>VZTD01001461.1:77276-438824 GCA_013397725.1 Rhagologus leucostigma | reverse complement strand
GGCGGAGGCGGGCGGCCGGGACAGCGGCGGGGAGCCCGGGCCGAGCGAGCCGCGATCGCCGCGCCGCTCCGCTCCGCACCGCCGTACCATGGTGGGGGATCACTGCAGCCTCCCCGGTGAACGGCCCGTGCTCGCCCAGAGTCCCAAGCCCGGACTAAGCTGCAAGATGGTCCTGCAGGCGGTGGGCAAAGTGCTGCGGTAAGGACGGGTCCGGCGGTGGCCGTGGCGCCGGGCGGGCGGGCAGGGCGGCTGCCCACGGGGCATCCCGGGAGAGGAGGGAGCTGGAGCTCGAGTGAAAACTCCGGCCGGGGCGACGGGCGCTCCTCAGCCCCGCTCCTCTCTGGAGAAAGGAGGGAGGCTGCTTTTGGCTCCCTCTGGATCTTGTGTAGCGATCGGGGAGGCTGGAAGTTGGAACAGCAGTAAGCTCTTGGAGAGGAACATTTGTTCACCCTTAATGCGGCAGTCAAGTTTTGTTTGCGCTTTCATGAGAACTGAATTTCCAGAACGTAAGCAGACAGCAGAGGTCCTGGCTTGCCTGAATAAGGAGTCTGACCAAGATGCTACATATGCTTTGGCAAGTTTTCTACAGAAATGTTGTAAGATGAGGGGAAAAAATTGCTCATATAGCTCAGAAGGGCTTGTGTGAACACTGAGACGTGGATGACTACTGAGACCAAAACCAGACTCTTTGGCAAAGGATGTGCAGTAATTTGATTCGGAGGAGTTCTGACCCGTTCTGGTTGGCAGGGGAAAACGTCACCACAAATATTAGGATTAGCAGCCTCGTTCTTCAACAACTGCAGCTTTTTTATTTTGATTGTGTTCAGATATTTTTCTGGGACTGTGAAGAGTTGCAGTGCTGCTCCAAAAAGGAGCCTTGTTCCTCCAGCATAACTTTATTTGGCAAGCTTTCGTTCGTTCCCGTTTCCTACTGTCTGCTGCCAATTGTCAAATGTTTGTCAACAGAAACATTATCCCTCTCTTCCTCTGTTGACTCATGTCTCTCCCCAAGCGAGTTTAGGGGAGCCATTTATTCAGGCAGAATGTTCTGATCACAAAGCGGCTGAGCTCTGGCTGGGACTTTAGCTAGAGGAGTTCACTGGGCTTGAAGCAGCCTTGATGGGAACAGCTGCTTAGATTTTGTTCTTAAAGAAGTCCTGTAGTGCAGTTTTGGTTTTTTTCCCCCCGTTAAAAATACTTTTCTGTAGAAAACATTAGTTTAAAGAACTGAGGTTTCTCTTTCAGCTTTTTAACGAGTTTAGTGTCCCTTCTGTGCATTTTTGGGGGGCAGCATGTCTATAATTCAATATGGTGTTACACAGCTGGTCATATCATAAAGTTCTTTGGCCAGCGGCTTGCTATTCATGATGTGAACCTTTTGAAGTTTTTTGGTAGCTGTTCTGTTGGCAGCACTCCCAGATGTAAATAGATGGGTGCCTCTGTAGGGAAGAATTGCCAGACCTTTTGTTAAGCATCTATGGCCGTTTATTTTAAAGTACAGGTAAGTTCCTGTGACTTAGCAGTGGAATGTATATTTTTGATTTGTTCAGTGCACGCTTTTTAAAAAATGTAACATTAATCTCAGCCTTTTTTCTACTAGAGTACATGCAGAAATTCTGCATAGTTTTATTTGCTTTTCTTCTGAAATTTATTTTCTATGTGTACTGTAATACTGTTGTGAAAGCAGGAAAATATTGTTGTCACACATGAAATGTTTTGGACTTGTGAATTAATAGCATAACTTTATTTTGCTGAGCTGTTACTAAATGAGAGAGATTACTATTTTGTAGTTGAGTGTTTTTTTAATGTGTCTTTTTGTTCTGGGTTATCGCCTTTTGCTCATGGTTAGAGACAAATGTGAAGTCACAAAAACTTTCTTCAGATGCCAGACTGGTTCTCTTATTTCTCCTCTTGAATCTGCTTCAGATGCCTTATCTGACCTTATGTGTGTTACGTCATCTTTCTTTGTTCTGTAAAACATAAACTCAGCCTAGTCTGCAAAGAGCTCAGGCAGTGTGGGAGCACAGGCACTGGTGAGGAGCCAGGTAAATATTAAGTCCAGTCAAAGTCTCCTTATTGCAGAAATGGGATATCAGTGCTTTAGAAAGTGTGAGTCCAATCAGTGATGGTGAAAGAAGGAACCACATGGGACCTCATTTAGGCCAAAAATGGTGGCTTGTTGATGACAGCTGTGATGGGATTTCTCTGAACAGAGGCACTCACAGCTGAGCTTTGTCCACCTTATTGTTGATAGAAAAGAACAGGGACCTTAAATGTCCTGTGTTTGAATGCAGAGGTGTGATGCCACCCCGATAGAGTGACCACCTCACATGGTAATACTTAAGTTGTAGTCATAAGAAGTTAAATGAGATGTATCCCAAATTACTGTAACATCTTGCCACCTCTTTCAGGATAAAGGTATTAAATACCACTTTTAAGCTTGGCCACCTGAAACTGCTGTATGAGTTTTCTGCAGTCTAGACAATGCTAAACTCTGCATGGAGTAATTTGTCTTCTGTTGATCAGGCCATTGCCAGTGGCTTTGGTGATGAGATCAAAGGATGTCTTGCTTGTGCACAGCCTGATGTTATGAGCAGGCCACTGCATTTTAAGCCCTTTTCTCAGGCATAACTGGGAACTGTCATGATCACAGTTTCCTCCCAGCCTTCCACAGCCTGCCAGGGAATTGCAGAAATTCACAGTGGACAAGGGATAGAATGCCTGCGTTCACTCTAAACTGCCTCCACTCCGCCTCTCTCCTGCTTGTGAATTATAAAGCTCAGTTGTTCTTGTACAATACTTAATCAGTTTGATTTCCGGCACAGCAGATTTGTTGTGTTATTTACGTTGAGTGTGTGTAGTTACAACTAACACACTTGAAGCTTTTAACGTGCAAGTTGTTTCCATTAGTTAGTGGGTCCAGGTGCTCCTGCCTGCTGGGTGCCGGACAGTGTGTGTGAGTGTGTGTGTCACACGTTGGTAGTAACAGCTGCCAGAGCAGGAATTGATACACGGAGCAAAGGAGGAGGGAGGTGTGAGGAAGCAGAAGGATTTCCTGAGAAGAGCAGTCCTGAGAACCTGAGAAGAGTTTAAAAGAGCACGGGGGAAAGACAGCTGAACCCAAAAGGGGGGAAAAATGTAACAAAAGCAGCAGATGTGTTCTCAGTCTTCCTAATTAATGTTTTATGAAAGCTACGGTTAGGTTTATTGCTCTTTTAAATTATTAGTGATTCAGGTATGAAGAACTCTGGAGATGCTTGTATCTTTCATCATATTGGTTAGTAAACTGTGTTTAACACTTCAGCGATGGGACCAAGGTTGCGTACTTGTAATGATTAAAAAAAACTGAAACACCAGTAGAAAAGTGTCATCTCTCCTTTAAATTAGTCATAGCATAGCTGAGAAGTTCCTTAACATGGTGTTTAATTAGGGCTGTTTCATTTCATTTCACTTCATATGTTTTTGAAATATGTTAATGTCATTTTTTCCCCTTTTCTGTAATGAATTGTGCTATTATTTAGCCCGTAATTAGAGAGGAAGAAAAACCTAAAATGGATGCAGTTTTTCTGGTTTTTGTTATTTTGACTTCTGTGAGTTGGTTCTGGAGAGAGGTGGAAGGAGAAAGGGCAAAGAGTATCATGTCAAAATTTGGAATATTATTGTATTTTTTAGCATTATTTCATTAATTGTCCAAGTTTCTTGTGACACCATGGATTCCTGTCAGCTTCCTTGCAAAAGTCTGCGTTTTACTGGCCTCAAGCAGCACAAGTGGAAGGAAGAGTCTGGTTCCTGAAATCTCTCCCCCCTTTGGCCTCAGCGGATAACAGAGCCAGCTCTAAGCGTTTTTCAGAGCCACATGCTGCTGATTTCAGGACAAAATGTTAACTGCCTGTGCCAGTACCTGGGTCCTCATTCAGATGCTCGAGTGTGTTTGCAGTGCTGTGACACTTTGGGTCCTGTGCTGGTGATTTTCAGAGGCTGTTCCTCATGCAGCTTCCTAGTCAGTGTGTTTCCTTTTGAGTCTCCAGTGAAACTGGGTCCTTCTGGGATAGTTGACTACTAATCAGGGATACAGTGACAGGAAAGAGGAATGATGCAGGCCACAGAGTTGTGATGTCATTGTGTAGTGTCTGTTGATAAATTACAGTATGGTTTATATATACACACATTACCAGATGAGTGTGGGAACAGATAAGTTAAATCTCCCCTTTCTCTTAAGAGCCTCCCTTTTTACAGCATTTTATAGGGATTTGATTTGGATATCAACTAAAAATAAAACAACCAACCCCACTCTTTTTCGGGTAAGCGCTTTTCAAGAGTGTAGTAAGTTGTCTTCAGTGATAGTGTGATAATGATTGTTTCATTTGGATAAATTAGCAAGTTTGAGTTGGCATTCTGGATGCTGCTATGTATTTTTATAGCCAGCACTTAAAATTTTTTAAAAAATTAAATTCCTTCTGTATTTCTCAATTCACAGCAAAATGAGGAAGAAACCAGGTTAATTTTGACATTGTATTCTGATTTTTAGGTGATCAGGCAAGGTTGTCATGTGTTCATGAACATAGATGACATAGATGGGTAGGAGCAGAGGAGCTTCTCCTCTGCTGCCTGGATTCCCATGGAAGACAGCTGTTGTCTGTGATGCTTGCATGTATCAGCAGGACTAAAGCAAATATTTAAAAAATCAATCCTGTTTTATTCTAATTTAGGCAGAAACATTTTTCAATAATTTAGTCCAGTTAACAGTATTAGAAAGTAATTAGAAGAGCCTTGTTTAACACTAGCTAATCTGATTAATGCAAAGGCATGGGACAGGCAGAAGAGAAGGGAGGGAGGACGGCATGCAGGGAAAGGGGCTTGTAGGCAAAATGCTCTTCAGAGCCACAATGGCTATTTTTATCCTGTTCTTTTTCTTTCTCCCTCCCACAACTTTCCATTGTACCGAAATAGTTCAAAATGTTTATGGTTCAGGGCAACTGACATCAGTAGTTGTCGTGCTGTGTCCTGCTGAATATTTCTGTAACAGGAGCTGATTGCTCATTCGGTGATGGCCTTTTGGGACTCTCAGCTGCTCGGAAAGGACTGGTGACACTATGGGACAGTAACATCCTGTGCTTTGGCAAGGGGTGACCAGGCAGGAGGGACTCTGGTGGCTCTTCTGTGCATATGGGAGCACGGATGTGCTTGTGGAGATTGCTCTTTGATGTGAGGGTCCTGTCCTCAGGACAGAGGGTTGCAGGAGGCAGGCCTGGGTGGCATTGCCGGCCTGGTGGACTCATCTGGCTGGGATGTGCCCGCTGGAGACGTGGCTCTCCCTGCATGTGCTGGGTGTTCCCAGCATACACAGGTAGCAAAGTCTCTTCTGGCTGTAGATACAAAACTTGTAGTGCTCTGCTTCACATTCAGCCCCACTGCGAGCTGTCAGAAACCTCTGGCAAGGCCATGTCATGACTGGGGCTCTTGCTGCAGCTCAGGCCTTGGAGCGGTGCTCTGGAAAGATGCTGTGTCTCACTGGTGGGTCCAGCACGCCAGGCACTCCTCTGTTTCTTTGGGATAGTCGTCTGCCTGCTCACTTGTGTTCCCTGCAGGAGTGTCATGACCCTGGGGCATTTGTGAACATTGGTGAACCATGTACAGTGCGTTAACTTAATGAAGAATTTGGTTTCTTTCTTCAGAGGTATTTACGGCACTGAGTTGTATTTTGGTTACGTGTTCCACATCCTGTGAAGCGATAGCCAGAGGGAGAGCACTGCTAAAATTCTTCTCTGTGTTGAAACAACCCTCTAAGGTGTCTCCAGAGCTCGTACAGAAAGGGCTCCTGGCCAGGGTTTAATAGCATTTTGCTCTTGTTTAGAGGCAAAAATATGCTGCTTTTTTTACTGAACATGCCTCCTGGATGCTTCACAAAGAATAGATTTCACTGTAATCTCAGACTTGTGAAATTATTCACTCTTCTTTTATCTTATTTTCTTGGTGTGCATCTGTTTCATTATAGGATTTGTTCCAGATTTTAGCTGCTTGTTTCAGTCTGGAAGATTCTTTCAGTTTATATATGAGCAAAGTATGAGTGTGCAACATTCATCCTTCTGGGAGCTGACTGCCGTTCCTGGTTTGTCTCTGTTTCCTGTGTTGCAATAGCCCATGTTTCTGGTGCTGCTCTTTATGGGAAAATTAGCTATTTCACACAATTTCTGTCCACTGTTCTCTGGGATCTCAAACATCTGTGCACTCCAAGACCTTTACCAGATAGGTTTTTAGGAGGGAAAAAAATACTCTGTAGAAGAGCTTTTCTCTTGCCATTCTTGATTTTTTTTGAAGAGGTGAGGTGTTAGGAAATGCAATCTCCTGTCAGTTGTCCTGTCTCTAAGACGGCTAAGACAAAATTTATCTGCTCCTCTATCATACATCTCTCTGTGACTACACCAAAATCGAGTGTGTTAAAGTGTTCTTTTGTTGAGGGGGATTTTTAAATTCTCTTTCTTAATTCCTGGTGCTGTTGGATTCAACAGAATCTTAACTAAAACTTCAGCAAATTGCTGTCAGAGAAGAGATGTTGCATCTCTTTTAAGAGCTGCCAGCACCTAGTCTCTGGAAAGGGAAGGGGATTGGATGTATGGATGAACCCTTTCTTCCAGCTTTCTGAAGAAAAAACCCACTTCTTTGAGTGAATGGAGCCCATTAGCACTGAAGCCAGGTTCCTTGAGCTTGTCAGAGAATGCCGCTCTGTTAATTTTTCAAGTCCTTTTCTGTCTGGTACGGAAATAAGTTTAGAAGTGCTTTTGCTCAGACAGCAGGAACTGGTGGTAGCAGATGCTCCCCAGGTGAAAGGAACATTGTGGATGTCTGTGTGATTCCTTTTATTTTTAAAAAAGGAAAAATCAGCAGTGAGTGCAGCTGTCCTCAGAAGGGCAGATAGTGGCAAAATGTTAAAATTCTTAGCTTGCTGTCTGGAGAAAGTAGTCCTGGCACACCATCCAAAGTACATGGAGTTAGTGAAGAAAGAAGGCTTGGGTTTCTTCATCGGTGGTTTATGTAACTTCACACAGAGGTGGGATGACATGAGGTGCACCTTGGTGGCTCCACTCACACTCCAGACACCCAGATCTGCTCTTCAGTCCAATGTGTCCACACATCCCAGGCTCAGAACACCAAAGCCTTACAGGGAAAGTGCTGAGTGTCAGCAGGATGCATTTAGCACAGCAGGGAAAAGGAAAATTGTGATAAAGAGGCTTTGCTGACTCCTTCTCAGAGTCCCCAGTTTTGATGTGGCTGATGTATTTATCAGAGCAAACCTATGCAGGGAAAAGATAAAGCTGGGGGTCTTGAGACCACATTCTGTGTGGGACAGAGGGCAAACTGTATTCTGTCTCAACTGAAAAATCAATTTTTCTGTTGTTTTGCAGCATAGGAAGGTTTTTTCATGTCTAGGTATGTCATTCAAATCAGTACATTTTTAAATCCGCACGTAACCATCCCTTGCTTTGAGGTGTGACGCTGGGTTGCAAAAGCTGGGGCGGAAGTGTGGCTTCACACTGTGTTTTGAGGAATGTCTCAGGTGTTGGTCTCAGCTTCTATGAACTGATCGGTTGCAAATCCACATGAACAGTTAAAGGTCCTTTTTGTCATTTGCACGAGCAGCCAAGGGAATGAAACAACTTCAGCACACAACTGTGCATCTAATTTTAGTATTTGTTTTTGAAAATTACTGGTTTTCCTTAACCAGTTCTTTGGTTGTGCTTTCAGCATTTAATTAAAAGACTGAATTTGTGTTTTAGCAGGCCCTTGGAGGTAACACTACAAGTTTGAGTATATCTCTGGGCTTTTTCCTGGTTGCTAGTGGATCAGTATGTCTGTAAAGGTGTTTCTATTTACTTTTCAGTCTCCTGTGGTGTATCTGGAAAAGTAATAAATTAGGGTTGGGAATCACTGCTGTCTCACTAGCTAATTAACAGTGATCTAACTGTACCAGTAATTAAACCATTACCCACCCTAGTATTTTTTTCAATCAGTCATTCATATGTTCTTTACTTTGCCCTATGAATCCATAGAGTTTGTATTTTAAACAGATTTTTTTTCCTCTGTTGTACAGAAAAGCTTCAATGTGCTGTTTTTTAAGAAATTCTGAAACAGCTGTGTGCTATTGTTGACAAAACTGAACAGAGCATTGCATCATTCTGTCAAAAATCTTTAAAAATTAACTGCATGGTTACACTAGTGAAAGTTTTGTACGTATCATTTGTTAATGAGTTACGTAATTAAGATAATGCTTTGATTCCTTTTAGCACTGACTTTCTTACTCTGTGAGGAGACACACAGTTTATGCCTTCTAACTGGGGACTTCGTTTTTTAAGTTTAACAAGGTAGTTCACACTAAAACTGAAAGGCCCTGCTTCTCCTCACAGGATCTGGTCTAAGGCATACCAGGAAAGATGGGACTTCCCTGAACTGATTTTAGTTCAAATTAAAGCCAAAATATTAATAAAAGGGGGAAAAAAAAATTTTTGATCTCTGCCATTGAGAACTGACCTTGACCTATGATATTTTCTAGTGAATAAATAACCTTCCTAATTACAATGCTGTGGTTAATTTAAAGTGTAAGAGATGAGTTTGTGGAGCTTGATCCAGAGGATGAAAATTTCGGGTGGGGCTGCTTCCTCACATTGGTATTTCTTTGCCCAGCCTGCTCAATAACTAATGACTGGTAGGTGATGGAATTCCCCCCAGCTGTGTCTCAATGCCACAAGATGCACATGTGTGTGCCAGTACACATGCTTTAAAAGTGAGGTGACAGCTGCAGGCATGCAAAATTGCTTATGAATAGTGAAAGCGAGTTAGATTTTTTCCCCCCATGCTGTGCATCTGAGTTTATATTGTGTACTGAAGCTCCTGCAAAGAAAGCTGAGATGTTTGAAGTAGCTCTGTTGTTACCTGTGTTTCCGTGTGCACTCCCAGTTGTGATGTGCTCTAGCACATTTCTGTCCCATTAAACGACATTTTTTTATATGAAAAGCAGACAAAGTTTATGTGAAGTTTTCAGCTGTTGAAATCCTGCCTAATGTGTGATTACATATAGGTGTCGTTTTCCAAGGCGGATCTGTAGCAGGAAGGCAGGTGATGAACTTACTTTCAGTCTCTTCCCAAGAGAAATAACTGACTTACCATTCTGATGCAGGACACTTTTTGTGCCTAAACAGTTGTAATTTCACATTACAAGTACACGAGACACTATATGCACCCATCTTCCAAAACACAGTAGATGTGCAGCTTGACCTGCATATCTAACATGGTTTTGCTGTTGCAGATTTTCTTTAGGCTACAGTGGTACTTAAAACTAGTCTGTATTGTCAGATAATTTTTGGTTGTTGTCATACAAAGAGAGCTTGCAAGGCAAGAAGGCAGTGAGGAAACGAAACCATTTTTTTACAAAGAGAAACTTGTCTGCACCCTGATACTCTGTGAACAGAACGAGCTGTCTGCATTTGTATATCTTGGGCTATATAGTGAGAAGTCTGATTGCTGAAGCCAGGTTGCCATGGTGAAATAATTCCCAGCAATTAAAGCACAGTTCCATCCTGAAAAGCAACTCTGTGCAAGCTATGTTGTGAAATCTCGCATTTACGAGGCCATGAGGTTTCCAAATCAAATTTGCTTGGTTTAGAAATAAAAAGGTGGCTTTGCAGTCTTCCAGCTCTACAAACTTCTTCAGGATTGGGACATAACAGTGCCTCCAGTGATTTATGTGCTCTGGTGGTGATCTCCCTCCCCGCAAAGGTGCACCACAGGGTACTGGATGTGCTCATCTAGAGATAACAGGGCTGCATCAGAGTAGCCCGGAGGAGCAGTTGCTGCCAAAACCTGAATTAAATAATGACGTAAAAGTCAAAATAACTCTGTGTTCCAGTAGGAGCTTAGAGGATAATAAATCACTGATTAAATTAATAGACTTGTCAGAAAAGACACTGGGAATAGATTTGTTAATTGAGAATTTTTTGTGTTTTTATTACAGTACATTAAATTTTTCTTTCAATTTGCAGAGTTTAAAAACCTTAAAAGAGAGATAAAACTTTTTTTTTGGTCAATTACATTGTTTTTCCTTGTTCTCAGCAAGCAGTATTTCTGGCCTCCAGTATTTCAAATTGTCTGCTGAAAAAATACTGCTCTGAATATACTAACAAACCTGACAGATCTATATTTGTCTTCCCCAGAGTGAAAAAGGTGTTAAAAGCCACCCCAAAACTTGCTTTCAAATCTTGGTGCAGATCACTTGTTCTCAAGGCTCTGTGGGCGACCTTTCCACTGCAGCACATGTAACAACCAGGCTCGTTGTCTCTGCCTTTGTCTGCTCTCAGTTGAGAGCCAATTTTCTCCTTTCTCTGTGTGTTTTAATTAGAGAAATGTAAGGTATGCTGTAGATCTCTGCCTTGGAGTGCAGTGTTTTTTGTTTTAGAGAAAGAACTATTTATCTCTGCTGGTTTCCAAAGGTCCTTGGAGAACTAGCTGAGATGTAAACATTTACGTGTGCAGATATCTGTGGTGAACTGAATCCTGGCCCTACTGTGTAGCTGCAGTATGAGAGTATATTTAGCAGTGGAGGATGATGAGGAAGCATTTGTGTTGCCTGAATACTAATGGCATTTTCCTCTAAGGGAGGCAAGGATACAGGAGCATCCTTATCTTGGTATTGTGTATGGGCCTGGTGGGTTTGGAGTGTTTGCCTGGGGACTGAAATGAGCATGTCTTAACAAGACAAAGCCCACATCAGAGCTCCAGCCTGTGCTTTCAGCTGCTGAATGGCTGGGCAGAGATGTCCTAAAGAGTCAGCATAGAGTGGCCTCTCCTGTCCCCACACCAGGGTCTGCTCTGAGTGCCCTTTGAGGAGAGGAGGAATTGCAACCACGGAAGAATATACTATGAGACACCTTCTCAAGCAGGGATTTGGGGTTTGCCCTCTTTCTGCTCAGTTTTGGCTTCCTTTCAGACAGTTTGCCAACTGAAGACTTAAAAAAACAAAAAAAAACCAAACAAAAGCCACCACTCCATGTCAGTCCCAGGCACCTCTGACTTGGTGCTCTGCTGTGTTGTTTGTTCTAAGCATTGGGTAAAGTAATTGTTACAACACTTAGTCCATGACCTACTGAATTTCTGTTACCACAGACCTTATTTGGCTCCGTGTAGAGGTTGAAAATAGGAAAGAGTTGTCCTTTTCATTTCCTATTCCACAAATTGCCAGAAGTCTGGACTGTAGTAAGTTGCTTAAGAAAAGAATCTTGCTGAGCCTTCGTGCTGGCACCTCCTGGTTGGGATATGTGAGGGCTTTTTGGCACCAAGGTAAAAGAGAACATTTCAAAATGAAGCACAACTGCGTATGGCTTGGGTAATTTTGTTTCTCCTAGTGGATTGTTTGTTTTACATTACATCACTGTCTCCTAGAAATAAGGATTGTTTCCCACTGGACATGGCTTCCCTGGTGTCCCAAGTGTGTTACCTGGAGGGGAGCCTGGAGAGGGCAAGGACTGTGCAGTCAGGAAGCTGGACACCTCTGTTCAGTCTGGGGGAGGAGTTCTGGCAGGTAGGCCCAGGGAAGAAAGGGAACTCCAGTGCAGCGTGTTTCACCACAAGAATGCACTCTGCACATTTTTGTAGCATTAACTGAGCTGTGGCGTGCCTGGCCTTGCCTCTGCAGCCCTTCTTCCCAGAGCTGCATTGGAGACAAGATGGGGGATCGTGGGTGCCAGCAAACAAACCCTGGGAGTCTCAGCACGGTCGTTAGTGTGCCTCTGACACACCACTGTGGGCAAACAGCGAGCTTGTACTGGGAGGTGATGTACCAGGGAGGTAAGAAGAATCATAGCTGCTTAGGTTGGAAAAGACCCTTGAGGTCTCTGAGTCTGCCATTAAACCACATCCACTCATTATAAATACTTACAGGGATGGTGACTCTGCCAGCTCCCTGGGCAGCCTGCTGCAGTGCCTGATAACTCTTTTGGTGAAGAATTTTTTCCTAATACCAGTCTATACCTTGAGGCCATATCCTTTTGTCCTATCCACTGTTACCTGGGAAAAGAGACCTTTTCTTGCTACAATCTCCTTTCAGGTAGTTGTAGAGAGTGATAAGGTAGCCTGAGGCTCCTTTTCTCTTGGCCAAACAACCCCAGCTCAGTCAGCTGTTCCCTGTAAGACTTGTGCTCCAGCCCCTTCACCAGTAGGTGGGTGGGGAGTCCTACAAAAGGGCACAAAAGGCCTGATGTACCAGACGTGGCATGGTGCAGGTGCCCCATGTTCTCCTTACTTTGCCAGCAGCACCAGCTGGAACTCAGTCTGGCCCTACAGAATGTTTTGGGCTTTCTGTTGAGAAGCAGCTCTATGAAATAATGTTATGGCACTTGTCATCCTTAACATGCCTGCCATGCCTTGGCACCGACTGTTTACAGCAGAGCATCCGGAGGCCAAGCAAAGATTCCCTTTTAAGGCAAAGAGCCACTATGAGAATCCCGAAGAAAAAGTTTCCCTGGCATGTAGGGTACATTCTTCTTTCCTCCTCCTCTTAAATAAACTATTAGTAACTTTTAAAAACAGAACAAAAATGAAGAAGCGGGGCCAGAAATGCTGCCAAAGACGCTTTATGCTGCGCAGCCCCCTTAGACCTGCGCAGCAGCCAAGCCCTGGAGCCTAACCCAGGGCAGGAGAGGGGAAGAATGAAGCTGAGGTCAGAGGAGTCTGTCAGAGACCTGGGGCAAGAGGAGATCGGAATGGAGTCTGCCTTAAAAAGCTTTGTCTCCTTCCTTTTCGCAGCCCTAGAGAAAAGCACTGTCCACAGCAATCTGTGAGCAGTTGTACTGAATGCTGCACTAGGATTTGGACTTGCTTTCCAATACCTTGCACAGCTTCCTTTCCCGTGCTGATGTTCTTTTCTTTCCCAATCCTGACAATGTATGTGTACATCCAGGATTTGTGTTCTGGGTGTGCTGTCACGTGGCATTTCCAGCTGAAGACTTGATCACTAGCAGTGATCTGGGTTAAAACAGGACATGGGATTGCAGAAAAACCTCCAGAGGTGCTAATCTTGTGCTGCTTTAAAGAAAGAGGGGAAGTACAAACATCGTCTCTGGCCATGTTCTCAAAGGAAGGGCAGCTTGACCGATGTTTGAAGGAAGCTGTTATTCCCCTTTTCTTGCATGCTGTACAAGTAAACAAAGACACTGAATTACCAAGAAGGGATTTTAGGCTCCGTAGCCTAAGTTTCCAGTTCTTGCTCTTAACTGAGGAGAAAAGGCAGTGAGCTGCTGGGTAGGAAACTGGACAGCCTTCAAGAGTTTGTTCCTGACCTGTAAGAAGGTTACTGGCGTAACCTGCTTCTTCATTGTTCTTGTCACTTGGACTCATAAATTTTAGCTCATAAAACTGTTTCCTTCCTGCTGTGAATGGGTTCAGGACTCCCGTGCTTACGCAGAACATCTGTAACCAGAAATTAACTGATAATTTCTTTCCAGTAAAGAGCCACATAAAAAGCCCATAAAGGTAAAAAGTATATCTGTGAGCGGCTGACCTGGTTTACCTTACAAAGCTGTAGTCTTCTGTGCATGGCTGAAATCACTGTGTTTTTCCTTTCTGCAAAGGGAGTACATTAGAGGGAGAGACCTTGAATGTTGGAATTTTTTTGCCTTAACGTGTTTTACTCCCTCTTCTGTTCCAGTCAATCCCCTTTGACTCCCTATCCAAAGAAGGTAAGAGGAGAGAAGCTAAAATGCAAACATCTAGTACACCTTTAATTTTGAATTCTAAACCCTTATTCACTGGAAAAATAAAAACAGTGTTCCTAAAAGTTTGGCCTGAAGGACAATGCTACAATGTTGGCTTACTGCCTCTCTAATTTTGTCTTTTAAGAAGCTAACCCCCATCCTTAGAGTGCCAAGAAAGTAGGTTTTGGTAGGAGTACGTTACTTTGTAACATTTCTTTAGTGGAGGATGTTTTGAAACAGAACACTTCAAAAAGAAAGAAAAAATTACAGGATGAAAAATTGAAGGCCCAGATAGTTTGATATATCAGTTAGTTCAGTGTGTAGGGGTATACTTGGAATATGGTGTTGCTGTTGGAGACAGTAATCCATGTAAAAGTTCTGGTTGGGAGTGCACCATTTAAACCCCAAACTTTTCCAGATTGTGAACTATAAAAATTGTAAAGTGCAAGCCAGGTTACTTGAAAATAACCCTCAAAGCCTCGAGTGATGTTTTTAATATAATTTGGTACTATTCCTGTGGGCATCTTTGGTTTTGATCTTCCTTAAAACAGTTTTTTTCTTTTTGTGCCATTTTTTGTGTGCATTGCTGTGGACTGGGGGGCTGTACTCTGACCAACGCTAATGGAATATGTCACAGCTGGATTGGCAACAGTCAAGACTTGCTCTCTTCTGAATTTGTGGGGATTGCTAGGATTATAGCAGTTAACCTTATGTAAGGAATAGGGTCAGTTGCTAAAAAAAGCCCGCAAAACCGCACCACATTAATCACAAAATATGCGTCTTTGTCCTGTAAGGTTCGTGATCCATGGTGATTTTCATCCTCACAGACTTGAGATGGCCTGTGAAGTTTGCAAACAGAGACAGATTTGCCACGTGAGGCCTGTCAGACCTGTTCTGTCAATTTTCCAATGGAAATTGGTGTGTTTGAGACTTGGCTGGAACCTGAAACTGATCCGGAGGGCACAGTGGTGGAAGTTTTGCCTGCAGCTCTGGTCATCACCACTATAGACCTTTTAAATAAATTTTTAAACTTTACTTAAAGTTACTCTTATTTCCATTTTAATATGCCACACTAAAAAGAGAAAGCCCACGGATAACATGTACTTTCAAAAAGAAAAAGTAAACAGCCAGTCATCCCAAGGACAGTTAGTTTGGTGTGGAGGATGGGAGAGGGGATCAGAGTATCATCAATTGTCTTTGAAGAGATTTCAGTTTCAGATGCAGTATAAGAAACTGCACAGCTTGCTGGAGACAGCAAGAAATTATTATAGCTGGGCTGGTTTCCTCTGGAAAAAAAGGAATCCTGAACTGATAGAGATAATCTAAAATAGCATGATCAGTTTAGGGAAGTTTGGCATTTAATAAATTGTTAGTATTCCCTCTGTGTGATCAACCTGGGAATAAATCAGATGTGCATGACCAGAACCGTGAATGCCTGGTGCAATTCCAAAGTCATTAGAACTACATCAGGTTATGAAGCACATCCACAGGATGGACACTGGGTCTCTCTGGTCCTTCTTCAGCTCAATCAGATTGCTTCATGTGTGCTTCTTTCCAAACAAACCATGTTGGTTTACACTGAAGCACATCTTTAGCATTTGTACCATGAATCAACTTTGAACCTTACAGCCAGTTTCTGCTGTGAAATGGAAATAACACGTCCTCAAAATGGTGTTAAAACTAAACCTTGATGGTGCTTTGAACATGCTCTGAGGTGCAGGGTTTTTTAAACCAAGAAACTACTGAGCCTGTGATCAAGAAGGAAACGAGAGATAAAGATTAGAAGAGGATCTTTATTAACTGACGTGGGATAAGAAAGCAAGCTGGGAAACTGGCAATTTTACTCTATCTTAACAAAGCAGTTAGACTAGGGAAAAAATCATCAGTGGGCTGTCACTTTGTAGAGTGTCTTATACCTCTCTTTCTCCAGTGAAATCCAGGCAAACTTGCAGCTGATGTGTTTTGTAGCTGGACACAAGGCTGAGTCTGGCAGCCCTGCTAGAAGCATTAGTGAATGTGCAGTGTTGGCCTGCAGCCAGTTTGCTGAACCTTCTGGTAAGACTTCAGGCGAGCGATCTCCCTTCTGCCATTTGCCATCACTTTTTCCTCTCTGAAATTTATTTGTGGGTGTGACTTGGCCTGTGGCATCACGTTCTGTTAGAGTGCCTAAAACCAAAGGCAGACCTAGCCTGGGAATTGTCTGAGGAATTAGTTTGTACTCTGGTTTGCCTGTCAGTAAAAACTGTGGAGTGCTGTCTCCTTGGATTCCCTAAAGATGTTTCTTTCCTTAATTAGTAGTTAAGCACTGATAGACAGGACTTGGTCTAAGCTGTGGACAGACCACCAAACTGCTGCATAGCAGCTACTTCTGCAGCTGCTTGGGTGATACAGTTGATGTGGTGTGGACATGTTAAGACAAATTTAGCAGAATTCTCTAATTTTTGAAGAAAGACGCATGTAAACATGAATCAGGACTTGAGGGGGCTATAGCTGTGTTTTGAAAAGTACTGCTCTTTTTGTGGTCTTAGATGACACTTAGTTATGTTTTCCAATAAACAGTCATCTACAGGTGATGAATTTTTTTCAGGTGTTTCCTGAATAGAACAGTGAAACTCTACTTGTTCTTGACTTTTTTTTGTATTTGTGTACTTTAAACATAAAATGAAAAATTAAGGAAGGCATCTTGAATGAGAAGAGCCCACAAAAAGGAAATAATGGATGCTTCAGTTTGTGCCTTTGGACTTGAGTCCAGCTGATGTGTTCTTACGAGTCTTTGAAACAACAGTGAACTGGGAGGTAGGGGCGAGCAGAGGGGAAGTAAGCTTACTCCTAAACTTTGCACTATTTGGTAATTCTGGTGATTGTGAATGAATGAGTTTTGGTTTATCTGGAATATGGAAGTATTCTTTGTTGATTCTTAATCATATATACTTGTGTTTCTAAACCAGGGGTTTTTTCATACTGCTGTATGCTCCAGCTTTGTAAATTTTAAAAAGAAAACGCTTTACTACGCGTGGGTATTGATAGTTCCCAAACTAAATGTAAGACTTTACAGCCTAGACTGAGCATGACTCAGTTAATTTGAGTAAGTCAATAGAACCTAAATTCTGCCTAATTGGGGTGGATACATGGTCCAGTTCAAATAACATTTTTAAGGCTGGATTTTTTTTTTAGTTTGTACTTAGAGTATTGAGGCCATGTAGTGTCCCAGCTGCACTGCATGCAGGTTGTGAAAATGTGCTGGTGTAAACAATTTCTGTGCTCTTCCTGTAGCTCTCAGGAGCTGCAAAAGGTTAACAAGATGTTCGTGCTGCACATGGCAATTTGACATTCAGGTTTCAGTGGTGTGAATAAATCCTTTGATAGCAGTGATTCTGGGCATTTTGCAGGTTCTGTGATGTTACCCAAGAGTCAGGTTCTTTTAAAACCCAGCCAAAGCTCTGGAAACAGGCAGAAATGGGATTCTTCAGGAGGCTTTTGTTTGAAGTGCTCCATTTCCAGCACAAGGCGGTTGTGGAAAGACACAACATATTTAAAAGACTCAAAGTGGCTGCACATACTGATCTAACAGAGAATTGACATTGGTGTGAAAATGAGAGGCTTTGGATTTTGCAAAAGGACAATGTAATGTTGTTTGCAGCAGCAAACTTGAGAAGTATATTTAGTGCTGAATTTTTGTTTATTCTCTTGAAATGGGGAAGAGATGCTGAAGTGAGGATGAGGTACACCCCACCCATTCCCATGTGATGGAAGGCTTGCCTCAGCCTCCTATGTCTTGCTTCCTTCTGTGGTTTCCCTCCACAGCCTGACTCTGACAGACTGTCTTTGACCTCTTTGTCTCTCTCTTCCCTCCTCCTCCTTACAGCAGACTGCTCTCAGCTGATGTGGCACAGCCCTAACCTGGGGCCCTTGGTTTAATTATCCTGAACTACAGCAAAGACAGAAACACTATCCAAACTACTTCTCACTGATAACTTTTTTCCCTGAATGTGGTTAATGCGGTTTGTCAAACCAGTCTCTGAAGCTGAAGGTATTTTCTGCATGACTGTTACTAGAACTATAATTTTCCTTAAAAAATCAACTTATCCTTGAATGCTAGAATCCTGGCCCCCTACCCCCCCAGCCAAACCAAACCCAGAAACCACTAAATTGTAGCAAATGCAAGGGTTTCAAGACAGGAATAGTGTGACAACCAGGAACTCTTATCTGACCAAGCAACCCCTCTGTATTAAGAGACTTGCACTGAGGAACAGCTGAATTGTCATGTCCTAAAACATCCTTTTATGGAGCAGCTATGAGAATCAGTCCAGTTCACTTCAGTAACAAAACTGACGGGACAAATCTTGCAGGCTCCATTTGGATTGGAATGTGCTGCTGTGGAAAAAGGACATGGCAGGAGATGTGTAGGAGTACAGCTCTTGTGCCGAAGTTATTCTCAGGAATACTGCCTTTAGTTTATTTTCATCCTGTATCTGTATTCTTTAGAAAGATGTTCTATGTTGTATTCTTTAAAAAAATGTGACAGGCATCCTCTCTTAAACCATGAAGCCCACCTTTGTCATTAACATAGGGAAGAAGGTGTGACCATCTGTTCCCTGCCAGACACCTGCAGTGCTTTCTGCACATCTATGTAAATACATCTTGAGGCTGTAAGTGTATATCGTGCTGCTGTGACCAAATTTTCCTTCATTTTCCTTTATGCTGGCTTTTCTGAAGTCCCTCTAGTCTTAATTTACTGGTTAGAGAGAAGTGTGACAAGACTCAGCATAGGTTTAAGACAGTGAACACTGGCAGTGCTGGTGACCCAAGTTAGAGTGCTGCTTTCCTGCGGAAGTCACATCTCGGTCTCTCCCTGCTCTGGTAGGGATTATGTGGATAATGAATCTTTCTGAAGATGTGTTTAAGAAACAGACCAGTAAAGAGCCCATGGAGAGAGAAAAATGAGTAATCATATTTTCTTTTAAGAAGAGCACTGACACTTCATACACCATGCCAGGAAAGATGTGTATCACATCCTCGCGGCAAAAATCAAGCCTGCATGTATCTCAGACAGGAACACAGTTGGAAGATTATTTAAGTGTGTTAAGAGCCAAAATGTGAGAGCTGTTTCCTTTGGATGAGATCTCAATGAGTTTTGACAGCAAACTTAATGCAGTCATCTGCAAAGGTGGGCTTGTCTTGGCTTTACAGATCCTTAAAAATCACTTTAACCAAGACAGACTGACATTAAAAAAGAACTGGCATCTCTTCCTTGCATTCACATGATAATGGACAAGCAAGTATTGCCCTGTGATTGTCCCTCACCATTAAATAGATCTTCCATGTCTGCTTAGGTGGATTTTTTTAGCTGTAGTGGGGTATTTGACCACATAGCCTAAAAGACCAAAGTGCTTGACCCACTGTCCTTCCTCTGAAGTCCTGCTGAGTCCCTGGTCCAGGGTTGGGTTGAAAGTCTAGTTAAAAATGAGTGAGAGGAAAACTCTGGTGATTACAGCAAACACTTTACAAATGGGAGATGAAAAGTCACAATATGCCATGGAGATAAATGTGTTTTATGGAATGTGGTTTCTGTGCTTTTATAAATCCAAATGGAAGGTTATTTCACAATGCATTGGATTTCCAAGGATTTTCAGGAAAATGTGAACTCAGATCTTTCTGTCCCAGGTATCCCTGGAATTGAGAAAACAGGTGTTTTTGTGGTTATCAGTGCTTTTAGCTGGAGTCACAGATATTCACTTAAGAAGGCTTCAATAGGGCTGGAGAGCAAGGAATGCTGTAGCTTTGAAGGAGCAGCACCAGGATTTCCAGGTGTCTTCTTGCAGCAGCCAGATTTGCTGTTTCTCAGGTGATCAGGACCTGTGTGACGCAGCAGGTTGTCAGTCCTCACATTAGAGCGGCTCCTTCAGGCACAGAGCTGTCCGGCTGTCACCACTGTGCACAGGCCTGAGGAGAGACCAGTGTTCTCCCAGGAGTTTGCAATCTCATGTGGCCAGAGGGCAGTGGAGATGGAGCAGCAAAATGAAGCTAAAGGGAGGGAATGCAGGAGGAGCGGTGTAAAGGCAAATACAGGAGTTTGGATGAACCAGCTGTTTTCAGGTTTCTGTAGCTGTTCAACAGTAGAGGTAACCCCACTTCTCTCTTTTTTAATCTTTTGCAGGAAGTCCAAGGGAAAGCCAAATGGTAAAAAGCCAGCACCGGAAGAGAAGAAACTTTACCTAGAGCCAGAATACACAAAATCCAGAATTACTGACTTCGAATTTAAGGAACTAGTGATGTTACCACGGGAAATAGACCTCAACGAGTGGCTTGCCAGCAACAGTGAGTATTGTGTTCATACAGTTCTGAGCTTGCTGTCCATGCTCGAGAGGCCATTCATTCACTCTTTCGCTGTTTTCAGTGCTTAGAGAAACTCTCAGTGACTATTTATGCTTAGTGTGTAATGCATGTCATTATACCTTGAGCGGTAATTAAGCTGTCTCACACACAGCCCAGCTGTGCTCAGCAGCATGAAAGCCTTGATGCATTTCCTCCTTCCAGCTCCTCCCTCCCTGTGGCACTGAGGGCACTGCAGTTTTTGATGCAGTTTTTGGACCATTAAGATTCCCGTTGGTTGCTTGCTAAACTGGCTGGTTCTGCATGTTTCTGACTCAGAAGCATTGTAAAAATGTAGTTTCTGAAGATTTGTATGTAAAGCAACTTATGCCTAAAGCCAGAAGTTGAGAAGTCTTTTGGTCAGATTTTTTTCCTCCCTGCTCCTTCCAAATTCTGGTGGAATTACTGTGGATTTAAACAGTAGACAAGCTGAAAATCAGAGATGTGACCAACTACTGTGAGTGAATGCTGTGCCTGTGCACTTCAGCCCTGATTTACTGTATTTCCCTGGGCTTCTCCTGCCAGTCCTCACCTGCAGCTATGGCCCACTCTTGTTTATGTTTTCAACAGTGTGTGGTAGTAGCAAGAAACTACTTTAAACTGCACACTAGGAAAGTTTATAGAGACTCATTAAGGAAAAGTGAGGTGCCCCGTGAGAAGTATTAAGAAGTTAAATTATCTCAGGAGATTTTTAAAAAGTAGAAATGTACTAGGTTTCATGCTGGTTGTTTTTACAAGGAGATGTGTTGTGAAAACTAATAGTGCCTTTTTCTAGCCACTGTACATTTTAAGTCTGACTTCAAAAGAACATAGAAAATTGTTTGCCTTCAGCTTACAGCAGAGTATTCTACTGTAAAGGTGAGGCTGGTGACGGAGACACTTTGCAGTCTTGCTGCTTTGTGAGTAATAAGAGCTAATGCATCATGGTGCTTTCATCTTAAATCAAAACGAGCTTTCATTCTGTGTACCTCCTTGTTTTGCAGTTCATCATTAGGCTCATTTAGCTAAATCATGTTTAAATTTGTATGCAAGCTCAAGACTGAGGTTGCTTCACTTGCTCTATTTAAATAATTGTCTGGAGGATAACCAGTGTTTGAAAGTATTCTACTTCTGAATTTCCTTCCTTTGTTTATTTTTCAGCAACAACTTTCTTTCATCACATCAACTTACAGTATAGTACAATCTCAGAATTCTGTACAGGAGAGTCATGTCAGACCATGGCAGTGTGCAATACGTAAGTCAGTATTTTCATTGGTTACATATGCAAGGTTTCCATGTCTTCAGAGTTGCCTGGGGGAGGATATTGGTATTGGATGGTATTGGGCAAGTGTTTTACAGCAGGTCTCTACTTGTTGAGAACGTGTCAGCTGTGCATCCTCTTCTTTCCCTTCAGCAGTGAAGTGTGGTGGAAATCTGGTTTTGTGGAGGACTAGAAGGATGAGAATCTTGGAGTGCTCTGAGCTGGTTTTATAAAGTCAGATCAGAGAGGCGAATGACCCATGTGTGTGCTTGGGGGAGAAGGGAAGGACAGTGTTAAGGAAACTTCCCTGTCTGACCATCCAGGAGCCACTCTGGCAGTCAGTCACGAGCTGGGACCAAGGCCCCTTCACAGCTACACACCCCACACTCAGTCAGGCCAGCTTTCCTTACTGGCTTCACCCAGGTTTTCCATAGCAGAGTCTCAGACATCCAGATCCTTAAAATTAACTTGGTACGGTAACCAAGTAACCTCATAACAACCCAGTCTGGTGCCTCCACGGAGGGACCCTAAACAAAGGAAACTGTGGGCTTTTGTACTCTCACAGCTGAGAAAGCCTGAGTGAGGTCGTGGGGTTGTCAGGTCCTGCTGTGTCTCCGAGTGTCACCTGGCTGGGCCACAGGTCCCCGTGTCCTTTACTGTGCCCCTGCCGTGCAGAGCTCAGCCCTGAGCCTGCAGTGCTGCTGCTCACGGAGGTACCTGCAGCGAGTGTGCTCCTCAGCAAGGGCAGGGCAGGACTGTCCGTACTGGGTACAGCGCTGGGGTTCCAGAGAAGGCAGGGCAGGAGAAGTGAGTTGTGAAAACCTGTGAGGGTGCTTCTGAGAACTGGAATGCTGACACAGCACCAGGCTGCTGGTGGATAACCTCTAGCCTGACGTGAGCCACAGGCTCTCTGCCTGGGCCTCTGGGTACAGAGGACACAAGTGGCAGCTTTGCAGGAGTAAGGAAAACATTTTGGTTTGGCACTTTTCCGCCTCTAGAACGCAGTAGACTTTAACATTGACTAGCTGTCAGTTCTGAAAGAAAGCTTTGTAGTGTTACTATACAGTGTGAATATAAGAAAAAGTTACCATAAACTCCTGCTGTTGATGAGCACAGTGCAAGATGATGGAATATGAGATCCAGTCTAGTATGAGTAAGCCTGTTGTGTTTTTGGTTTTTTCCCTCCAACATGTGTTGATAGTCCTTTTCTTCCCTCCTCTTGCATTTCCTGGGATTAATTTACTTGAGCTGGATTTTAAAAGAGCCGACTGGGCAGTTAATGTCATAGTACATCAAACAAACATCCCAGGGAATGTATGCAACAGAACCATAGCTCTATATTGTATCTCTGACAGTCATTACATAGTTCTTAGAAGGAAAGCCTTGCTTAATGCACTGGGCTATCTCATACACTTGAAATTAATATCAGGGGTTTTCTTTGAGAGCACTCTGAAGCATGCAAAGTGTATGGAGGGTATTTTTGCATGTAAAAGTTGAAATGATAACTGTCAGAGATTTAAAGGCTCTGCTAGAGACTTTGAAACCAAGCTGGAATAGAAAGTAATAAATCTCTGCTGGACCCAGATTTTATCAAAAGGAGACAGCATGTCTCTAAATAAGAAATGGTGAGCAGTAAGATGAGTATTTTGTTGATTCTTGTTCCCAAGCTTGTTCATGTTTAAATTCTTGATGTGTCACTGACTGTCCCAAGCACTGAGTTTAACTGTTTATCCACTTGGTTGGTGGGAAATAGTGGCTAAAACGAGGTGGTGATGGGGAACCTGCATTAGTGTTGCTCCATTCTGCTCTAGTGAGCCTTAAACAAGAGTTCTCTGTAAGCACCTTGTGCTGCAGAATAAAGAGAGGAAGTGCCTGTAGGCGACTCCAGCTGTAGCCTGTATTTTAGTGGTAGGGATTGATAGCAAAATGTTCCTATCCTTTGTTTTGGAAAACTGAAAAACTGCGCTATTTGGGAATAACAGGAAGCATGTCTACACTTGGGTGAAGCGCTTGAAATGGTTTGTGTGTAGCTAAATCGTAACAATTTCAGTACCTTCCTGTACTTGGGGGCAGGTGGCTGATTCACGTTTGCAAACTGGAGGCTGCTTGCTTCTAGCAAGTGTGTGGGTCTATGAAAAAGCCACCGAGGTGACATCAGCTGCCTACACGCCTCAGTACAGTTCAGCTTTGAGGTCCCCCTTCATAATTGCGTTCTCCAAATCCTGATCTTTTTGTTCTGCCTTTCCCAGCTCTGGTAAGGTAAGGATGTGCTGCTTGTGTTGGAGAAGCAGCAGTTGCTGTGGCTTATTGTGCCTTGGACCTGTGTCCAGTGTATAAAGAGACACACCTAAACACTGGTGTCAGTTGCTGATTAATCTGATGGACGCCCCAGGCTTAGCCTTCTGTGGCCGTGATCTGTTTGTTCCCGTCCTTTGGAATAAAATAGCATCTGGCTATGTAAGATTGCCACAGAATTACAGTACCTTGGAATTAAGGTGCAGTTTGTCATTTTTTTCCCATGCGTATTTATTGGGTAGTTCCATATGGAAGTCTGCATTCTGTTCCACTTTTATATTTTCCCTGCTCAGTTCCTGATGATCCGTTTTGGATCACACCATTCTGGTCATGCCTAAGAAAGACTTTTTTTATTTATGGTTGAGATGTTCAAGTAACTATTGAGAACTGGTTGCTTGTCAAGTTACTTGACATTCAAATTGCACTGCAAGTACCCAGTCCTAAATTTAAAGTATTTGCTGGCACAATAAACACTGGTTGCAGTTAAATATTTGAGGTAAGGTTTTAACATCTGAGAGAAGCTGCAGCCAAACTGACAAACTGCAGACAGATGCAGCTTTCAGCCCTCTGTCAGATATGTGAGATAGCACAGCCATCTGCACTCAGCGAGGAGGAGAATTTCTGCTTACGGTCACTAGGAGACATCTGACCAAAACGTAGTCTCAGTATAGAACAGATGGAAGCATTTGCTGGCAAGGTGGGATAATGCCAAAAGAAATACCATAATGGCCAGTTATCCTCAAACTGTAACGAGAGTGACATGAATATAACTTTGGGAGTTACTTGATTTTGCTCATTAATACGTTTATCACTTGTTGTAAAGCAGGTACTATATTTTAACACAGTATTTACTATTGAAATTTAGTATGCTTTATAGCTCATTATTACACAAACCAGCTTTAAAGCACTTTGAGCCTGTAAACTGGTTTTCTAGCTGACATTTGGGTAAAACTCCTCAAAGTGCTGCAGTGAGTGTACTAAATAAGAGCCTATGTAAGTGCTGTATGTAAGAGGATGAGTTTACAAAACTCCTGAGGCAGAAATCAAAGATGGATGCAAATTTTCAGGAAACCCATCTGTCAAGATGTTGTTTTGGTCCAGTGAAATCCCTTAATTGATAACGCTTATCACTCATTTTTTTCTAACCTTAGTCTCTCCTTTGTCATGTTTCTCTTGCCCCTAGTGTCTCTGCATGTGGGGAGGGTATTTCCTCCTAGAATGCCTAATTCAAACTTATAAGTTTTAGATTTTCTTACATTTAAGTTCCCCCAGGTGCATGGTTTTACATGATGCCTCCTTTCTCTTCTCTGCCGTACAAATATTGTTTAGTCCCTATGAAACCACCCAAGCTGTTCCAGCTGCTGACAAGCACTATTCCTGCCTCTGGCTTTCTATCCTGCTTTCTTTATATTGCCTATTTTTTGGTATTTCTGCTAGGGCTGTCTGTACTTCCTTTGCAGGCAAAATAAGCTCCACAGTATATGCTTTTCCCTCTTTTCAGAAGCTTTTCTTTTATATTGGTGTAAGTTCTGTTCTGCCTTGGCTTCTGTGTCATCAACACAAGCCCAGAATGTTTTAGAGGAAAAGGGATAAAATACGTACATATATTAAGATGCAGTATTGTGATTTCATTTGTGATTTCACATGTTATACTTCACTATTTGCATTGCAGGCTCTTCTCTGTTAAACCCATAGTCATTTCTCCCTGGGATTTAGAATGGAGCTGCAGATTCCTCATACTCTCCATACTGGGGAAATTTAAATCTCCAACTTTTTGAAAAGTGCCTTTAAGTCTCATCCTCTTATCCTTTCTGCTTCCCATCCGTTCCCTAATATGGGACTGTGCTGTCACAGTGCCAGCAGTGGAATGCAATTAGGCTTCTGTGCCCAAGTGAGCCCTTCCACGGCCCCAGACTGCTCCTATCTTGTTCATGGAGATAACTCCAGCGTGGGCGGAAGCCGCGTACCAGGTGCGAGATGTTCATGGCACGTCAGAGGCTCCTCTCTTCCCCTAAGGGCTGTGAAATCTGTTCAAAAGCACCTGAAATTTGAGGAAAACACATGACTCTAATCAACAGGACAGTCCTTGTAGTTGTCCCGTTACTGTTAATGATTCTTCTTTTTAATTTCAGTTTTGCATAATTCATTTCCTGATTTTCAAGGAAAGGCAAAAAGGATATGCAGTGGGATGCTAGAGCAGATTTATTCACTTACATGAGAATATAAGTGAACTTGTACAGTTGCCAAATTGTTTCTTTTGACTAAAACCCAATTATCAACACTCATTTTTGCACCTAAGGGCAACTCTAAACTGTGCTTTCTGTCTTGCAGTTGAGGATTTCTGCAGCATGAGAGAACTGCTGGGGTAGAACAGTCCAGCCTGCTTCTGCTCTTGGTGACAAGCATTGTCTTAAGACCCAAAATAAGGCTGAATTGAATTGCCTGGGACTGTCTCTCACTGCAGTAATAGACAAAGAAAGTTGTGTGTTGGTGCACTTCATTGTGTAATTCCTTGGTGGTGGATTGTACAAAGGCAGCGAGCAGTGGTGAAGAGCACAGTCTATGCCTAAGGGCCCAAGGTGCTCGGCTTGATGCCTGACAGCTCTAAAAAGAACTTTTGACTCCTGCTGTTTTCACCCACTCACCTTTTTATGCAATTTTGCAGTCAATCCTTGTCTCTCTAGTAAATGACAGAGTGACCAAGTACTACATAGTGAAAAGGAGCTGAAAGAAAAACTCTAAAACCTTAATGTCTGCAGAACTAGTTTGTAGTTGCCTTTCCTCTCCTAACTTGAACTACTCTACTTATTTTTGCAGCTTCCTCTTGTTTTCGTATGGCTTGGGGCATGAAGATTGTCATTTGGGAAGGCCAATACAATGGATTTCTTATCAGCCCTATAATGATAATAGGACTGTGCCTTGAGCTTAGACTTTCTGAAGAAAGTTCATAAACTGGAACTCAAGGCATGTCTAATGTGGAAATGTAGGGAAAAAAAATTTAAAAGTGTTTTCCTGAATCCCTTATCTGTAAAGCATTTCTCACTGTGTGCCTAATCCCATGGGCAGCTGCTCTTGGTAGCAGTTAGATGCTTTAATTAACCATGACTTTTTTTAAAAAAGGAACAAACCTTTACTTGCTTTGTAGCCTTCAGATTCTTTGTCAGCTGAGGGATGGCTGCAGTTAATCAAAATTATTATGGCTAACTGATTGAATTATGGTTGTTTTTGAAGGGCCAGTATCTCCTGTTCTTCAGGATCCGACAGGAATAGTCACTGGTGGCAGAATCACGTGTGAATTCAGGTGTTTGTGGGAGTCTGTAACATAAGGAACAGAGTGCAGACACACGCTGCTATGGATGTGCAGAAGGGGCCTGAAAACTTTTCCGGGGTTGCATTTTGGAACAGGATTTAAAACACCTAAAATCACTGCCCTGAGAGCCCCAGGCTGGAAAAGGTGGTGTTTTGGAGCCACCGTCTGACTGTTTCGTAGTATTGCACTACAAAGCTAATTGATGCTCTCTGATGTTAAGCATCAGAAGTTCATCATCACTGTGCAGGATTGTTGCCCTTTGAATATAGTTCTGTAATGCTTTCATGTACGGTTCTATAGACTGTATGTAAACCTGGATAGGGAATTATCACTCCCTCAGCAGAACTCCTCCCCTTGGAGCCTTGTGAGCAAGGCTTTCTGTGCTTGGTACTGCCACCTGCACTCTGGCCTAGACTGATAGGGAGAGACAAAATCGGCCAACACAAGTTCAAGGTCTTTGATGGAGAAGGAAGTGAATCTGTTCTGTAGCAGCTGTGATGTATTTTGGTAACGTTGCAGCTGTTGTTTTAAATTACTTGGAGACACAGCTTCTTGGAAGAGTAGCTGAGGAGGTGGAGTGTGATGGGGTGACACTGTCCCTTCTCTCCACAGACAGTACTACTGGTATGATGAGCGGGGAAAGAAGATCAAGTGCACTGCTCCTCAGTACGTTGACTTCGTCATGAGTTCAGTGCAGAAACTAGTGACAGATGAGGACGTCTTTCCAACAAAATACGGTACGGCCACTTCCTGGGGCTCTTTGGGGACGCCATCAGTCAAGTTGGCATGCAGCACGTGTATGAATACCAGACAGCTTTCTCACTTTTGTTTGATGGGTTTTAGTTGGGGGTTTTTTGGTAGTTTTCTTTCTTTGTGTGTTTCTTTTGTAGTTTTGTTTGTTTGGGGTTTTTTTTAAGGAAGTTTTTAAGTTTGGTTCATTCTTGCAGTAAAAAAGGCTTATGCTCTTGGTGTATGAACTGGGGTGAAAGTCTCACAAACTTGACTCCTTGGCCTATATTTCATCATCAGTGCCCCTTTTTCTTCAGGCATTTTGAGATGATCTAGCCTGGGTTCATAGAGGATAAAATTCTGAAAACAGTCTGCATATGTGTGTTCAATACAGCCTGCTGATAGCAAACTTTGACCTTTGTGTGGCTTTACTATTTCCATTAGAGCCTCAATGCATTAAGAAATGCGGGTAATAAATTGGATTGCTGGGAATGTGGCTTGCTTTCTTTGCCCAAGGCTCTGAAGCATTGTCTCTCAGAGCGTTTGCAGTCTCCTTTCCCTTACAAAGATTAAATAAGAATGTGATTTTTAAGAGCTGAAAAGCAATAGCAAAGTAATTTTAACTCAAATTTGTATCCTAACAAGATTGCTACATGCAGTGCCTTTGGTTAAGGGGAAGAAAATAGAAACTTGAAGCTGTTGTAGGTGGGCTTAATCAGGACTAAAAGCAGCTGGCTTTGTGAGCCACTTCAACAGGTAATTGGGAAACTAGGACATTACAATATAGGACATTACAGTATAGAAAACATTAAGCTAGCAGCCTTTGCTTACAAGCAGCTTGATCCGGAAGGAGGCAGTTTCTTTCCCATTTGGTAGAATGTCAACAATGAAATGAGAGAACATGTTACATAAAGTTATGTACAAACTGCCACACACCACCAAAGCTTCCATTTTAGGATCTCTGAATTGGTGTTCCGGGGGAAAACTCACTCCTGGACAAGCTAGATAAGGACACAGATTAACCTCTCATTTTTACAGCCAGTAACAAAAAATGTAGTGGCTTTGAGGAACAACGACACTTGCTTCCTGATTTTTTGAACCCGTAAGGTTTAAAATTTAACTTCAAAAGAAAGTGCTTAATACCTCCTTAGACTTGTCCCTCAAATTCCTTTAAAGAGAGGATAACATGACACAGGCCCGTCAGGCTGTTTGCTCTATAAGGTGGGCTGGTTGCTCTTACCCACAGCTGAGCCCACCCAGATGCTGCTGTGGGGCTGACAGTGAGCAGCTGGTGCTATCATGGTGTTTCTCCATCTTCCTTTCAGGCAAGGAATTCCCAAACTCATTTGAGTCCCTAGTGAAGAAGATCTGCAAGTACCTGTTCCATGTGCTGGCCCATATCTACTCCTCACACTTTAAGGAGACTTTGGCACTGGAGCTGCACGGACATTTAAACACACTCTACACACACTTTATCCTATTCATCAGGGAGTTCAACCTCGTGGACCCTAAAGAGACCACCATCATGGATGACCTCACGGAGGTCCTCTGCAGCAGCAGCGGGAGCAGCAGTAACGGGAGTGGCAACGGGAGCAGCAACGGCGCAGGAGCACAGAACCACGTGAAAGAGAGATGAGCCCTCCTGGCGGACCCAAACTAACATTATAAACAATATAATCTATTGTGTGTATGAGTATGTATATGTTCAGATATACATACGGGCATATACAGCGATGAAAGCTGACCGCAGAGATGCTGCCACGCAGGACGCGCAGTCGTTCGGGGCTGTACGGAGCTTTGGGTTAATGCGCCAGCCGGCGAGAAGTTGCACCAATTTTATTTTATTTTCTGTCCACTCCTCCTTTTACCTATTCAGATGGATGATGAGTGCTGTTTTTAGAGAAGAGCCAAGCTTGAGAGTGGGGCCACTCTTGGTTTTTTTGGTTGGTTTTTGGTTTTTTTTTTTTCTTCTGTTTGGTTGGTTGGTTTTTTGTTTTTCTTTCTTTGGTCTTGAGTGCAAGCCCTTTGGTCTTTCTAGGATGGTGGTCCTGCCATTTAAAAAGTATCTATTATATTATAAGAAGTAACTTTTACTTTGAAGTGGCTTAAAATGCAGGTTCGTTTGGGGTTTTTTGGGGGGGGTGGGGGTGGTTTTTTTGGTTTGGTTTTACATAGACTGCCCCTTACCCTGCCAAAAGCTCCCCCATTGAGTGCATCTTGCCCTTTGTTAGCTTGGAATGGGAAGAAACTCCTGGCTTGACTAGAGTAGCAGCTTGGGGCTTGCTACATGTTGAAAGTGGGCATGATTGTCCAGCTGTCCCATCTACTCGGTCACAAGGTGTGAACGTGCAAGAGGATCCACAAGCCTTTCTGCTTATTGCTCCTACAACATATATACTCTTTTCTCTGCTCCCCTGCCTCTTCTTTTCCCAGGCACACCTGCACAGGTAACAGGAGTAGGATCACTGCAGTCCAGAACCATGTGCAAGAGTCACCACCATTCGCTTTCCCTTGAACAGAGGCCCGGGGAGGGGGGGAGAAGGGTATACTGAGTCAGTCACCGCCTGTGCTAGAAAGATGGCTGTTGGCATAAAATTATACTGTTGGCTTATTTTAGTTCATCTGTTCTATAATAATAAAAACAAATCTATCAGCCACAAGCTTTGTTTTTGTGTGTGCAGCGTCAGAAGTCACCAGATTCCACCCTTAGAGCCTCCCTTCCACCAGTGAATGCTGCTTGCCCTGCTGGCAGCCAGCTTTATAAATAATGGGTTGTCTTCCACCCTGTGATCTTATGTTTATAATGAATTCCTTGCTTTTCCCAGTAGCCCTAGGAACTGCCTCCCCAAGGAATATGAAGATAAGCAACACTTGGTGAGGGGCAGGTTTCCTGTTCGTGCACACATCCTTTCTGCAAATGCAGTGGGTGCCTGGATAACTTGAAGCAAATACTGTATCTCAGCATCTCTGGATACAGTGTTATATCAGTACTGTATCTGGACAGTGATACTCCTTCCTTTCCTTCAAGTTTCCACTGAATTCTTGCAGTCATTGTTTCCAGTTAGGGAAATGCCAGATTTTGCTTGCACTTGTTCTTCTATCAAAGCTGTGACAATTGTTTGCTACTGGTTTTGATCATTACCTGAGGCCTGTGAATGATTAATAACTGACCTGGCATCAATCTGAGAAGGTTTTCCAGAATGTAGTCTGTACCTGTAGTAAAGCGCAGTAGAGAAGAGGAAGGTAGAACAAGTGCAAAGAAAAGAGCAAAGGAAAAGCACGACCAAGGGGTGAAATTAAAAAAAAAACCAAAACAAAAACAACCAAGAAGCAAAGCATGAGCAAGAAAGGACAAAGAAAAAGCACAAGCAAGAAAAAAGCTTGTGAAGAAGTGTGCAATAGCAACAACAGATCATGACACGTGTGCAAGTGAGAAAAAGAGTAAGTCATGAGAAAAAGAAGACCAAAAAGGCACGAGAACAGGAGAAGGGAAGAGGAGAAGGGAGGGGTGGGGGGAGGGATTGAAAACAACCTCAAACTCTGTGATGCCAGACTTGTCCTGTGTTGTTTCTGGAGTGTGGGTGCCACAGTCTCAAGGACCTGCTCAGCTGAGTGCTGTTCATACAGTGTTCAAGAGCACTCCTTCCCCACCGTGTCCTCCTGCTACAGCCTCCCTATCCAGACAAATAGTCCCATTCAGTCTCCATGCTGATGTGAGCCTTTCCATTACAATTTCCTGCACTAAAGTCTGGAGGGAAAACCAGAGATCAGCAGAAGCAGTCAGAACAGTGCCATTGGTAAGGCTCCTCTGCTGCTTGCCCTGAGAACACAGTGAAGTTCAAGGTAAGAACCAGCTCCAAGTAGCTCCTGCTAATTTATGATCTTCCTGTAAAAATGCATTTGCAGTTGTGTTCTCTAAAAGACCATTTAAACCTGAAACATTTGAAAGGTTGGACTTGAACAAGAGGCAGTTCAGCCCTGGAAAGACTGACCTGGCTCCAGCTCTCAAGTTTCCAATCACAACACAGTGTTGTCTGTGTCAAACATGAGGCTGACTATGCCTTAGCTTCCATAGGAGAACTGGCAGAACTTCGTAGGAAGTCTGAGAACGCACGTGTTGGCTGCAAGCAGCAAACAATTCAGCTGCCAGGAGAGCAGTGCAGTCCCACAGTACCGCTGGAAGAGCCCGCTGTTGTTCATGGCAGCTGTCCCGGCCTCACTCTGCAGGCATTTGAGATTCCTGAAAGCACGGGCGCTTCATCTGCCGGGGTAATCGCTTTATATTTTACAAGCGGTTAACAAGAACACAAAAAATGAATCCCATTTTAGTGTGGCCTATCTTGTTGGGTTTAACAGTGGGAATAAAGAAAACACTGATATAGTGCCAACCCCAATGTTCTTCCTGTCAGGAGTAAATGTTACTGTGAAGCTCAGCCTGAAGGCATCCGAGGGTATTTCAGTGGTTACTGAATTACACTGTAGGAACTTCAGACACAGAAGTGCCACTAAGCCTTCAGAGCTGGTCAGTGACTTCCTCCCATGGCTTAGAACATTCCACTGGTACCCCATACTGTGAGCGCTGAGCCTGAATTCACCTGGGACTAACAGACAGGCTTGGGTCTTCTAACACGGACAAAATTATCATATTGTTGCTTTAAATATGCTTTGTAAATTGTTTAAAGTGCTGTCAGAACAACAGAGACAACTTAATTACCCTACATTCAATGCCCCCCTATCCCCAAAGATCATGACAGAGCATACCATGGTTTGAGTGTTGCTAAATAAATAAAATACCACAGAAAAATAAGCAAACACTACTAGAATACACCTTTTTGAACCATCTAGGCGCACACCCACACATTCACCCTGCCATACAGGCCTTTGGCAGGCCTTGCTTTGTCAAACTAACTCAGCTTTACACCTTCCAGTGCAGAATCCCTGACCAACTTTCAGGCCTAAAACCCCAGCAAAATACAAGCTGTCACAGGGCTAAAGGCTTTCACTTAAACCCAGCAATAGTCCTATGCGTGTTTTGGGACATCCTATTCTTGACATTTGGTGCTCTGCAAACATGAGCGATGTGCTGAAGAGCTGAGGTTGCATAAATTTATAGCATATAAATATAAATATATATTTATATAAATTTATAGGGTGAAATGTTTTATCAAGCTTAAACTTTCCCCCATTTTGTCATTATCTAATAGTCTTTGAGGCTGCAGCATCCTTAGGAAATCCAAGCCTAAGTGCCTATAAATAAAAATAGGAGGAAAATAATTTCTTTATCCATGCCATCTGGAGTAAATACCAGCAGCAGGTAAGCAAGCATCAAGGTCAGCAGCTTGTATCTGTCACAAGGGCTACCTCTGGCCATTCAGGGAAGGGGACACAGGAACAGTGCCACCACATCTTTTGCACAAGCAGCCACTTGTACCTTTAACCTCAAGGGAATGAAGCTGTGTAGAGATCACACAGCAGCTTACCCTAGCCCTAAGAAGGGTCCTGAAGTAGCAAGCTGGAAATTGAGTCAGGCATCTTTACTTCAACCCAGCAAAATCAAAGCTATGCCTTTCTTCCTTGCCTCGGGATTGCAGGAAGGTACCAAGTCAGACATCCCACAGAGCACACTCATTTTACATGTGAGTAACAACCTCTTAACCAAGAGAGCTAAGAAACTCAACCAGAAAACACCACTTTGTTGACAAGAAGATCTGAGGATGGAGAAAGATGGCTCTGACGTACCACCAGTTCTGGCTGAGTATGTACACGGCAGGATGCTCCTGGAAGTGATCAGGGGCTAAACATGGATGCTGCCATGTAACAAATAGCTCCTGCACAGCAGCAGGAGACTGAAGGACTGCCACAGAAACAATCAATCCCATAAAAGAACAAGCCAGCTTTATGAAGCCTACTAAGCATGCTGATCTCATCAAAGCCACGCTTCACCCAACAAGCCTTTGCTCACATCCATCATGGAACATGTCCCAGCCAATCCTTAGATCACCATTTCAGCTGTTAACAGAAAGAACTCAAATCCAGAAATACTCTTCCATTATCTAAACTGCAGACAGAGGAGTAGGTTGTTGTTTTGTTCTATTCAAACCTACTAAACAAATGAAACCAATGTTTGTGCCTGTAGCACAAGTGGCAACACCAGGCAGTTTAAATGTAGTTCTGTTGCCCAGTGGCTGTCAGTAGTCACAACACAGGGTTCAGTACGGCTGAGTTATCCGTGCTGCTGTGCCAGTACCAGTGCCTGAATATAAACCCAGTACCTGAAGGATTTCAAGACGGATCTGGTATCTTTAACATGATAAGCTGCATGCAGGACAGTGAAATCTTTCTGACTGAACTGATGATATAAAATGAGAAAAACACCAAACAGCTGGCAAAAACCCCTCAGTGTCCTAATGGGTCTCTATTCTTTTCATAGACAGAACTGTTCTGGTTGTGACAGCTGACATGAACAATAAGACTTTTCAAAGCTAGGTTAGCATGTGACTTGGAGAAAACAAATTGTTGTGGCCAAGCACTCAGATGAGAAAACACTCAGAGAGCTTTGTCTAGCCAAAAAAAAAAAAAAAAGAAAAAAGCAAAAGCAGCACTAGCTAACTAGCTAAACTTGTTTTTAATGTTGTCATCTGCTAATTGTTTTCATTATTTCTAAAACATAGGCATTAAAATGCTCTGGCATTTTCCCACACACCAGTGCACGCAAGTTCACCTTCTCTCACAAAGTGGTGGAGGGTCCCTCACATAAACCTCCTCCTCCTTTTAATGGTCTCAAGGATAATTCAAAAGAAAGAGTTTCAGAAAGAGCCTGGGCTAGACAGGCTATGCGCTCAGTGGAGAGCAACCCTCTGCAACATCAGCTCAGATACAGAAAGGGCAAATGCCACCTCACAGAGGATTTCAGCTTCTGTGAAACCACTGCTTCAACCTGACATCAGTAAGGCTTAGAAGACACCTGCCCTGAAGCAAGTACTGCGCTCAAGGACCACGAAAGGAAACCTAAACAGGGAAAACAAACTGGTCCTGGGCACCAGCCACTAATTTAACTCCCACTCTGAATCAATGGAGTAGTCCAGGGTTCCCCCCGGAGGGCTTTAATAGCCAATGCAGCATTTGGAGGTGAATCCCCAGTCTGAGAAAGAGAAGAAAGGCTGCACAGCTCTGCAGCACCACGGACTTATCCAGCCCCACAAGGACACACAGTGGTTACAGAGCCCTGTTCTGATCCTTTGTGTGTGCACTGAATTCCTTTAGGAAAAGCCTTTACTTGACAGCGCTAATTCCAAGTAGATGAAATTTCCTAAATTACTTGTTTCCCCCCTCTTAATTGCACTCGACAAAGTATCAGACACAAACAGCTGATTTCCATAGGGTTCATTCCCCAAATCATCTCAAGGAATATCCTTTCTGCTCCTAAGCATCAAAACCTAGGTAGAAGAGCTACGCTGCCGTGTAAAGGTAGACAATGAAATAGCTCTTAATATGGAAATTAATCCCACTAAACAATTTACTTTTATGAATAAGGAGAACCCTGTGCTTGGCTCTACTTAAAAAGATAATCCAGAACAGAGAAGTGACATTGGATAACCCAATATATTCACCTGAAATCTATGCAAAACCTGTAACAGAAAGAACTCTGTGTCCTTTTCAGCCAGGTTTATTGACACGCAATAATTTAAGAAAGTTAATTTGACTCCTTGTGGCTATAAAACCTGTCTTAGCAGGAGTAAATACGAGAAGCAGAAGACAAATTGTGGCTGAAGATCAGCTGTACCCACTACAGCAAAACTGTGACAACTTCAGCTACTTTAAGAACATTTTTGAGAGAGCACAAATAATAGCACACATATTTGAATAATCTTACCAGTTTAAAATTGATTTAAACTGTCTTAAATGAAATCTACAGAGCAGATGCTGTGATGTGATCAGAGCATCACAGACCCAGCATGTGAGGATGGGTAGTTCCGAGCAAATATTAAAACAAGATGTGCATCAAGACCTCAATAACATCATTGTTCATTCGTTATTATACCAGTGACATGGTCTGCAGAAGAGCAAAAAAGCATTTTTTTCCCTTGAATTCGCACCTATTGACCCAAAAAGGTTTGTGCATGGAGTCTCTCATTTCACTCCCAGAGGATGACATTAGGAAGCAGATAGCAGGAAGGCAGTCAGGCACTGCAAGCCAGCATTGTCAGCATCCTGCTGCCAAACAGAAATTTCAATTTGAAGCCAAAACACTTGGGAAGAATCTCTACACAATCTGTAGGGCAAAAGAAAGCAGACACACAATTCCCAGCTGGACAGGTAAAGCTCCTTCCACATGAGATTTTCAACTACAAAGCCACTACTGGCGTTCAGGGCTTAAGGCAGATCAGTTCAAGCTCACACAAAGTCAGCACTGAGGCACCCGAAGACTGCAAGGTGTCACCTGAATCCCAAAGCCTGGTCCCAAACAATTCTGTGCAGCACAGAGATACAGGACACATTTGTTTCCTGCCCTCTCACCTTTCTTCTGCCTGCATCAAACCAGTACACTGAATTTAGTAACAAGATGGCAACCCTGTGAATGAAGTTAATCTTCTGGTGTAACCACTGCTTAAATGTGAAAGCACAAGAAATACTCCAATCCATCAAGGAATTTTGATTGGATTAGAAGCCCTCTGTGCTCCATCATAATCTCCCTGATGAAGGCAAAAAGCAAAACTACATCTGGAGAAGAGATTAAAGCCCCCATTAGAACTGTTTAATTATCTGTTATTACTGGATTAACATTCATTTCTCATCCAGGTGCTCCTCAGATAAAGAGCTCAGGTGGTTCATAACAGCACTGCTTTATTCTGCAGTGGAAGTCTTCTGGCCCAAGAATTGAAAATATGGGCTCTTTTTAAAGCTGGGTCTCCAAAATGAAGGAAGCTTAAGCAAGACTCCATCTGCCTGTCCCTTTTTCTTGCCTACCTCAAACTTTTGAACTGCTGCCTGATTTCAACCAGCCTGGAAGACAGGTAGGAGTTTTGATTCAATTCGAAAGTTTTCACAAGTTTTGCAGAAACAAGCAACTATTAGAAGGGGAGAAAGAGCCTGTAAATGAACCCCTACATTTCCCAAGTAAGGAAAAAATTGTGGCCTGTGTTCCCATGGTCCTTGATGTCAAAGAACCCTCACAAGAACACACACTCATAAAAGTCCCCAAAGACAAAGAGACAGAGAGCTCAGAATTACCCACAAATCACAAATTGTGTGACTCTAGCTTCTAAAAGGCGGGCACTTGTTTCACTGCTTGCATAAGTGGGACAGTCTGCATGATCCAGACTTCATCTGCACTCTCAGTTGGCAGATACCATGCTGGATCTTGGTGCTATCCCACAAGAAAGACAAATGCCAAAACAACTTTCCTTTCATTAACAAAGATGGAAATGTAGCCTTTGTATCTGAAAAGAGCTAAAGTGATGTGCTGAGAAATGAAAGATCCTGTCTTTGGGGACAGGCCCCCGAGGAGGTTTGCAGACCTGGTCACTGGAATGTGCTGTCACTAGTTTAAGATCTGGATTTCAGTTTCGGCCCAAGCCACTGAGTTCGTCTGAGAGAATCACTGAATTGCTCTTCATCTCAGTTCCTGAGTCTGTACGAAATGGACAACAGATACCTCTTTTCCTTTTCCTTGTCTGTCACACCTACATGGGGAAAGCTTGTCCCTTGCTGCAGGTACCAGAACAGACTCTTGTGTGCTGTTGAAACACGCCTCAGTAATGCCCCACAGTATTTATCTGTCCAGGCTCCTGTGGCAGCAGCTCTACTTGACCTTTCCCTTTGAGCAGGACAGGGTTGTGTCTGGTCCTTCCCCTCCTGCAAACAGACTCCGATGTTTAGCTGTGACCCTGTCACACCACGTGAATGCTGTCATGTCTCTGCAAAACTACAGAGAAGCTACACGGGCTGGAGAGAGGCATATCCACACCTCTCTCTCCTTCTCTCCTGCCTCTGTACAGCACCACTGACAGCTGGCACATGATACAGCTTGTAAAAGTCTTTAGGAAGCAAAGAGAAAAGACAGTGTCTTTGCTACCCTGTCCTCTCTGAGGAAGGGCCTGTTTTCCAGAGATTGTTCTCCTCGCCAGATAATCAGCAGGGCATTGTACAAGGCCCAGCACAAAAGCTCTGCAGCATAACTGTCTCACATGGCACGTAGTGGGTGACACCATATTCTGTCTCTCTACAGGATTTTTGCATGCTACAAAATGTTTCTCCACCCCTCTCTTGTGGAAAGCGGAGCAGCAGCAGCTGTGGAAGCAACAGGCAGACTGGAAAGTTTATGTTGTGCAAAATACATGCAAATCACACAGTTTGTACCTCCAAGTGACACCACAGCACTTGGTTCTACCCACTGCCACTCACGCCTCCGTGGCTGTGGTAAAGCTTTCATGCTGGACATGGCCAGTGCTGCTCGGTGTGTTCTTGCTGACTCTGTCCCTCCCCCCAGAGATGGAGCAGGAAAATGCAAGTAGAAACTGCACATTAACACAGCCTGGGGACAACGAATCAGAGACCAAGCTCAGCTACACACATGGCTCAACAAGCAGTGAGCCCTTCCCACTACAGGGCAGTACAAGTTAAGGTGACAAAAGCTCTTTGTTCCCCTTTCCCAAATGGGATCCTTTGGCAGCAGTTCTCATTCTGGCTAACATTGTCAGGCTCTCCTCTTTCATCCCTTTTGCTAAAGCAAATTTGCAGTGCAACTCCACTGAAACTGAACATCAGGGTTTTATCTGTTTTCACACCTCTGTATGAAACCACAGTCCACACACTTCCAAACATACCTGGCAGAACAGCTTTTAGAACTATTTTTTATTAAGTAAATGGCTGCAGCTGGCCCTTGTTTTGGTCACTAACTGAAAACAAGCCCCACATGCTAGCAACAGGATAAAAGCTAGAGCTAGTGCATCAAACTCAATTAAAACTGCACTTAAAGTTAGAATTTTCTAAAAGTTTTCACTTCTCTCCAGTGTAAAATGCTCACATCATCATAGAAACTGGGCTGAAGCTGACTGGTTTACAGCAAGCCCACTTTCATTTCTGAGACTCTTCATTTCAGGGTCTGTGAAGGGAGCACTGCTCTGAACTCCCAGGTTTCACAAGCCACAAGAGTCCCTTACATTTCACCAGTGTGTGCCTGGTCAAGATTCCAAGGAACCCGTCAGCAATTGCTGAGTCACTATTTGTACACAGATGATTGCTAAGAAAAGCAGAGACTCTGGGAAAGCAGATAAAATGCAGTGTAATAGCAGAGGAAAAACTTGGGGAGCTGAATAACAATCCTGTGCTGGAAAGTCACCTATCTGTGAGATATGACATGTTAATATCTGTGTGCACAACCTGATGGAGCAGCAAACAGAGCCCGTTTTGGTCAGGTCTCCCCACCACCACAGTGTGGTCTCAAGTTAAGCACTAACTCCACCACTGACTCCAAGCACAGTCACTTGCAGCACCAAGCCTGAGCAAGCCAAATCAAACCTAAATTAGAAACGAGAAAACAGCAGCATGGACCTTTACCTCCTTCTTTTAATGCAATTAATAATTCAGCCAACACAGGTCTCTGCCAGATGTGGCTGCTGGGGTCATCCCACAACTCTGTAACACCCAAGAATAGGGCTGCCAGCACCAGGAAAGCCACCAGCTCTGATGTCAGGTGCATTGCAGCTGCACAGAGTCTACTTTGCAGCTGGAAATCACAAACTATTTAGCCTCACAGATATTTAGGTTATACATTCAACACAAGGCAAGGAGCAGTGAAGGGAAGAGAGTTGTGCTTTTCTCTCTCACATAGCTATGCTCACTTCCAGCCTCAGCAGAGCAAGGGGCATTCTGCTTTACTGCTTATTCAGACCAGGTAAGATTTCAGTCCCCTCAGTAAAGTGCTGACAAAGCCATGCCATTGTGCCATCCAAGTATCTGGTAAATAAACACCTTCACACTGAAGGGTTACAGCTGTTATTTGAATCTACTCCTGGATTCCCTATAGGAGAACACACTTCAGAAAATTGAGACCAGGATTCTACCAAACTACACACTGTACCACAGACCCCTGCGCTGGGTCCGGGTCTCCTCTGCACAAGGTCACTCCAGGGACACTTTTGAGCTACCTGAGTGCAAGCAAATTCTTTTGCTCAACTCTGAAGTGTAACAGCATCTGAATAGATCACATCAGGAAGGCTCTATCAGCAGCCAGCAACTTCAGGGATCCACAGCAAACTGGCTGTGTTTCAGACAAAAGAGTCTCCTGTTCTATGCCCACATTCTGCTCAACTGCAGTAAACCAGGAATAGTCTCACAAAATTACCTACTTCTTATTCCAGGCATTTTAAAAGCCATCCCCAAAGCTCTTTGCAAAGGAGGTGCTGCTGCCTTCCCCAGCTTCTTTATCTTTGCAATTAAAAAAAGGGGAGCCACCCACTGCCACACATCCAGCAAAAGCCAAACCCAGAACACCGCAGTCCCAGTCCAGCCCTCTTCCCAACCATCCTACTTTTTCCAGCATCCTATGCAGAGGCCCTGCTGCTGAGAGGTATCACAGTCCCCCAAAACACTGGCCTAAAGCTCAGTAGATGGGGACCAGCCTTTGTCCCAAGGCCTTTTTTTTTTAAGCTCTTACGTAAGCACAAATTTCTACCTACTCTATACCCATTTCTGCTCTTACTGTGCAACTTGGTGCTAAAACTGAAGGCTCTTGGGCAGAGAGAAACAACTTCCTATACTGCACTTACGCACAAGAGTTTAGATCAGGAACCCTATGTGAACTGGAGTTCATGAGCATTCCCTTAAAGCGAAGGGAAGTCTCAGCCAGGATTCCATCTCTTACCTAGTCCTACAAATGGCTTTTCACATATCCTCAAAGCATCCCTAATGAATGTAGCTCCAATACATTCCCTGATACATTCTTGCACCTAATTGTGAGCAGCATGATTCAATAAACCAGACCAGAACTCTCGAAGTAATTTGCTTCAGGCAGGAGAGAAATCACTACCCCACGGTGCATCTTATAAATAACAAGACTTGACCAAAGCAATTGTCACAAACAGCATAACACTGGGATCTAATTCCAGGTAACTCCAGTGTGAGACAGGACTGCCTTGTTTCAGCTTAGTTTCCTCCATTCTGAAATCTGATTTTACTTTCAGAACACTGATATCCTGCAGAGGAACCATCCAGAACACACACTGCAAATTGAAGCCGCTGTTTCAATGTGAATACTTTTCAAGAGTATCTGAGACCTTACAGTAAACACAGCTGCTTTTTCTGACGGTTCTTCTAAAACCTGGAAGTGCTTCCTACAGCAAGGCTTGCTACTTCCCTAGACCAACCTGTTTTCCTTCCGCTCTGGACAACACGGAGAGGAATGTGTCCCATTCCCAGGGCTGGGCCAGTACTGCCTTCCAGACCGAGGAATGTCCACATAAGAGAGAAAACTCTACAGAAACACAGAAGGTGCAACAAAGAGCAGGTCAACAAGAAGCTGTGGAGCAGAGAAATAAATTTCTCTCCTCTCCTGGGCAGCTGTTTTTGGAACAGGTTGTCCAGAAAGGTTGGGCAGCGTCTACCTTGGAAGCACTGAGAACCCAGAGGGGCACAGCAATGAGCAGCCTGTTCGGAGCACGTCCCTTCCAGCCTCAGTTGCTGTGTGGTTTTGTGATGCACGGGCAGACCTCTCTTCCCGGACAGAGGCCTCTGGCTACACCAAAAACGCCCACTCTGGCTGCAAGCAAACTCTTCCTTGTGCTAATGCCGTTGATGAAAGCTTGTGTCTTCCCTGACCTTGAAGCTGTGTTATCTCCTTTGGCTGCGAGAAGGCGATAATAGCTCCTGACAATGGCAAGAGTCAGCTCTGAGCCGGTGGAACAGGAAATCCCATTTCTCAAGCCCTTCAAAGCCTGCCTGGCACAGTTTCTCTCAGCAGCACTCAGTGAGATTACAGCACTAAAAATAACCCTCACAATAAGTTGTACATTTAGAAGAAAGGACTTGCCCTCATTGTGGGCTTCCCTTCCACTTGTGGCCTCAAGTATCCCCAGACAGTTGAACTACTATGGTTTTGTTCTCCAAATTAAGCAGGAGCTGCAGCTGTTGAAGTGGTTTTAAATAAAATAAGAAGATTAAAGAGTACAACAAAGAACTAAGATACTTCCCAATTTCTAGACAAGTGTCCCTCTTCCCTCCCTGTTGTTTTCTATAATAAGAAACTCAGAGCTAAATCTCTTCCTCACCAAAACACTCTGCCCTTTTAAGAGGAGCTCACATACAATTGGTTGTATAGAGCTGAAATGAAGCAAAGGTAGTCCTGCAGACTTCCTTACAGAACACAATCTCTGTGGACATTCTCCTACGGTATTTAAGATGTCCGAGCCTGTTGGGTTAAATGCACTGTCTGAATCATCAGGAAAGAAGGCATACCTTGTAACAGCAGGCACAGAATTAGCACTACCTGGAGGCCTCACACAGTTTCATTGTCTTTAAAAACGCTGTCTTTGCCTATGCCCAGTGAGAGCCGTTAAAGCTCCGTCATTTGCATCCGATCACTTCCATTAAAGCCAGCTTGACTACTGAGGAATTTGTCACGCATTGTTTGCAAGGCTTAGACAATTTGCATTACTACTATTCAACAAAAGCAACTTCTTGCTCAGCCCCCGGACTGACATGCGGCAATGAGATTCACCTTCCTGACTGTAGGCTCAGCTGCTTATTTGATGTGTATACACCATCTATTGCTTTATACAGCACGTGCCAGGTACTGGCTCAATTAAAAACTGTTCACCTTAAGCACAAACACATTTTTCACGTACGCATGTGTCTAAACAAAGTTAACATCCACTTGCAAAACAGACAAACAGAAAATGCCAACTGGAGTATTACATACCTGCATTGTCTTCAATTTAGTCCTGGAAGGTCCTACACTGTGTTGTTTCACCCAGAGGAAGTCAGACAGATGAACTTTAAACCCCGGAAGTTTTTTAGCTACTGAGTCCAAAGAGCTGCAGAGCTCAGAACCTCACCTAAAAAAGTGCAGGTGGCACAGCTCACAGCACCTCATCAGCCATCACCTGGGATGGGGTTTGGATGAGGACAACAGCCCCCACCTGGCAGCAGAGACAATCCAACTGCGTCAGTCAGAGAGGCAGGCCAAAATCCCCAGCTACATTTACTACTTGCTTTCAGATTTAAGCTGTAAAATAAGAAGGGTGTTTTGTGGACAACAGTTTAAATATAAACTCTTGTTTGGTCAGAAGCAGAGTCCCTCCTATGCACTACAGATGGTAATATGACACCATGTAGCAAGAGACTGTGTTATGACATGGCCAAACAAGAAGCAGAATAAACATGGACAGGCCCTAAGCATGAGGTCCTCCACTTTGCAAAACCATTATTTTCTTCTTATAGCTTTTGAAGACTGTAATTAGCAATACTGGGGATGCTAATTGTGCATACTACTGGAGACATGAACAGATCATACAAGTTCATGAACACTGCTGAAAAGAGGAGAGCAAAACAGAAAAAGAAGCAGCATACACCTGCTGCCACACTGCCCTTAAATTGTTTCCCCTGTCTTACACTGCAGCCCACCACATCCTTTCACTTACAGAGATGCAAATGATATACAGCTAGTTCCCAGTTCTGGGTTTCCAGTGTTACAGAGTCCAAATCCAGCAGCACTTGTGATTCTCCCCATCTTTTCATCTTTGTCAGCTCCTCCACTCCCCTCCAGTTTTAGCAGACCAGTGAATCCCCCAAAGACCCTATAAACACTCTGGCTTTTTCCTAGATAAGAGTATATTTTGTATGGGTGCTGCCTGGCAGGGCAGAGGCTCCCCAGCCACCCTCGGCTTGCCAGAACATCCCTGAGGCCCAGATGGTGCTATGGAACCTTCCAGAAGGTCTCCTCCTGCCTTACCTCCCTGGTGGGCGGTGCCTGCCCCTCACAGCCTCCGTTGGCGGGAAACCCGGCCTGGCCTGGCCAGGGCAGCTCTGGAGAGGGGACTCGAGAGGGGACACAAAGGGGGACACGTCTGGAGCTGGCCGGGCTGTGGTGAGAGCTGGGCCAGGGTGTGCTCAGGGCCACGGCCGCAGCCCTGCTGTGAGCCTGGGCCTGCCGCACTCTCCCCAGCCATGTGGGAAGCACCTGCTGTTCCCGGGGATGCACCAGCCAGGTCAGAGCCCAGGAGGGGAACTGCTGGGTGCAGTTACAAACCCAGAGGAAAGGAACGGAGAGCAAGGTGTGACAAGCCAGCATCCACACAGACTGTCCAACCAGCCAGCAACAAACCCCAGACCCACACAAGCCAGGGACGTACCTGAGCAGCTTTTTTCAAATGTATGTGACTGAGTGTTTCAGGCGGGGAGGGTGCAGAAATCCTTCCTATTGCTAAATCTGGAAGCAACGCGAGAAACTCAGGTTAGAGATGAGAACAATCACACGCAGTCAGAGGTTTTGGTACAGTGGTTTCCATCCAGACCAGATCTCGAGGGGGGCGACTGCTCTGAAATTTGGATTAAGCTTTTGGAACACATTACTGCGGAAAGCCAGGCCTACAGGGTTGAGCTGTCCGTGCTCCTCGGACCCCGGCGTTAACTCCACGGCCAGGAGGATGCTGCCTTCCTTCAGGGGCCATCTTCAGCTCCTTCGGTGCAGGAGGCCGTGCCATGGTACTTACCGGCTCTGGCACTGGCCAGAAGTTTGCTTTCATGGACATAAACAGGACACTCAACAGCTGGTATCTTTACTGAATGAATTTATTGGTTTTTGAACTAAAGTTGCTCACAGTTATTTAACAAGGGATACATCAGATTTTTTTGTCCATTTCAAACCATTAAATAATGTCAGTTTGTGTCTGTATATGTGTGTGTGCGCGCGTGTGTGTCTTCGAAGTACAAAATAGGAAGGATAACAAGAGGTATTGCTTTCATTTATTCTTATATCTTGTGTAAGTAATCCCCTTCCTGCTTGTACCACATGGGTTTTGCTGATATAGGTATTTTTAAATTATTATTATTATCTTGTATTGAAATCCCAGCCTTTTGTAGAGGTACAATGTAACAGAAGCATCAAAATCTATACACAAGGGAAGAGAAAAGAGGGAAAAGAAGGACGGGGGTGATGGGAGGGGAGCTCGGAGGAGAAGTAGAGAGAGGGCAGAGGCAGGAAAGACAACGAAAGCAAAAGAGACTAATTTACAGCAATGTCATGCAATTAAAACTGCCCCCCTCTCCTGCACCCTTGCCTCCCCCCCTCCCCAGCCATCACCCCCTGGTGTCTGACATGCACACAGCAATACGAGAGAGAAAAGTTTAAGAATAGGGAAAATAAATAAATAAATAAATAAAGCAAAAAAATTAAAATAAATCCCTCCCATTTGGGGGAATGGGGAAACAGGGCAGAAGTCAAAGGTCTTTGCCCCAGTTGTGTCTTTAAAAATTCTTTTTAATCTTCAAACCTATGTACAAGTAAAACTGGTCCAAGAAGGGGAAAAATGATTAAAAAAACCAACAACGACAACAACAACAAAAAAGAACTCATCCAACATTATCATTAAAAAAAAATAATCTTGCGATACAACATACACCCATAGGAACCCAACGAGCAGCAATCGAAGGTCATAAAAGAGCTGAACACTAATGCTAAGCCTACATTCTTAAAATCTCAGTCAAGAAATACTTCTCACTGTGTTTTGTCTTCCACGCGTAAAACCACGTTTTTTTTGTTTGTTTAACCTTTGAGCTTGGGCCAGAATAAGTTACACTTGGTCACATAATTCTTGAGGAGGAGGAAAAAAGGTGGCAATTCTTCTTTCTCAAAGTCACAAAATGAACACTTACATGGTTTCTGTGTCTTTTTTCCCCCTCCTCCCCAAAATAAATAAGAATCAATGTTGCCTCTACACAGTTATTAAACAGAAGATATATCTAACAGCTTATTTTTTTAAATATATATATATGTATATATAAATAACCAAGACCTAATAACTGAAACACAAAAAAAAGTCCCCATCCACCCAATCCCACCCTCCTCCCCTTCAAAAACAAAAACAAAACAAAAACTTTATAAAAATATCTTGCAGTAAATTTTAAAGTTTACAGTAGCTTCGTGATTAAGTCTCCCATTGCCCTGACTCCACCTTGTCTTGCTCTGATGAACTAAGTGCCAGTGANACAACATACACCCATAGGAACCCAACGAGCAGCAATCGAAGGTCATAAAAGAGCTGAACACTAATGCTAAGCCTACATTCTTAAAATCTCAGTCAAGAAATACTTCTCACTGTGTTTTGTCTTCCACGCGTAAAACCACGTTTTTTTTGTTTGTTTAACCTTTGAGCTTGGGCCAGAATAAGTTACACTTGGTCACATAATTCTTGAGGAGGAGGAAAAAAGGTGGCAATTCTTCTTTCTCAAAGTCACAAAATGAACACTTACATGGTTTCTGTGTCTTTTCTCCCCCTCCTCCCCAAAATAAATAAGAATCAATGTTGCCTCTACACAGTTATTAAACAGAAGATATATCTAACAGCTTATTTTTTTAAATATATATATATGTATATATAAATAACCAAGACCTAATAACTGAAACACAAAAAAAAGTCCCCATCCACCCAATCCCACCCTCCTCCCCTTCAAAAACAAAAACAAAAACAAAACAAAAACTTTATAAAAATATCTTGCAGTAAATTTTAAAGTTTACAGTAGCTTCGTGATTAAGTCTCCCATTGCCCTGACTCCACCTTGTCTTGCTCTGATGAACTAAGTGCCAGTGATTTTGCACACACACACACACACACACACACAGAGGAAATAAAACCCGATATAAGTCTCTTTTCTTCCGCCTCTTCATCTTCTTTTTTTTTTCTTTTTTTTTTCTTTTTTCCTTTTTTTTTAAGAAAAAAATCACCCAAGCCAACAAATGAAACTGGTAACTTAAAGAAATAATAATACTGATATCGATGCAGCACTAGCAACACAACAATTGCCTCTAAATGCAGGGTGTGGTGGAGGATCCAGCTGGTTGAAGAAGGTCCCAGCACGGTGGCACAGTGGCAGGGAGTTGACAAGTGGGGAGGAAGGTGTTGAAAGAGGAGCAGCAGTAGCAGCAGCGGCAACTGTGCCTGGTGACGGGAGAGACAGTCCTTGGCAGAGTCTTGTCCCTCTTCTTTGCTACCAGAAGTTGCCTTTTCCCTAAGTTGCAATGTTTTGTTTGTATGTGTTTATTCATTGAACCCCCTCTCCCTCCTATGTTTACTCCTTTCCCCTTCCAGCAGGTTAAAAAGCAAAATGATACAGTATAAAAAAACCAATTAGTTTGTGTGTATATATGTATATATATATATGTATGTATGTATATTTATACATAAATATACACACATATATACATGTATATATTAAAAAAGGGGGCAAAAGGAAAGGAAAAGGTGGTGGGGAGAAGAAAAAAAAAAAAAAAGAAAATCCCGTGATGAAGCTCCCCAATATTGTCTTGGTTCAACGCTTAGTTTTGAGTTGCTCCTGGCTGGTTTCTGATGAGAACTCGCTCTGGATTCATGGAACACTGCGCTCCCGCTACACCCGTCTCCTTCCCCACACCCTCCCTCTCCGGGCTGCGTTCACCTGCGCGGACAGAAGTTGCCAAGGGTAAATAATTCACTCCAACAATCTGCAACCTCCTTTGAGCCCAGACTCTGCAATCCCATAACTGAGCAGATCTCTCTTGTGGAGCACCAAAAAAGAAAAAGAGAGGGGAGAAAAAAAAACAGGCGTGCACTGGGGAGGTGTTTGGGGAGAAGTGGGGGAGAAGCCCACTTCCTGAAGGGAGAGGGGAGGCTGGGAACCTCAAACAGGACTGGTCCTTGGACAGTCTACATCGGTTGCCTTCCGTCAACAAGTGTCCGCAGAGCACAGAAGGTGAAGCCGTGGCTGACATGTTAACTTTTCGGGATAATTCCTGGTAGCAGAGCGGAAACAAGTGGTGTCGTCAGAAACACAGAGAGAGCATGAACAGAACAAGAAACAAAAGAAAAGAAAACAACAAAAAAAAAAGAAAAAAAAAAACCAAACCAAAAATACCCAAAAAATCAGGAAGGAAAAAAAAAGCAAAACACTCAAAAAAAGGGAGGAAAAAAAAACAATTGGAAAAAACCACAACCCAAGATCTGGTGAACTGGGTTTGTCATCTGTGCTACCTTTTCTTTTCTTTCTTTTCTTTTCATTCTTTCATTCGTTTGTTTTTGTGTTTGTTTCTGAGATATATATTATATATCATATATAAATATATATATGTATATATATACAGTCATTCCTTCATACAAAATTTGTCTATAGACAGTTTTGTACTGTTGTGGCAAGGTATATACATCCTTCTAGTTTAGAGGCTAGCTTGCTAAGGAATATTCTTTCATTCTTTCTTGCTTTTTTTCTTTTTTTTTTGTTTTGTTTTTTTTTTTGTTTTGTTTTGGTTTTTTTTGGTTTTTTTTGTTTTTTTTTTCTCTAAGTTATTTAATTTTTTATGTGTTTATTTAAGGTTGGTCTTGTAGGCCGACTGATGAGACCATCTTTGCCTTGTCTTTGCCAGCAGGGTACTTATTGTCTCCTCTAGACCCATAGTCATTAGAACCGGAATCGCTCCGCTTGCTGTTTGCGCTATGCTTGGTTGGCGTGCCGGGGGGATGGCTCACCTGCCCGTTCTTCTCGTCTGAAAAAAGTTGTTTAATTACGTCAAAGAAGTTACTCAATGGGCTGCCTGGGTACACAAAACAGAGGAGACAAAAAAAGAAAGAAAGAAAGAAAGAAGGAAAAAAAAAAAAACGAGAGGGAAAGAGAGAGAAAAAGAGGAGAGAAAGAGAGAGAACAAACAAACAAATGAACAATGGGGTTTTTAACGAGAAGAACATGATGAGGAGATCCAGAGCCACGTGCGTGGGGGTGTGTGGGGGATGAAGACAATGAGCAGGAAGAGGAAGAGTGTTTAGGATGGGACACCTACAGAAATAAAGAACCTGGGAGCATAAAGCACCTAGGGGGAAGGTCCTAGTTTTTTCCTGAGTGGGGAAGCATTGCTGTCTCACCTAGCAGGAGGACACAGTACCACGTGACTGAAATAGGTCAGTCCATTACTAGGATTCACTTGGCCACTCCACACAGAAATGTCAGTGACTGTAATGCTGGACACAGGCAAATCCCATCCTACTGCTGCTGTTACAAACACAGGGTATTTCCATGTGGCTGCCCATCGATGCTTTGTTTTGCAGCCTTGCTAAGCTCTCTCTCCACCAGGCATTAGGCTTTCCTTGCTTGTATTTTATTTCATTCTGAGTATCTCCTTGCCAACCTGTCATGACTAAGCCTGAAGCACCTGAGTGGTCCCAGGGAAGCAGCATTTGGAAAATGAGCTATGGCTGAGATGAGTATTGCCATCTGCATGTGTGGTCTGTGGTTTGCACTCGCAGGCTTCTAAGCACCTCCAGATCCTCCCTACAACAGGTACCTGGAAATGAAGATGCTGAATGTGGAAGCAGGCTGTTAGGCATCTACCTGTTTCTGGGACCTGACAAGGTCAAGACCTACTACCTCACTGTCCTGAATTTATGCTCTCTCTGTGACACAGCCTCCATGGCACTGACACGCATTCCACTGCAGTTAGGAGCCAGAGAGGGAGGCAGAGTTGTGCGCTACTGGAACAGGCATCTCCTTAAGCCAGCCTCTAGATCGGGCTGCAGTGTTAACAAGGACTGGGCACATGAACACAGCCTTTCGTGCCATTTAGACCTCCAGGCAGCACGGTTATATGCTCTTAATCTAGTTCTGTGTTGAAGGTGTGTGGGAGGTCATACCTGAGGAAAGGCTCTGGGGTGCTACCGAGGGAAAGGGACCAGCTACTTCTGGAAAGGTAGCCTTTTTCTGGAATTCCTAGTCCCTTTCCATTTTCTTGGATTGGGGGATTAATCTTTATCAAACACAGGAGGGGTCACACTAAACTCTTTGAACATGGATATTGAAGGTGTTTTTTATCTGATGTATACCATGGAGGTGATGCCTGTTCATGATCATTAGAACCCCATGATGGTTTTCTCAATATTGGGACTGTTGGCTCTACTGTTCTATCAAATTCAAATAATTTCTACCTCCAGCTCCCGGAAGGAAATGGGGTCCTTGTCTCTGCCGTCCAGTGTGGTAGAATGCTGTGAAGAGTGGAACCTTTCATCCCCAAGATGGGAACATTCTGTCAGGAGCAAAGGGCTTCCTCATAGCAGAGACTGGTGGACACTGGTGGCTTGGGAATATTGTATTTCCCTTCACTTTCATTCCGAACATAAGCAACCCAGCAACTACAGCAGGCAAGTACTTTCTGTGCATGGCAATTCAACTGAAGAGCTTGTTGAGTACTTTCTATTTCTCTAATTGAAAATGCTAGACAGACATCAACTTCTTACACAGAAAAAGAGGAAATACATAATATTTGTGCTCTGCAAAACTGAATGTGTTACTCTTTTTTTTCCAGGCTGCACAGGCCCTGTGCTAACAAGGTAGTTGCTGCTTTCTTCTGCTTGTTAACAGGCATTGAGAAAAATCAAATGGCTGGCAAATACAGTGAAGGATCCTCATCTTATTAATCTAATTCATTCCTTGACTTCCTGTACCTGCTGCTTTGTGGTTAACATTCTGCTTGCCCTGGTTCTGTCACTCAGTTACACTAAAGCCAAAAACAACAGGCTGTGAGTTTCTGGAAGGGCATCATTCACCCAGCTGACTGAAGCCTTAGTGATGGGCACAAGCAACGAACCAGGCGAAGCACACATCTCAATTTCTGACTAAGAAGAGAAAGGCTTTCACTAAACTCAGTCACTTTGGGGTCAGACCTCCCTGAGCTCCACCTGCTTCCTTCCACATGCATGCAAACGCTTGGGAAAGGGGGTATCTGTTCCATATCAATGACTTCTATGTCAGAGATTTCCCTAAGCCTCCCTAAAACTGTTTTAGGTTTGTGGGCACACACTCTGCACAGACTCCTTTTTATCTACTCAGACTCATTTCTAGTTCTTTTAGGTGGATACCATTTTTCAATGAAAAGAGAAAAAAGAAAGCAAACACTCAGCCTTGAATGCAGGAATGTGGGCAGATCTGGTTCTCAGGTGGCTTTGGACCCCTCATCTTCATAAGCAAATGGAGTCAGCAGAGAGAATGAAAAAGAGCACTGAAAAAAATGCTGGAGAGGAAAAGACTGCTAAGTTGGGAGAAAAGAGGAGGGGAATATCTCCAGTTATTCAGCTGAGCAGTTTATTTAACAGGCTTAGAGGGAAAGGTGAGGGCAGAGTAAGCAGGGCTCTGCAGGAATTGCGAAAGTTTTTTGTTTTCATGTAGACAGGAACAGTGACAAAAGTACAACTTGCAAGAATGGAGCAATAAAACACTTTAGAAATTATACATCTTGTATTTGCTGAGTCCTGATACAGGATTTTTAGTCATCCTACTAAAATATGCAGCCCATGTTTCATCCACCCTTTCTCCTCCCCATGCCCTACTGGCTTTCAAGTGCCTGGAGATTTATTGCAGCAAAAGTATTTAACAGTCTGCTTTTCTTTGCCTGTATCACTACTGGATTCCTTACAATCAGCATTTTCAGTCAACATTTTAATGGGAGGTAAGAAAACCCTTAGGGATGTTTAGAGAGCTACTGAAAACTAAAATAGGCCATTTCACTAACCCTTTCCTTCCTCTGCCTTTCGTACTTGTAATTAAATCATAGGTAATAATGCTCTCCTGTCCTGGCAGTCAAGAAAAAACTGCTCCTGGGCTGGTGTTCACACTGCTCTTTGCATAGACTAGGAGTCCTCCCACTTTTACTCTGGACATACACAAGAATGGGTCAGCTATGCTGGAAGCATGAAAATGGTGCAGGGTGTTGCTCCTGTTAGTTCTCAGTTCCCTTTGAGGTTATAAATCCAGTAAAACAAGACTTGAAAATGCAGGCGATGATGGTTTAGAATAGGTTTTTCAGCAACCTTCCACACCTAGCATTCAGTGCAAGATGTGTCATAGGCTCTTCCACCTGTGAGTCCATCAGGGGGCCTCAAAAAGGCTGCCTTTTTTATTTCAGAAAGTGAGATGAAATCCCATTTCCTCTGGACAGGGATGAAGCTTTGGCTTAATGATTCTTCAGAACATCCCTGGTGTTTCGTGCACAGACTAAGGTCTTCTTTCCCCTTGAGAGCAAATGTTCATCAGCACAGACAAAGGTGTAAAGGGTAGCAAGGGTGAGAAACCAAGAGAAGGATCAGAGGCAGGAGGGGAGGCTCAGAGCATTAGGTTTGTGTCTGTTAGGAGGAGATGGATATGTGCAGTTTTGAGTTAGACCAAGGAGCTGTTTGCTGCAAGATGGGGAAGGGGAATGGGTTTGAAAACAAGCACTGAAGCTTATGAAAGGGTCATGTATTGAAGGGATGCTGAAAGAAATATATTTATGGAGAAGGAACTGGTTTGGGGCACCTGTGTGCAACACTGTCACAGCCAAACATCATGAAAGAAGTCAAAACTGTGAATGGATTTGAATGCAACAAGTGCTAAGAGGAAGAAACAGCACTAGAGGTAGACACAAAAATATAGAAGGAAGCTGGGCAGGCAGTTTGTATCAACCCTCACAGTCCTCAGTATTTCATGTGCTGTTCTTAGGAAGCCTGCCTGACACTGACCTAGCCCCAGCGGTGTCAGCACTTTGAGAAGCCAAGCGGAAGTGGGGCACCCAGATATGAGAGGAAGGAGGAAATGAGGGGAATCACTCCAGCCACCACAGGTGACACTAGGAAAGGATGCACCTTGCAAAGACCCTGCTCTGACCTTGTAAAGACCCTTGCAGTCCTCCACAGAACATAACAGGAGGTGGTGAACAAGCAGCTTCAGGACAAGCCTGGAGGCTTCAGTTACTGATTAGAGCCTGCTGTTTTGTAACATTTTTTTAAGACAGTCAGGTAAGGACTTGGCCCTCTTTTCATTGAAGCAAACAGCAACATTCCCATCGACTTCACGGAAACAAACCCTGAGGCGCTTCCTTCTGTGAAACCATCTCTCTGAAGTCTATGTATTGTTAATGCAATAATCCTTGTGGTGCTGAACACAAAAGTTGCACAAAACAAATATGCCATCTGTGGGATTATCCTCTACCTTTTCTTTCTGTATAGCCTGAGATATTTTGGGTTTCTGCATATTTATCTTGGGCTTTGGGATAAAGTGAATTGGAAAACATAGGTCTCCAATAAGAAGAGACACCTTTTCTCAGCCTGACTTCTCTTATTTCTTCCCTTGTTGCTTTCACATCCTTCCTGATTGTCTTCTGCCTGCTTCTGCTACTGAGCTTTTCTTCCTATACTCATTCCTTACTCTTTAGCCCTTGTCTTTTTCATCCCTAGGTTGCTCTGTGTTTTGATAGCAGCTGTGGTTTCAGTGAACCATGTAACAAAAATCCACCTTCTTTCACATAAAGCATTAAAACACTCTCTTAATGGGTGATAATCCATTTCCTTTCAAATCCTTTTGCTACTTTTATAGAGTTCTAGCCCTCTTTGTTAAGATGAGGCATTTTTTAATCTGTTTGCTTGGTTTCTGTTGGCAGAGTCCCTTCTGCCTTCAGAAACAAATGACTTAAAATATAGAACTCACTCCAAGAGTATATGCAGTGAAAGGGATGACAGAAAGATAAAGTGGCCCATTCTTCTTCGTTTAGTTGTAGTATCACGTAGGAGTCTCCCTCCAGACTGAAGAGACCCCGGCCTAGGCACTGTACAAATCTAAATCAGACAGATGCCTCACCCAGCTCACTAACTACTGACAGACAGTCTAGGGAACAACTCCAGTTTCTTGGCAGGAAACCTGAATTGCAGCTGGGAAAGGTGACTTCCTTTCCAGAGTCCTTAGACTCTGCCAGTAAAAATGCCAGCTGAGAACAGAGTCTGCAGGAACAAACTGCAGAACTACTGCAGAACTGAGGAACTACTCAAGTTACCACACAGCACTGACACAGGTATCCATGCCACCAGCAGGTGGGAACTTCCAATTGCTACTCATTTGGGCAGACCTGAACAACCAACCTGACATTTAAATGCTCTATGACCCATCCTTGTTCTTACTCCCCTAAAACATCCCATCTCCTCTGCAGGAGGGTGGCCCAATATTTGTGTCTAGCCAGAAGCATCCAGATGGCCATTCTGCCTCTATCTATCTTGCACATCTTTTCTCTCACTCTCATAAACACACAGAGAAGCTGAGATTCAGTTCAGCCTCTCCTCACAGACGGTATTACTGAGACAGGTAGCTCTGGGGTAATGAGTTAGGGAATGTTGAACACAGGCACCAAAGCCCAGAAGGGATGAGGCCCATTTCCTTGCTGCTGCCTCCTGCAGAGCCAAGGAATGAGTAAGGAATCAGAAACCAAATGTGTCTGTTACTGCTGAGAAGCTCTGGCCAATCCAGCACCACCACGTAACATTCAAAAAAGGAGACATAATGATGGAGAGGAGGGAATCATACATTCATTTGGACAGCTGGTGGCACTGAAAGAGCAGGCAAGGATAGTGGTGGGATGAAGAGATGCCAGATTCTGTTGTGAAGTCATGCTCTTCTGGCAAATTGGACAGTAAAGGTCTAAGTCCACAAATTTTTTGTACCTGCCTCTTACACAGATTTGTCTGCACAAGTGTGTGCTGAGAGGGGAAGCTGATGACCCACACCCATAAAGGCACAGCAAATGATAGTACTGTTGCTACCCATTCTCTTAAGAGATTTCTGCAGCTTTATTCCAACCTTTTTTGTCTATAAAAATGTCAGAAGTGTATTGGCACTTAATAATACAATTTTGATCTTTCCTGCCAGATGGATGTTCACATATTATGTTATGGGTTTCAAATTCTTCGACCTGTTCCTAAAGAGAGAGATGACCTGTGCATGCTGTTGAAGTGTTGCTTCCTCATTTCCACTGAATAAATCACTTCAAAATACGATCTAATCTTCTGGGAAGGCCATCTCAAACTTAGCTTAGCACAGCAAGCAAGTATTTCCATGTAGCTTCCTGGAACACTGGCTATCATAAATAAAGCACTGTGATCTTAATTAAGAGTGAGATATCTGTGTTTTCTGTATCAGATATTACTACAGAGAAAGATGAAAAGATCTTGTATTGAATAGTAAAAATCTAACCATAGCTGTCAAAATAGGATCTGATATGAATCAAATAGTTCAATACCTCTGGATTAATTTTTAGTGCCAAGCTGCCTTTTTTGTGGCTACCTTCTTCTACAGTGCAAAACCATGAGGCATGAATTGGAAAAGAAATGTCTCCCCAGCACAACACTAGACTGAAGACATACAACTACAGTATGTAGGGAGTCAGCCATTCCTTTGGACAGCAAAGGATACTGGCAGAGTGGGCAGGAATAACTGGTAAACCTGGCTTGAACTCTTTAGAACCACAGACTTATCTTACTTATTGCAATCCACCCATTTTGAATGAATATGTGATCTCTCAGGTGGGTCTTCTTCCTTTTGTCTCTCAGCTGGGTCACAGTTTGAACTGGAAAGTCAGCCATGCTCAGAAAAACCAGGAGCCAGCACATTTTTCAGGGATGTTAATAAAACCCCATTGTTCTGACCACCTCACGGTATGACAGTGCTGAGAAGAGCCCTTCAGCTGGGAGGGCAGCCTATGTTTTTTTCTGCAGGTTTTGACACCAATATTTCTGCCAACAGTTGCAACTTTTTGGATGCAAATCACCAACCTCCTCTTCCCTCAAACAGCTACTTTGTCAGAAGCAGGATTACTGTAATTAATGCCAGTATGGGTCAGGATCACTTCCAAGAACACCAAGTCCAGGTATTTGCTGCTGTTACTAAAAACAAAAACAGACTCTTAAATGAGCACTCACAAAGCTACAGGCTGCAATTGCAACCAAAATGTGATGTAACCAGTTTGAAACTACAAAATGTTTCCTAACTTCTAAAGTAGCTTGGGGTCCTACTGACATGGCCTTGTGTCTGTACAAATCAAACTGTGATTGCAGGGAGCTACAAAGAGAAGCCTTTACTGCAGCACAGTTCTCTGTCTGCAGAGGATGACTGGCCATGGCCAGCAAGATCAGATGGCTTTGAATAGGAAAAATGTAAAGTCCTGAACACTGGAAGCAAAAGATCTGAGAGAGATACATTGGAGAGATATGAAAGGCAAGTGGATTTGCTGTGCTTTGGTTTGATCAGATCATTTTGGTGATAGCCACTGGTATGCGCAAGGAACCAAAAAGCTTTTTGTTTAACTCTGGTGCCAGGAATCCAGGTTTTCAATTGTAAGCAGCAATACAAGATAAATATTTAAAAGTAAACACAAGGCCTTCTTTCCAGCTTGCACAGGGTCTAAGATTTTGCAGGAATGTATGGTTGTGCAGCGCCTAACATGACAGCATGATTTGACTGGAGCTGCACTAGTCATCCATACTAACCTTCTCCTCCTCTTATCATCACCCTCTTTCCATGGAAGTGCCACTGATGTAACTGAAGACTTTACTGAGAATCATCAGAGATGGAGAATAACAAAGAGATTGCCTTACTTAGAAGTAAAATTCATCCCCAGATAGTGGCAGTGTGGAGACTGGGAAGTTTACAGGGTTAATCTCAGAAGGTAAAGTGGAGGATAAGGCAGGCTTTTCAGAGCTTCTTGTCAGCAGCCAGCACCTTGGCAAAACATACTTACCGAGGACTCCAAAAGACTGGGAATGGCTGGGAAGGGGAGCTGTCAAAAGCTATATACCAGCCCTACTATGAAACCAATCACCCAAAGAAATTTTCAGCTCACTACGTGAAAGATTTGAAGTCACTAAAGTTTGTGAAGAGAGACTCTTTCCTGACCAAGGACTACTGAAATGGCACCATGGGCTTCTGTGTGGTGTGTATCAACAGCTCCAGATCCAACGTGTTCAATATACAGTGAATGATATTTGCTTTCTCAGTCCCAGCTTTGTGGTTGAAGCTGGAGGGCTTTTCAGTTTATGCATTATCTTGATTTTTATTTTCAATGTAAAGGCTCTGCAGAATCTATTAGAACCCTAATTATACAACCTATTTTCAGTGAGATAGACATAAATACCAGATTAGATGGTAATAAACAGTTCTCTCAATCCTGCTTCAAAAGAAACAGAATCCAGCTTGTTCTTTTACAGCTGTGCTGATTTTATAAGGCTTAACGGCAGCATATAAAGTGGTAAAGCTTATTTGTCACTAAACTGATTTGGCTCGGAATACACACAGGAATAGATCAGCTAAAGTATCACTCCTGTAGATGTTTTTCAGGTTACAGCTGTGTTTTATATGTAAATATTTTAATTTTTACAAGGTAAATTTAATCTTATGAACAGACTTCAGGGAAACCAATTTAGTCTTTCTGACAACAACAATGCCCATTCCTCTGCTGAGATGGGTGGAATCATAAAATAAAATATTTCACCCCAACATGCATTTCAATTTATTATGAGCCAAATTATTTTCTTCTATTGTGAAATACTACGAGTTGGCAGCAGTTTTCTAGTTTGCACAGGTAGAGTTGATACAGTAGCAGTTGTGTCATTTGGATATTGGCAGCTGCTATGACATACCTCAGCTGTTCAACATTAACTTGTTTCTCAATGCTGTATGAAAAATCACTTCTCAGACTGATGACCGCTGCTAGCAGAAGATAACATTTAAAGAACTAAGAAAATTTGCACTGCTGCTAATTACAACATTCAGTGCTTTATAGTGGGTGAAAACATGTTCCTCATTCCCACCAGAGCTTTCACATGGCTGAGCCAGGCATAAGGAACCTGATTAGCTCTTCCTGCTGCAGTGTTAACTCTTTTTGCAAGAATGACCTCCTGTGCTCACTGTCAGAATACGGAACAACAGTGAGGTCAAACTCCCCAGAGAACACAGTTTTTCATACACTATTTGTTATTACTAGATGAACATTGTGTCAGCGTCACGGGGGTTTCTGATCTTCAGAATCACAGAAGGATGGTTTGCCAAAAATAGGCTAAATGCTCACATCATTCCATTTCACTCCCCTGTCTAAACCATGAGTGAGCTCCAGCACATGAAACAGCTCTTCACTCATACAGGAGGGTGGAATTCAGCATGGTGCAGCACTGCTTATACTGTCTTTGAGTTCACCAAAAGGAATGTGATTTAAAGGAAGCAGCTCCATTAAACCCCTGTAAGCCATCCTGTCTCTTCTCTCTCTGTTTCTCTGAGTGTCTTCTGTCTGTGCTGTAGCTGCCACGAAACAGTCTCCCTGCTGGCCTTCACCTTGTCCTCTTTGTCCCTTGTTGGATTATTCCTGACACGGTGACAGCTGGAGGGCCTGTATGAACTGTGAGTGAGCAGTGATGCTCTCTATCTAGAGAATGCAGGGTACTGGCTGGTTATCTCTATAGCTCAATTAACTCGCAAGCAATCAGCAGAATCAGCATTGCAGTATTTTTGTATGGTGTGAATGCCAGATCCAGGCAAGAAACAAAGTCTTGAGGAAGAAGAGGGATTTGCTGTCTGATGCCTTCAAGAAGCTGAAGGTCTGAAATGAGTCTTCACGAGGAGATCAGAAAAGTCACCTAAGAATTCAAATGAGCTCCTTTCAGAGCAAAGGAAAAACTCCCACCAGCAAAGCTGCAACTTAAGGGAAAGAGATTGTCTGAAACACAGGAAACAGGCCAAATGCTTCCTCAGTCACACATGCATAAACCTAATATTATCTCCACCATGACAACGTCCCTTTATGTTTACAGACTCCAGAATAACTTTCTTCAGTTAACGAAGGGATGGCGCGGGAGCCGCAGGTCCAGCTGGAGAGCAGTACCAGCTCAGTGAACACTTCCCCAACTTCTTGTCTTCCCTTTCACAGAGATATCTGAACTCAACCTAGATACCAGGATGGAAATCTAAAGAGAACAGAGTTCTCTCATACAGAATCCTTCTGTACAGGACATGAATAATAAGACAAAACCATCTCTCATAGTATTTGGGTATTTCCACTATTGTATTTGGAGCAGTGAGTAGGGGCACAAGTAATGAAAGAAAGAATACAGTCCATGTGTGCACAGAGGGGAGGGAAGGCTAGGGACAAGGTAACCAAAATTCATGTAACCCTAAGCACTCTGAGCTGCAAGTTTTGCAGGAAATTTTTTTTCTTATTCCTAGCAAAATTCCAAATCTTCACTAGGTTCACTACTCCTCCAGCTAGAGACAGAACATCCTTCCCCAAGTCCAGACTGGAACTATGACAGTTTACACCAGCTAAGTGTCTGACATAATTTGCAGTGTGTCTTATGAAGAATTTAAAAGGGTCATACCCCAAGGACATCTAGGGAAGAAGGGGGTGGATGCAAAATGGAATTAAATAACACAGCATTCCTGTCTCAACAAATAGCAGGAAACCAAGGGAGACAGCAGCTAGCAGGGCAGCATTCAGCTTCACTGCAGAAAAGGGACTGAAGAATCATGAATCAACAGCAGCAAGTAAAGAAAAGAGGAAAAAAAATCAGGAAAGAAAAAGAAAATCACTGGCCTGGGTTACAGTGAGAGAGGGTATCTCAAGTGTAACACCACACATTTGTGCTATGAAGGGGAAAGCTGTGGTGGAGCCTGTGCATCTGTGCATGGATGGGGAGGAACAGAAAAAGGGATATGTGCTTGTGTCCTCCAGGTGAGTGAAAGACATAGTGGGTTGTTACAGGGTGGGGAGTCTCGAAAAGAGCGTGGGAGAGCAGGGGTAGGGAAGGGAAGAGGTGCAATAGGACAGGTCGGCGCATTATTATGTTGCTCAGCGGGGGCTGGGGAAGGTGAAAAGGCAGAAGGGAAGGAAGTTCTTACCACATTTGGAAAGTCTGCCAGTCATCAACTCCATACAGTTAGTGGTGTCTGGATCATAGAACGGAAAGAGGAGGGAGGGAGGGAAAAACATAAAAAAAGGTTTCCATACCTCTGTGCATAAAGTAGTAACTTAGCACATTATTACCTGAAGCAGGAAACATATACACATCTTGGTGTTTACACAACCCAGGCCAAATTCTGCCACCCACTCTATGCCAGTGCAAACCTGGCCCTGTGACTGAGAGTGGAGCTCCTTCAGTACTGCTGCCTCCACTCACCCCTTTATCGTAGCTACACGTATTTATGAGATATGGGAAATACTCTGCCACCACATCAGCAAACTAAAAGCCTTGAATACAGTGTTTCACCTGGCTAGCTTTGCAAATTAGCCTGCAACAGCCAGGAAATGTTTAGCCAGCTCATATATCTACATCAAAAACCTGGAGAGAGGGAAGAAATCTAGCACTGTGCTATTGGACATGGAGTGAGGCTACTTGGTACAGCTCAAACCCATCTTTTAAACCCCAAAGGATAAAGTCAAAGTTTCAACCTAACTCTCTCTCATTCAAGTGTAATCTCTGACTGTTCTTGCTTTCAAGGTCAGTATTCACAGGCAATAGAAGTACTTCTGGAAAGGGTGGCAGAATCTGGCACTAAGATATTACTGTCCACTTTGTGTATAGCTCCCATTGCCACAGCCTCTGGGTGCTTCTTACTCAGGTGCAACAAGCAGAAGGAGTTCCACATGTCAGCTTTAAAACAGAAAGGACTGGCCCAGCTGGACACTTCCATGTGGAACATGCTGGCAAGCCAGATCTGCTGCTGTCAGCCAGGATTCCCTTGCATTTGGGATCTAAATCACTGTGTTCCTGGGCAATGTGGAGTACTCACTGCTGAGCAGGTGGCTACCAGTTAAAGCACTCAGATCAGTCTCAGATCTCCTCTTGCCTGGGCTCTTGATGAACACTTGGGTATTCAAGAAATAGGCTTCTTGGAAACATGCAGACATATGCTGAAAATCCCTAATTGCCAGGAAGCTCTAACTACTCCCTATCTGCTATAAAGTCTGCAGGACAGAGGGAAAGATAATTTCTTAGCATTCCTCCCCTTAAGTATTGAGAAAAGTAATTTCATAAGAGGGGGAAGGGGTGCTGGATATGCTTGGGTGAGCTGAACCCATGCTAGAAGAGCATGGATATATATCTCTTCTGATGCAGCCAGCCTTGTGCTGCATAGATCATCTGGGAAAGCATGGAGTAGAGAGGGCAGCTGCTTGGTCCAGTGACACTGGTCAAAGCATCTAAGCAGTAGTTACATGCTCTGCATCCCCAAGGCTAAAGACAGACTGGCAGAAGTCAGTGGGAGATGATACCCATGGAAATTCTCTCAGAAAGGCACAAGATTGAGAGAAAGAGACAGGGGGGAAAGGATGGATGTGAAGGAGAAGAGAGTATTCAAGATCTGGAACAATGTAACAGAGGTGTCAGAGAGGCCAGGAGTTCACCTGCCTTTGAAATTCTTGGCTGGTCTGGCAGAGTGAAGGCAGACTAAGCTCCCAAAATACATTTCTCCCTGAAGATGCCTAGCAGGTTTGAGAAGTGCCTACAGTTGCTGATCGAGTCAATGACTAGAAGTCACACTCGTTGGTCTGTGTAATTTTTTTCTTTATTAACTTGGGGAACTTTGTTGTCTCATGCCTTTTAGAGGTTCCTGTCCAGCCTCCTCAGAGTCACCTACCCGTTGCTGTAATGCAGAGTGATGCAGATCTATAGCGGTAGACCCCAGAGCATTCACACAACCATTAGCAGAACCTAGCTTTGAAAGAACACATAAGAGCAAAGAAAATCTCAAATATGACCAAAAGACTGTTTCTGACTCCCACCTCCAACACCTGGATACACCACAAGTATATCCAGACTGACTGGCCACACAGTAAGAAGTCTGGAAACAAAAAACGTAGTATTCAGATGATGTCAGAGCAGGTAAACTGGCTGGTTACTACGATCCTCCTGAAATTGGTATTTCTGTTTCATTCTTCATTTTAACAAACCAAAAAGTAATCATGTCTCCTTAAGTTAATAGTGCCTTTCTTCTGTAGTCATTTGCAGTCAGCACAGCTCTCTTTAGTATTTAAAGTCAACTGTGTCACAGGTCTACATACATTAGTTGTGTGATTAGAATACAAGCTGACAGATCTACACACAAAAAAAGGATTGTAACAGAGGCTTTTTGACAGCATAATATCTTTTAATAATAAATAATAATAAATTTTTTCCCAAAAAAAGTAAATATGCATGTCATGGAATTAGTTTAATGGATAGGGAAAATTTTTTGAAATATGAGACCATGGGAAAAAAAATCAAATGAACACTAATAAAACCTCTAATTTGTCTTTCTCAAAACTTTTATGCATAACTATAATTTGAATTCTCTATATTCAGGGAATATATGAGAATTCAAATGAATTCTCATTATAGTCAGGGCTAGTCCCAGGAACTGCACAGGAATTTTATTTTTATTTGTGGTGTCTTTCCAACACCTGATCAGATTGTTTTTTCCCAATTCCTAAGGCAGAGAAAGTATGAGCACACCAGCTCATACTGCATCGCTTGAAAGACTAACAGTGTTACTGTGTCTTCAGCTTCACTTTTATAATAATTACTTTAATACTTCTTTCATTTCCCTCATATTGTAACATCTGCTTTAGTAAATACTCTATGTGATAAAGTATTCCATCATTTTAAAGTAGAATTTTCATTCTAATTAGAAAATCTTAGATTCTTGCCAGTCAGCTTCTGCTCATGGATAGTAATCCATAATCCAGTGACTGGGGGATCCAGGTGTTATGAGAAGTGAATAAAGCCAGGATCCAAAGGCTTTTAACTGTCTGAGAAGCACTGATGGGTCATGTAACTGCATTTTTAATGTGTCCTGTTTAATTTTTTAATTAAAACATAGTGGCAGTGTCAGCTCTCAATCCTTCTGATGATAAGGCAATTCCTCATTTTATAGGAATTGCTGGAGGCCACTCACACTTTGGATTTGACCAAGACTCTTCCATAAATGATACCCAGTTCATTAGCAGATGGCAAATGCCTTGGTTAAAATAAGACCTCCAAAAGGCCAAAGAAGCTCTGAATCCATTAAAAATTACTAGTGCTCCGTTGAATTTTCTTTCCCAGTCTTCTCTATTCTTTAATTTCTATCCTACATAAATTTCACAAGGAAGCTGCCTGGTTTGTGATACTTCTCATATCTCTGAGTCTGAGGCCTGTTCCAGCCCAGGAAATCTCACCCAAACAGAGATCTCAGCTCCTCTGAGATCTCCAAATCCAGGGCTGGATCCCAGAAAGCACAGAGCAGCTCCTGCCAGATGCTCATAGTCCCCAGTAAACACTTCTATTAAGCGAGATGATGTCAAGGGAGCCACCAGCTACTCTGGTCCAAGGCAGTTATCATGCAGATTGAAATTCCCCAGTGTTTTTGTGCTTATTTGAAATTCTCTGTTTTCCTATCAACACTCTGGAGAGCTTGGACTTTTTTCTACATGCTTTATTTCTGGACTACCAGGAACTATTTCAGTTAATTTTAATGAAGGCTGTTCAGTAATAATACTAAAGCTGTTTAGCAAAAACACAGTGCTCTGCCAATCCAACCAGGCATTACAGGGCACTTCTTGTAGGTGGAACTAGGATAGCAAGATGAAATAATTACCCCAGACACTGCAAGACTGTAAGACACAAAGGGTCACAGAAGATTGCAGGAAACAAGAGAAACTTGGGACCTGAATGAACCCCAGAAAAACTGACCTGCAATCCAATTCCAAACTGGCATTTGCAGCGTCCTTGTTTTGAGTCTGCAGCTGGAAATTTACCTTGCAAAGCACTTCATGTGCTCCTTACTCCCTTTTCCATCTTGATAAAATTCTTCACACGTTTGGAAACTGTAGGTTTCTTACTATTTTTTTGGTAGCAATTTGCCAGCCTGCAGCTCTTGTGAGCCATAAAATACCTGGAATTCAGAGATCAGTGCTCTAGCAAGAATTTGCACTGCCCTGTTTTGAAGCTGTATATGGTCTCTAAACACCTGTTTACACTGATGAAAGGCACTTCCAGCAGTAAGACTGAGATGCTCTGAACTTTGAGATGACAGTGGTTAAAATCCGATATGAAGCCAATAAATATAATAAGGAAACGGCAAACCTTTTACCAAGAAGTTATAAAGGTTATTTCAGTATTGCTGATTACCCAGAACATGGGAAAATGGGAAAAAATCCAAATATGTAGCACCTCATACTAAAAACAAGAGCTCAGAGAAGCAAGAAAATATCAGGGAAATAAAAATTGCTACCCTGTGAACGATCACAGATGGCTTTTGCATGTCCCTATTCACCAGCTGCTACTACTACTCTTTCATGCAAAGGCATCAGAGAAAAACAGATTATGATTTAATGGAAAGAGTGCTGGGCTGAAACAAAGGAACCAATCTGAGATATCGTCCTCCATGGAGAGAGATCCTTTTATCCCAGCAAAGGGCAGTCTGCCCAGGGATTTCCTAAGTAGAGATTCTGAGTCTAAGGGCCCTGGATGCAGCCATTCATGGACAAGAGACAAGGCTGACTGCTCTCACAGACTGTGAGACTCCCTCTTGATCCCAAAGGGGTCCTTTCATGGTCTCACTGGGCATAACGGCTTTTGCGATACCAGTAACAAGCACACATGGACAACTGTTCTGGTTCAGATCAAAGGCCAAAACCATCTGAGAGTCAGACTTGATGATCCTTGTGGGTCCCTTTCAGCTCAGAATATTCCGTGATCTGTGATCTGGTGCTCTGTCTCCATCAGCAGCCCCACAGACGCAGGAGTGAAAGAGCAGGCCAAGCATACAGAACACTTCCTCCTACCAGTGCCTCACTCACCACTGTTAGGTCAGAGGTTTCCTGAGCCTGCTGTGGTTTCTCTGTTTAGCAATCCCATAAAGATTTTTGTGCAGGGAGTTATGCAGCCTCCCTGCGACTACGCAGTACTCAAGGGAAGATGAGCATCTGTAAGCTCCTCATATTCAGAACCTGCTTCAGCAAGGGGTTCCACCAGTTCTAGATTATATGAAGACATGGTTTCCACTCGCTTTTGTGGTACTTGGCTTCCACTGTCTTATGCTGGCCTCTAGTTTCTTTCATTAGGAAGAAAAAATGAATAATCAATCCCTATCTACTTGTTCTATGCAAGTCGTGAGTCGTAGACCTGGTATTGTCTCAGCAGCTATGGCACAGAGGTCCTGAAACATTAGGATACAAAGCTGATATGTTGCACTAAATTTGTCCATTTAGACAGTGGATTTTAGAAGCATTACATTAACTTTTGGAATGGATTTCATTTATTTACACTTCTTTTCAGGTTAGGGAGGGAATCTATTTTCCTGCTTCAGAGTATGGCCAGAAGAAATACGCACAGTCAGTCTTAGAAAGGAAAAATGGAAGTGAATGAAGGGATATATGGAGGAAGGGATATTATAAGGTGCTCAAGTGTGACACAGAAACACATCTGCCTAAATCAGGTACATAACAGGCTCACATACACGCACAGAGATACATGGGCAACATGACATCTACAAACACTGTTGTGAGCTGGAGGAATGAAAAAGAAGAAAATGCATTCTGAAACCCAGGCAGGCCGGCTCAGGGGGCTGGAATGCTGCACAGCAGATCAGAGGGGCAGCAGAGAGAATGACCCTCACTGCCATATGTTCATTAGTCCTTGCTGTTCTGCTTTATACTGAGTTCATTAAATCTTCCCCTTCTGCAGGTCTCCCTTTACATGCATGCACCTTTCACAGATTGTTTTCATCATCCCACCTGTAACAGCATCAGAACTGTAAGGCAGGAGAGACAACCACACATAGGATGTGTCTGTGCACAAGGAGCTAGGAAAAGCTCCAGTGCTGAATCAGTGCTGCTGGTCAGAGACAATACCGTGCTCAGAGCCATGGAGGAGGAGAGTCTAATGAAGGTGAGCTCAATCTGTTGCAGCAGTGGGCTGCCTGCAGAGTGTCCTCAAACCATGAACCTGAACAGGGCCCAGCCACCACAATCCCTATGCAGTATTCAGAGCTGGGAATATGGGAGGAGAAGAGTAACAGAGAAGACTTTGCCTTGTTTCTAGTGAGAAATGCTGATTAATTCAATGACAATTTCTAGGAAGATTTTGCACACGTTTCTGACCAGACACCCAGCTAAGCAAGGTGCTGAATGTGAACTGTGCCGTCCTTTATCCCTTTACTTCCCCTTACTCTCAGTGGCTGGGGATGTGAACTGCTGGGCCACCCTACTTTGATGCAAAGGTTGTCTCTTTTTTGGTTAACAATCTCTTTATTTCCTTTCCCTTCCTTTTCTCTTCTTCTTGTAGGCTGCTCCAACCTAAAATTTTCAGATGGACTTTTCTCATTTTCAAGAGACGTGCATATTCCTGATCAGGTCCGGTGGTGTGATACAGAACAGTTTGGCACCCTGTCTCATGAGCTGTCTTGCCTCGGTAAGTCCCCAGCCAAGAGAATTCCCATTTTTAAATTTCAAGAGACCAATAATTTTGTTTTTACTCCATGTGGAGTTATCTGTTCCACTCTGGCATTAGAGGTCAGGCTGGGGTCTCCCTGCTAGAACAATATGCTCTCATGTAGCTTTAGGCAGTAGAAATAATATAGTTTTTCCATTCCAGAACCAGAGCAAAACTGTAAGTCAGATACATTTGTCACAGCAGAGTATTCCGATAACATTTCCCTGAGTCTTGGTCAGATGAATGGTTTTTATTCCTGCTATAATGTGGCTTTCTTGGAGAGATACCCTGCTTCACATGCAAATGTGCAAGAGGGTTCAAGTATTTCTAAAGAGCCTCAGTAGCTAGCACATATTAGGGTGAAGAAGTTAAGAGAGATCATCAAGTTATTAATTTTTTAAACCATTTTTTCCTCACAGGAAAGTAAGGATATACTTCATTCCCTACGAAACAAGGAATGCTTGAATATTGTTCATATTCAGGGGTCATATGAAATATGTTTAAAAGATGCTTTTCTATCTAATTCCCCTCACTCCCACTTAGCCTCAGCATTTCCCAAGAGGAAGGGCTGGCAGAAAATTCTGGCTGCTTCCTTGAGTTTGACTTAATTTCAAAACTCCAGACAGCAAAAACCTGAATCAACCATAGTTACAGCGTCCTCGTTTTCCCTGCTTCCGAACAGAATAACCCATGCCCTGGTCACCACTGCATTCCAGCATGCAGCAGGTCAGGCAGTGCTGGAGGCCAAAAGCAAAGTGGACACTAAACTGAACATATTTCTCGGTCAGGTAATAGGCACACACACTTCTAGATAGAGTTATTTTATCTTCAGATGCTAAAGCCACACTGTAAGACCAGAAGGATGTAACCCATATGTGCAATGAGCCAAGGACATCTGGGACTTAATTGTAGGATGCAATGCCAACTTAACTCCCCCACTTTTGTCTTGGCTTGTTCACACAAGGGTCAAGAACAGAATGTGGCTCTAAAGTAAAATATTTATTTACTTCCTTTTCATCTCCCACTCCTCCTGCCTCACGGTCTTCTGCTGCAGCCTCTGCTCTCCACCTTGCCCCTATTTATTCCCCTTATCTGCACATTCTTTCTGCTTTTCCCTATTTTTCCTGCCTTGACACCTTCCCCATAGCTTATCTGCCTTAAATTTTCAACTTTCACCTTCTTCTTTGTTCTGTCCTTTTAGAGGATAGAAGAGTTACCACTGAGATTTTGTGTGTGTGTGTAAAACCACTACAATGTTCAGAGTGAACACCTGCTACATAACAATGGGATGAGGCCAGTTTCTGTATTATCAATTCAGGCTGCCTGCACATCCAGATTGATGTCATTGCACAGGGTCACATACATAAGGCTTTCTCTACTACCACAAGGAATTGAAATTTACTTCTCAAATAGATAAAATATAGCTTCTGAAGAACCTTAGTATATAATTTGTGCTACCCACAGTATTGAGAATTTGCTCACACTGCTGGAAACTATTAACCACCTTCTGACCATATGTTAATGGCTAAGTTAAAAGTAGCTCTCAAGTTTGTTCTGGGACCCTCTGAAGCTGGAGGTTTCTAAAGCATGCCTGAAGGGTTTGAAAATCAAGTATCCTCTAGAGCATTTCCCTACTCTGGGAGATTTTAGAGCTGGAGAAAATCTGGAAGATCTACTGATGATGCAGCTTTTGATGGAGAAGTGGGCAAATGGCTCTTTGAGCGGGCGGCGGGCAGAAGCTGTTCAACTGGGTAATGTGCTGGGAGCACTGGAGTGGGAATGAGAAAGGGAGGAGTAGGGTGGGTGCAGGGAGTTACTGCTCTGTCTGAATGGAGCTCGGTTTTTGCTGTGATCAGAGGGATGGCCTCCCTCAGCCTCCTGCTACGAGAGGCCTTTCACCTTCCCGTCCTTGCTGAAGGTGCTGGACAGTAGAAGCCACTTACCTGATAACTGCTGCACTGAAGGCTGGTCATGTGTGCTTAACAACTGTGCCTGAATGGTTTCTACTACCCTCTTAAAGCGACGGCTTGGACCTGCGAGGAGACAAGAGGCACAAGTGGCTGTGAGAGCAATGGGAGCCAAGCCCACACACAAGGCTGCAGGGGAAGGATCACAAGCACCTTCCCTTCAGTCTTGTCCCCAGGAGTGTCCTGACTCTGTGCCTGTCCTTCAGCCAAAGGGACTACGGTGTGCCGGACTCAACAGGAGGAGGGAGGGCTTCAGGGCTCCTTTTGTAAAGACAGAAAAGGTGGGGAGGTTCTGTTTCTTTGTTGCAACCCCTGTAGGGTGTGTGTGGCCACCCAGAAGAAAAGAGTGAGTGCACGTTTCTGTCAGAAGGAAGAAACAAGGGCCTCACAGTGCCCAGCTGAGACTCTGGGACTTCTGAAGGAAACAGGGAGCCAGTACCATGAGTTACACCAAAACTGGTGCACAGAACAGCCATTTTAGCACTAATCACGGCAGTGCCAACTTCACCTCTTCGGGAATCTCTTTCCCTCCGTGCATTTCCATCACTACCAACACCATTTTTGTTCCTGATGTCCTCCTTGCCTCTGACTGAATTTTCCCTTGAGGTTAAGCCAGTTATATTTTTTCCTCTGGCAGAGCAATGTGCAGGCCCCTATTATCAGCAAGGACCAAGCCAGCTTGCACCCATTTTAGAGCTTTGCCATGGTTACCTGATAGGAGTGTGAAAGTGACAGAATAGATCCCGTTCTCCTTTTGTGCCTCTCCCCCTTCTGTGTATGTTATGTCCACCTGGAACTTCACTGGCTTCTGGAAGACAGCAGGACCTCCTGTGGACTTATATTCTGCACGGAAACTTGTCTGTGAGATGACACTGTGACTGAGACTTGGGATCTGAAAGAGGTTGGTAGAAGCAGATAGTAGAACCAGTGCATAAAGGGAAAAAAAAAAATCTTCAAAATTCTGTTTATAACAACACACATTTCCAGAATTAATAACATTTGCTAGATTTGCTTCTGGTCTTGAATTTGTAATGTACAGTGTTCTTGTGGAACCATAAGAGTGTAGGTTGCTGAGCACCACAGAAGAATGCACTGCTGCTTACAGGACTGATAATTTTAAGGGTTGAATATTGGTGGAATACTCAACACACTTAGGAATTTACACATGTTGTTTAACTTCATGCACTCAGTCTTTCTTTTCCTACTCATCCACCAGTTTTGAAAAATGCCTTTTGCTGAGCAAAAAATGCAATTAAGGGAGTGGGCAGAAAAGTCAGTGGGATATAAAACTGAATATTAAAAACACCTAAGTAGCCTGGTCTGATCTCATAGCTGTTCCTGTTTTGAGCAGGAGACCTCCTGAAGCCCTTTCTAACTTCAGTTGCTTGGTGATTCTATGAAGTCAGATAGACATCAGGACACTTAAAGTGCCTGGAGATATCCATAGGGAAAGCACGCCTGCAAATAACTCACCCAAATCACAACTCCTACCAATATGTAACTGAACTCTGAGAAGCTTTGTGATATCATCCAACATTTGTATACTCAGAACCATGGTGGAATTTCATAACTTCCGAATTTTCAAGCAATTACCTTCCACACTTTCCCCCAAAATTTAACAACATACTCATATTCTATTTATTGCTTCATAAAGGACCAGATTAAAAAAAAACCCAAACAAGTTACTTGGAAATCTGGTCTCTAATCTAGGAGGAAAAATGAAGATGAGTTCTTTGACAAGCTAACTTTAAGGGGTTAATTAGCAGGCCATGACAATGCATTTGAGTTTGGAAGTTGCTGTAAGAGACGATTCACTGGTTTTGCACACAAATTCCTAAATGACACCTAAACCACACATGTGAGGTATGCACAGGATCACCAGCATGGACAGTAGAGCACACTACACCACAATATAAACTCAAAAGCACAGCTAAAAGCATGAAATTGATACAGTAACATGGCTGCTTATAACCAACCTGGGATGGACACCAGTGTCTGATGCCCACTACTGTACCGCACTTACTCCTTGCGTGCTTGTACAGTAACAAGGGTTATGGCTGATTTTTTTGAAGAAGTTCATTGCAGAATCACAAAGATTAAAATGGAGTTCAGTATTTTGAGGAAAAAAAAATCAGTTTAACAAACAATATAAGAAATTAAGTTTTTCTCTTAATTCTATTGGAAAAAGCATAATTAAGTTGTTGACTACCTTGAATTGAAAGACCTCTTAAATTACCTTTGCTGTGCTGACTTTTTCGTCACTGGTACCTCTAGATAATGAGAACAAGGACTTTCTATAGGAAAAAAAGACAATCTCCCTCTGCTTTCTTAGGCTGTATATAAACCACATCTGCAACAACTGATGCTCTGGACACCAGAAGAAATTATCCTTTTTTCTGCCATACAGCACTGAAGTGGGGATTTAAAGTAACAAATGCAGATATAAGACAGGCTTCTTGTCTGGCTGAAGTGGCAGAGGGCATACCCAGCAAAGGGAGACCTAATCTGCTGCCCAGCCGGTGAATGTAAGGCTAATTTGACAAAGCAGCAAATCACTGTCTTGAAACTGTGCCAGCAGTGTGCTCTACTGCCATGGCATTCCAAACTCTGGCAACCTGGAGGCCTTGCCAAGAAGGCTGGAATCTCTTCTCACCTTAGAGAGCATTATCTACAGTTAGTAATTCACACACAGTCCAGTGCGGGCCACGTAAATTAAATCCACAGAGGATGCTTTTGAAGGAGCAGAGCCCCTGTCCAGTAACATGTGGCACACAGAATCCTGGAATGACCAGTGAGGGATGCCTCCAGGAGGCAGCTGGGGTGACTCACCGAAAGGAAAGCATGGACTATATCAGCCTTAATGGAGCTTAGTGGTTTGTCCTTAATGACCACAAAAATCTGTTCTTCTTTCTCCAAGTTGATGAAGTTACCGAACCAGGATTTTTTGGCAAGCCTGATGTGACGAAAAGAAAGAGATGTTTAGAATATTGAGCACTATTTCTTATTTTCTACACGCCCCTAGCTAGAAAAAATACTAAAAAACACATGAAAAAGTTTTGATGACACTCCAGATGTAATTAGTAATTAGGTATTACTAATACTAAGTGGGAAATAGTATCAGAGAACATCCAGAACGACATTTCACTTGGTGAAAACCGATGAAATGATAGACCACACAGACTTAGTCTGGCAGCATGTGTCACCAACAATGAAAAATCAGCAGCAATGGTAACTCTTCTGACTGGGCCAATATACCAACAAATACTGCATATATAAAGTACATATAAACCAGGGGACATGTTTCTGGTTTGTCTCCAGGGATCTCTCAGTTTCTTGTGACAACATGCAGATCCTGGCAACATAAAGATTTAAGTTCTTTCCCATCCAATTTCAACTCCTTTGGTGTTACAGGACTTGGAAAGATGTTTTTCTGAAGGTGTCCTGTTGGGCTGATGGTACAGTCATAAGATCTTGCTTTTTAAAGCAAGCTGTAGATTTCTCTGGAGCTCCAATCTATCAGTGAGTGAAATCCACTATTATGCAAGGCCAGGACAAAGACTGTCCTGTTCATCACTCCTATTCAGGGTGTCTATATAGTGTGTGAACTCTGGTCAGCCTACAAAGGAATGAATTTTCAGTATTAAGAAAGGAGATAACAACCCCATGCAAAACACAGTTCAGGCTTTCCACTGACAGCAGTCCAGCTCTTCAGCTTCTTCCAGCATCAGATGGCAGTTTCATCATAAAATGAAATTGCTCTGTTTTTTCACACTGATCGTATCAGCAAACATTTGATTTTGCTTATTGTTTAACCATTTAAATGCACTTTGTTGACATTAGCTTTTAAGTTAAACAGGCTAAAGGAAGAATGCAAGGACATGAATGTTAATGGGAGACACTATCCAGAACCTGAAAGTAGCATCTCTGACAGGTATGGCTTTGAGGGGAGAAAAGAGGCTGTCAGCCAGGAGACGCAGCCAAAGACTTGCTGGACCAACCTAAACCCAGGGAAAATCACACTTAAATCAGCCGTATTCTAGTAGGGAAGAATTCAGCATGAAAACACGAGAAATAAAAAGACCTGCCACCAAGAGACTGCCTTTTTTTTTCCCTCTACAGCATACTTTATAGTGCCAAATCCAGTTTGCAGTGTGGCAAGCAATAGGGTGGACATTCACCACTCAGTGGAAGAAGACAATCTCTCCAGCCAGCGAGAGCCATTTGCCAAAAGGATTACTACACACCAGCTTTCCAGCAAAGCAATAAACAGCTGGAGCGAGCTGCTAGTAGACTCACTGTCTGCGGCAAAATGAGGCAGAGGCAGAGGAAGGACAGAGGCTAAGAGAGAGAGGAGCAAACTAGGAAACTAATTTGAAGTCTAGGCCTTCAGGATAAAGAATAAAGCTTGATGTCAGCAGTGTCCAGCAATTTGCACTCATTCCCCATCCCAGAGTGCTCCGTGAGTCATGCAGCTGTGGGCCCACTGCCCATTTAATGCACACAACAGAAAGACCACAACTGGAAGATCGCTCAGCTGGGCAAATAATGATTTGCTTCGTTTACTGCAGGCAACCAAAAATAAGAGTACAGAAAGATTCACTTGCAATTTCATAAACCAGTGCCCCCCACTCAATTAAAGTGGGCTGGAAAACTGTCACTCCCTAAAATATTCACAGGCAGCTGTAACTAAGCCAGTGAGCCAGAGATTAGCATAGGGAGCAGTAAAGAGAAAGGGCCTCTCATTTAAATGGTCGTTAAGGAGCCAGGGTTAGAGTGTGAAAGAAAATTACATACTAATTAGCTCATGTGTCTCTCACACACCACAACAACTCCGCAAGCCCCTGGAGAGCTGGGGCAATAGCTCCCTGCATGTAAGGGGTCTGTGCTCATTAGTAAATTAGCACCTGGTTATCCATCTAAAACGGCTGCTTGTCTTAGGCTTGGATGTATCATCATCTGAACCAGGGCTGGCTGGATGGACTCCAGGGGCCCAGGGGAAGCATGGGCCTGGAAAAGTGTGCTTATTTAACTGCAGGTCTGCCATCTTAAAATATGGCTTTTCATTTTTGTATTTTCATTAATAGTTTTGTTGGCCCTTCATTTATAGGTCTCTTAACAAGCACAGGTAACAGTGGCCCAGAACACAGGGAGTTTTTTTCCTGTTCAACGTGGTCTGGAGTCTCCAGAATCCATCCGGGCTCTTTTCCTCGGCGAGGTTATCACCAGTAATAGTGAGTCTGGAAGATTCACTGGTAGCCTGGGCTACGGTCCAGCTTGTAAATCACTGGAATTCACCAAAATAATTTTGCTGGTGTCACATAAGATGGAATAGATGTCAGTGGCCTCTCCTGTTTCTGTAATGAACAGAATCAAGATACGGCACACGTGCACTGGCTTTTCTCCCCAAAACTGGCAGAACTAGCTGTACTCATACACATACAGAATAGGCCCACTGAGAAGAGGAGGCAGCTTTGGAGTAAAATTACACAATAAAGGTTTTTCTCCTCTTAGAGGGTATTAAGTGCCACTAACTTGGGTTAAAATGTATATGAATCCTCAGCACCCTGAATGACATGCTCTAGCATGTCACAAAATCAGGCTGTAAGCAGTACAAAATGTACTTAAAATTAAGAATCTTCTCTTATCATGGCAAACTTCTTAAAGGGGGAGTGAGATAGGAGGTATGTGGGGGAGGCTGGGTATGAAGGTTACACTAGGGAATCTAATCAGGTGTCCAGCTGACAAAAAATCAAAGAAATTAGCATGAAAATAGAGGCTGGTGCTTTATTACTCCACACTGAAATTTCTCACTCCTATAATGTTGTTCCTTTTCCTACTTTCGCAGTATCTGACCATGTCGTCTTCTGTGTTCCCTCTCTGTCTCTGAGCACACAGATCAGTAACCTCCAGGGGTTTACCTGCTTGGCATAAATAGCAGCATTTCTACTCAAGCAAATGGAGCTCAAGCAAATGCAGCTGGAGCTAAGTCTCTTTAAATGTCATCCCTAACACATTTTCTAGGACTTTTTCACATGAGAAAGAACAGCATTACCCAGACATGTCAAAGTGTATTACCTAATCATCAGGTTTGTTAAATGAATGGCAGGCATTGCTGTACCAGACAGAGCAAGGACATGGATTTATCACTCAACCCATGAGGTCAATACAGCTCTTGATAAGGATATCTTATTTCTTACAGAAAAGAAGAAAATATGGGAAAAAATAAGACATGTGGAAGTGGGCACTGAGCAACAGACATCTATCATTAAAATATAATCTAGTTCATTATTTTTTATGACTTTTATTATGTTTACTGCAGGGTGCAGCCCAATTGAACTCATTAATTTGGCAATTATATAGAAAAAGAAAAGAGGGCCTTAGGCTTTGACTTGCATCCAAACTGCCTCAAATGACAGGCACTACTCTACACTAGCTTTTAAAGAGTGAGTGGGAAGCAGGGAAGGCAATAAATTAACAGCAAAACTTCCACCAACATACATGCAATGAAGAGGAGAAATTTAATTCCAAAGGTTTTCTGTTTTAATGGCTTTAAAAACATGTGAGATGAGAGTATTGTATATTTCTGTGATAATGATGTGCCAATTTTATGAAATTCTCTCATGCCTCTCTATTACTAAATGCTCGAAAGTGTTGAAAACACAGTATATTCCATTTTTCTTCCTGGCTACCTTTATTAATCCCTACTTCTCCCTCTCCTGAAGTCTCTATCCTTCTCCATTCTGCAGTATTACAAATAGAGTGCCCATCTTACACCAAAGAGAAGCCAGGGCTGGGGCAAGTTATGAAGACAATACCATTGTCACCAATTACAAAACTTTAAGCTCAAAATTCCCATCCAAGGCTTATGAATATTTCATACAAGTCTCTTAACAAGAGGCCAAATTGCCTTGGTTGGCAGGCTAAGTCTATGGGCATTGGGTGCACAAACACAAGCTGTGAAAATAAAAAGGAATAATTTGGCATCTGTTGCATATTAGGAAGTGTTTGGAGCAGCACTCTGGCAGGGACTTCCAAACCTGCCATGCAGTGACGCACATTGGTGCCGTGAAATGGTTGAAATGTACGCTGACTTTTAGGAATGAGCCTGGTGAATATGAAACAGCTTCTCCATGTCCCAGTACTGCTGCCGAGAATTAACACTGCGCTTACTATCGCAGCCAAAGATCCCTCGGAATTATCTTAGCAGAGCCTCCTGTGTGCTATCCTGAGGATGCAAACTCTCCTGTACTAAAAGGAAGACTTTTGGTGCACAGTTAGTGCCAGTATAAGCCACTGATTAGCCTCTCCAGTCCCAAAGAGTGACCTACTTGACAAGCACATGAATGAAGAGAGAAGAAACATGTTACAAACCCAGCAAAGCCAGCAAGCCGTGAGAAAATGAGGTGGTTACTGGGAGACTGTTTCACCACCTGTGTACCCCACTGCCATTACTGAGGTATACATTTTGCGCAGGGTCCTTATCAGAAGAATCATTTCACATCTCTATCTCACCCACAGGACAACAGGTTATAAACAGATACTGATCCAGAACAGAAATATGTCAGCTTATGGCATTCAGGCCAGGAACTGACACTGGTATTTAGTGGAAAAAAAGGCAAAGTACTTACTCTGGGGATGATTCTGGGGTTAAATTAGACATCTCTTCAGGTGTAGGTACTGCTCATGCACGCACAGCCAAAGAGAGGGAGGGAGAAAAGAAATTTGATGATTCAGTACACCTTCCATGTTCTGCTTGTACACCAATGAAACAGTTCTGCCACTGCACCCACTTGCATTTGCCCACTGACTCTGTAGACTAGTTATGACATTTGAACACCGGACATATGTCTCTAGATCTCTGCATCTAATCAAGTGCTGCATTTCAAGGCTCACTCTACCCTTCCTTAGGTCATTAGGTAATCTTGCACTGGCTTCAGTGGTTTCTGGTTCAGACCCAAACACACTGTGCCAATGCGACCGCTTTGCAATTGCCTCGAAGCCCAGCTGGACGCAGCTCAGTCACTGCTAGACTGCCCTGCAGTTCTCTGACCACCTCAGAGACAACGGCACCGACCATCACAGTTCAAAATCTAACTATTCCATGGCTGTAATCCTCCCTTCCCATGGGATCATGTCCCAGTACCCTGTAAAACCACAGGGTGTTGGGTTAGCTGCTGCTGACGTCCAAGGATAAGGCGTGTGACTTTGGGTGCCCTTTGCCTGCATGCAAAAAAGCCACCTGGAGCTTGAGGAAGAAAATTTTGCACATCTCAACACTCTAGAGACTCAGAAAACTGAAGTAGGCCAGCAGATATGAAACCATTGATTGTATTAAGGAGATTTTTTGCACCAATTACCAAAGGAGGCAAAAAAAAGCATTAACCAAGATCAAAAAAGCTGTGCTTCAGAAGGACAATTTCAGCCTATTGCCTCTGGCTGTCTTTTTTTTCAGCATAACGCTCAGCCTGTGGCTGTGGAGAGGCAGTGGAGCACAGCCACAGGGGAAATGGCTGAGCCCTAGGTTCACTTGCAAAGCAAGTGAAGAAGCTGAAGATAGATTTTTCTTGTGGTCCAGGAGTCACAACAGGGATAGTAAGAGCTGTATGGCTGGCGTGTGAAGTGGGCTCAGGAGATGCTGTTGGAGCAGGTGCAGTGGCATGACAGAGCCTGCTTACATGTGGGTTAGGGCTTGGCTGATGCTATGGCTCTCATTTTCCACACCAATATTCAGTCCTTGGTACACGGAATTTGCAGAGCCACAGACAGGTATGAAACTCCTGCCAAATGTCTGCCCAAATCAGAACCACCCTGTATGTCTGGGTGAGTACTCACCTTGCAATTTCCGACGATGGAAGCGAGGAGACCCCAGGAAACTATTCTTGATGGAGTTGAGCCGTGTCCTCCAGGGCATTCCTCCAATGCTGGGGCTGGATGGTGGTGTTGGGTTGGGTGTGCCTGCTGGGCTCTCCTTTGGCGTATGAACAGGTGTCCCCTTGGGGGTAGGGAGGGGACTTCCCCTTGGAGAGGGGTGAGGGGTGACCTGTATGATGGGGATAGATTTGGTGCTTGGGTCAGTACTAGAAGGGAGCAATCTAACAGGAGACATAGGGTTGGTCTGCACTTTAGGAACAGCCAGCTGTGGGTTAAAGCCGGCAGCAGGCGAGCGGCCCTGAGCATTCTGCACAGGGTTGTTCTGGGAAGAGGGGGCGCTGGTATTGCTGGCAGGGAGTGGGTTGGATTTAGTAGACTGGAGTGGTTTTTCAGCCAATTTGCTCTTGGATGGCAAAGTCTGCGTCTTTGGGTTGGGCTGAAGTGCTGGCTTTGGTTGGAGTACATGTCCAGGCCTGGAGGCGTTCCTACAAGCATCAGGGTCCAAGGAGACTTGGGGTCGGGGAGAGAAAGGGAGGTCGGAGGTCTGAGGGGGGATGAAGAACTTTCTGATAGGCTACGAGACAGACGCAGAGTGTCCATGCACATCAAAAACAGTGAAATACGCAAAGAGCGGGCGAGCAGAGAAAGGAAAGTCAGAATAAAATCCATCCGAGTCACAAAGATGCACCATGTCACAAGGAGACACAGGAGATGGAGGTGAAGGGGTAGTGGGGGGGAGGGATTTTGCAAAGAAACGAAAACAAACAAACAAACAAAAAACAAAAAAAAAGACATGCAGTTAGCTGGGAACACAGCATATTCAACAACAGCAGCAGCGGCAGCAGCAAGAACAACAGTGTCATAACAGGCTTCATCATATTAACCAACCACGTGTCAGCAAAGGAAAACAACAGAAAGAAAAGTACAACAAAGAAATAAGGAAAAAAAAAAAGAAAAAAAAAAGAAAACAAAAGAAAAAAAAGAAAGTAACCAAGAAAAAAGAAGAGAGAAATGCCATCTCTCTGGGATTGTTCTGATTGCCCTGCAGTGAGAGAAGCACGATGCTGTAGGGAGGTGAGGAAGGGGAAGAAGAACCACTCAAGCCACAGACAAATCGAGATGTGCCAAGAACGGGACCACCTCTTTCAGCTCCATGTGCCCATATGCAAACCCAGTAGAGAGATGAGACTCAGAACAGGTGTGTGATACACACGGAGTGGCAGGGGATACACACAGTTACTGCACACACCAGTCAGAACCTCTTTCCTTCCTCTTTACCCCTGGTTGGGTAATGCACCAGCTGCAGCCACCCATTGCAGAAACAGGGGGAAAAGGGAGAGTGATGCCACCTGGGTACCCACTCTCCTCCCCTGACCTGGAAGGTTAAATTGCTCAGCCTTCACTTGGAAGCTTCAGAGCACACAACACCATGAGAAATACACGAACTCAGATTGGTGTTTGATTTGTAAACTGCTACAGCAAAAACTTCAGTAAGGTCTGGCAAATTCATTTATCTGGGAAGAGACGATACTTTCCATCAGACTTTATGCTTCTCCTGTAACATCCCTCATTGCATTGAAGGATAGCTTGATAATTGGAATTTCTGTCATAAAGTCTCAGCAATATTTGCTATTAAGTCCCAAGTCTAAGAAGAGGGTGGGGGGAGCCATTGTTTTGTAAGACACAGTTCAAAAAGAAAAAAGACAAGCAAAGTTCATAATCCATCACTGAGGTATCAAAATGGGATTATGATTTTTTTTTTCCCAAACAGGAACATTTACACGTGTTAAGAGGCATTTTGGGAAACCATTCATACTTTGACAGCAAACAGCAATAGACAGACTTGGAAGGGTAGAAGCCTTTTAAGGGATATTAGCAAGCTAAAAATCACATTTAAAACAAAAAAAAAGTCCTTACAAAACATTGCTATTAACACCTTAGATTACAAGTACTGGAATAATCGTAAAAGTAGAAATCACTACTCAAGACATTCAGCTTTGGTCTACACTTAGATTCTGATTTCTACAAAGTTATTACCTATGAAAAATTACACATCACCATTATTATTATCCATTCTTGACACCTAAAAGCTTTAATCAAGAACTAACCAGACATACCATGTACATGTAACCTTGCCTCAAATCTCAGTCCCAGGTAAATACACTCACTAGGGAGTTTCCTTCCTGGGTGTGATGGATTAGCACAATGTTGCCATATTTAAAAAACTGTAGAAATTTATTTAAGACTTATGTCTTTAAATTGTTTGCAGCAAAGTTTCATAATTACTTCAAAGAACTTAGGGTTAGGCCACCAAAATTAAAGGAAAATCAGTACATCAAAATATTTGTATTACTCTTAGGATTGTAAAGTTAAACTAAAGTCTGCCATTTTGCTAAATTCTGATTGTCAATGAGCAAGGACGAGGAAATGATAAGGAAAGTGGTTAATTTGTGGAAGTCACTATTGGCATCTGACTATTAACTATTTGCAAATGATCCCGAATGATAAAACTCAAAGACTGTTAATTGCAAATGTTTCCTTGCAATTTTCCTACCTTATGTGTATGATGGTTTGGGAAGCAATTTGAAAGAAATAAAGTAAGATTCAACTCCCTCTTAAGCCATTAAGAATCTGAAGAGGCACCCTTAATTACCACATATTTAATAATGAAATGAAGAACAAGATTAGGTCTCGATTTCAGCTGATGCAACGTGGAACACCATTAGCAAGATCTTGTGAAATTTGAGAACTTTTATCTGCTGCTGAATTCAATTCCTCACAGAACTGAACCTAAGCAGTGCAAAAAGTGAAATGTGTATTTGCTTTTTAAAGTATGTTCTCTCTCAATAATCTAAGGTGCTGTTAGAAGCACAGGTAAGGACGTTTAAAAAAATATGATTTTTATTCCAACATTTCCTTTTAAGCCTCAAATATGACCTGCCTTAATATCATTACGGTCTGCTGAAAATGCCACCTAATTGCTAAATCCCTTTGAAGACTATTTAATCAACTGCCTGTTAAGTAATAATGGTAAGATACAGCAACTATGGGACAGATCTTGTCAAACTTATTCTTTGATGTCGTCCTACTGAAATGTCAGAAATTGATCCCAAGAGATCAATCAATGAGATCAAGATTTAGGTTTGCTGCACTGGACACTTATTTTGTGCACAAAACTGCTTCCATGCTCTTTTCCAGTACATTTTGCAGTGGCATAAGAGTTCTCAGACCTCTGCTTCATTCCACTGGCAACCAGGAGTCCCAGTGCAGAAAGAAGGAAATGGATCTTTACTGGTCCCTGGGACTTTAAAGACATAGAGGAGACCACAAGAACACTTATGCCAGTTACAAAACAGGGTAACAATTGGTAGGAGCCCAAAATAGGTTTCAGAAAATAATTCAATCAAGCAAAGTGCTGGAAGCTTTACTGGACTATAAACTTAGAGCTGACAGTGTGTCTTTATTCACAAGAATTACACAGAATCTTAGGATTGAATTGCAATTTCAAATACTTGGAATACTGATGTTATCTTCATATAACTAAGAGTAGATCCATAGGTGTATCCATACTCTAAGATACGGAATATATCAATTTTTCATCTTCTCATGAAGTCATGGGAAGCACGTAGAAATCCTCCAAAGACTCTGGGCCAGACATTAGGTAACATGCACTGTCACAGCCCAACAGATTTTTTGATGAGGTCTAGACCTCTGTTAAGCACTACAGTCTTAAGGTGACTTAGCTGACCTTGTCAGGCACTAGGAATACTCACTTTTATCCCAAAAGAAGTTAACAAGAAGAGGGAGGCCTCTGTCATTGCATTTAGAAACTGCTACACATTTGCAACAAACGTACTATCAATCATGTGTTGTACTGGCCGAGTATCAGTATTAGTTGAATATCAGTATTTTGTTGATGGTATGCTTAAAAAGGGCATGTGAAAGTACCTTATTTATAGGGATTTGAATGTTCTTTACTCATCCTAGTCAGTCAACTTCTCACTTTCCTTTTAAATTTGCTAGCCCTCAAATTTGTGTAATTCATTTTCTCTGACTTCCCAATGCAAGCTATTCTGAGGCAAACAGAAGATAACCAGCATGGTTCGGTGCTCCACTGTGACCTAATTGAAGGTAGCTGTGAAATGGTTCCTGATCATTTGGTCTGAAACCAGGCTGTATGCAGACCTCAGCTGGATATGGAGTGTTTAGTCATAGCAATGTTATTCTGTGTGCTTATGAGACTGAAAAAGGGAAGGGGCACAGTGAGATCTCTGCTAACAGTGCAGGGAACATGTAGGAGAAATTCTCCACTTGCATTTGTCAGTAACATTTCCCTCACCACCCATGAAAATTTACAAGCTGCCACGGAAAAGCAAAACATCCCAGCTAAGAGCCACAGCTCTGGAGCAACAGATGTCGAAAAGCATCAAGCATGTGTGAGTGGATAAGACCAACAGATCTTGAAGCAGCACCACTTACCCTTGGACTGCTGAGAGGACTGGTGGAGAGCCCAGACGATGCTCCGCTGATTGACCGAGACCTGAATGGACACAACAAGGAAAACATCCCTCAGAAAACTCGGACAAGTAATAACCCTGAACACCAGCCACCACAGGCACAGGCATGAAGTGAGAAGGAGGAGGGAGGCTGTCACTGGAAAAGGACATAACTCTTTCCTTTTCTTTCCTTTCACTATTGTCATGTTTTTCAGTTGTCCCCCCCTCAAATCAAAGAAAGGCTGTTGCTCAGGGAGAATACTATAATCCCTTTTGATGAAGGCAGTTGCTACTTTCTTTTCGGTCACCAAGCACATGGAAGCTACTAGGTCTGCTCTGTACAAGTTGAACAGCTGAATTCAAATGGATGGTGAAGGCATTCATACTTGTGCTGCAAATTCTGTTTTGCACAGTGCTGGTGGTTACAAAATGAGACTTTCTCTGTCACAAGCAATGTGGAAAAGCACCATGTGTACAAGGCACAAAGGCTGGGGGTTCTTCTAGATAATAATTAAAACCTCAAGTCTCCTTGACTCAAGCACACAATCATTTCCTATGTGATGACTTCCCACTGAAATCACAGATCGCATTGGCTTAGCCCCTCCCAGCTTCTCACTGATGGATTTCACATCTTTGCTCTCCAGTGAGACTTGCTGCTGCATTAAACAAGCCAGGTCTTCTCTATGGATAATGAGTTCTGCTTTTGTTGATGACTTTACTAATATCAAAATAACAGCTCAGGTGCCCTCAGAAAGAGGCCAGTCAAGGGAGAGTGAACTGTCCTATCTGCTGACAAGGTCACCTTCACTGTTAATGCTCTCCAGCACAGGCCACCAATGAAAAATGTCAGCTGCAGACAATAAAATGTGCAAATGTGCTACGCTAAATGTGGTGGAAGAGCAGAGAGGCCAGACTGCACAAATGCTTCAGCAGAAGTTTCTAAGAGGAGGACTGCCCCGCAGAAAAAAACTGCACACCTTATGTGTGACTGTAAATGAGTGAGCCCCAGGGGCAGCTGCTTTCTATTCTTTTTAAATAGAAAGGAAGACTGAAACATCTCACAGGAGAGGATTTGGCTAAGAATCTATTTGTTCAAGAATCACCATGCAGCAATATGTCAATATAGCAAACCTACCAATGTTTCCTACCTACGATAACCTACCTATAGTAAGAGCTATGAAAGTAATTACTGGCCTTCAGGTAACAAACATTAAAAGGTGAAATTCCTGTAGAAAAGAGAGTGCATGGGTGTATGTGTTTTAATATGTGTCTATCTGTGTGTACACACATATATATTAAAAATTGATAGAGGTCAGCTACTTGATGTCAGCTTATACGTAAGAATATAAAACAAATTTAGACCATAAACTGTGTCAGTTTACTCTCTTCTGCTGTTGTAGAATAAAGCAGAAAAAACAGTTTCTAAAATGGGTCTCCCAGACGTATTATTAAATAAATTTGAGTAGTAGGATTCTTTAAAAATAAGCAAACTGCAAAAGAGGACATATCTCCAAGGAAAGAGTAAGCTACAACTGAACACAATGGCAGGTTCTGTTTCCTCTACTTGTATCCTCTGCCCTGATAGTTTTCTTTGTCCAAACCAGAAGCCCACTCATAGCACACTTTTTTGGCCAGATTAAATCTCAGTTGGCACCATGAAAATCTGGGGCACCCATTCTGTGCAGAAAATCCCCACTTAGGTTTTTTTCTTGTACCCTGCTGCAATCTGCCCATCATAGTGCAGCAGTAAAAACTAGAGGCTCACACTTGGCATTCTTTTGCACTAGATCAAGCCTAAATTTGTACCATCAAGATCTGGGGCACTCATAAAGGTTTATGCAAAATAATTTTAAGGGGAGAACTGTCTGCTCCACTTTTGAAAGACTACTGTATGTGCCTTTCCTATAAGTGAAGTAGCTGACTGCACCACAGATGTGTCGTGCAGATGGGAAGTCCATTTAGTTAAAATGTTCCTTACATGAATCATTAGGAAAAGCTTCTTCCAAACCATGAATTACAAGAGGAGTCTATAGATTATCTTGGACAAATGTGGCCAAAATCTTGGACAATTATCTTGGAAGGCATTCAGGTGCCCAGAGATGCAGTTAAACACCAACTTAGAGTTAAAGGAGATGTTCCCACCAACTCTTAATTGTGGTGGGAAAGTCCTCTCTGACACTCACCTGAATTCCAGGATACTTCATTAAAAATTCCACTCTGCTATGTCCTTTTTGCAATCAGGTGTTTCCAATAGTCCTGAATTCTCCCTTCCCAACCCCATTGCCTATTATTTTTTTACAAAAACGATCACATACATGGAGGGCAGAATACGGCACTCCCCACCTCCCAACTCCCAGTTCTTTATTGGAAGCAATGTTTGAAAAATAGTTGTTGTGTACTGTGCTTTCATCCAGCCTAGGAGCCTGAGGCAGGGGACATAAGAGAGAGTTAGTAGGAAATCCTCCTGGAAATGCATTCAGTATCCACATGATTGCTACAGAACAAGATTTATTTCTGCTGCTGATTTACATGCAAAATACGTAAGAAGTAAAGTAGGCCCTATAGCAAGCTTCAGTTTGTCCACACTGGAAATTGTATATAGGAGCAGTGGAAAGAGTTTAAAGAAGCTTGTGTTCAATTTAAGTGCCGGGGTGAAAAGAGAGCTGTACATTTTCAAAACTCTCCCTCCTTTACCAGAAAGTGGTGGTATGGGATATGACATCAAGACTGAGGAGATTTTCTTCACATCTTCCTCAATTTAACAAATCTCCCATAATTTACCTTTACAAATGGGACATGATTCTCAAGCTGGCTACAAAAACTCAGTACTATGACCTACCATGAGATTCTGTACTCCAGTACAAAAATGCTAACAAGCAAAAATGACGGATTTGTCCCTCTCATCAAGATCATCTCAGCTGAGCAATGCTATAACTCAGTTTGTAAAAAAAAAACAACCACATGCACTGCTCCTGTATCTCAGAGTCAGGTGGACAGAACTGGGACAGGGCCAAAAGAAAGGAATGAAAACGTTGCATTATGCTGAAATGCTTTAATGAAAGAACAGGAATTTAAAGTTTTAGCCCTCTCACCCGAAAATGAAAGTTTGAGGCCCTACAGGCAGCACGTTTGTATGGCAGACTCTTACATCTTATGTGTGGAAAGAGGAGAAAAATACGACATCATCTCCATGGCTATGAACTAAATTTATTTAGTGGGAAGTATCTATTAGTGAGTAACCTCCTAAGAGTCTTTAAAGGCATTAAATGTTACTGGAAGTATTAAATCTATAATTACTCCAATAACTTAACACTAAATGCAACAATCTAGGAAACTGTGAGCATTGTGTGTGACTCATTTTGCTCTGTGTTTTGCATTCCTGTATGCTTGTGCACTAACTGAATGGAAGTCAGCAAAAGGTTGTTGCAAATACAAGCAGGAAAGTCAGTGCAGCTGCTCAGGCAAAGAGCATTCCCTCAAACACAACTGCCAGATTTAGAGACCCAAGAAGAGGTTCTTTAGTCCCTTACAAAGTGACACAGTTGTTCTGACAAGCCTGGAGGGACGAATTAAAAAACTCCTAAACATAAGGGAGGTAGACCCAAGGTTTAGCAGGGGGAAGATGCAGAGGGCACTCTAAACATAACGTGGACACTGAGATCATTGCAGGCTACTCCTCCCATTCCACAGACTGACAATAATCTGGAGACAGCTGAGCTATGAAAGAGAGAGGCAAAGGACTGAAACGAAATGTGCATGTGTGGGCTGTAGTTTGTAGCTGTGATGATTTTATACTTTATTCAATCTAGTTGATAATTCAAGGTATCATAGCTAAAAGGTCCTTCACTTTAAAGTAATTTTTTACTCATTTTAGCCAGCTGCTGTCAAGAGGAAGCCATGACAGGCCTAACTCATGTCACACCAGTGTTCCCTTACTGGTGAAACTGAGGGGCTTGAACCCAGCTTCCAGCTGGTTTCAGAGAAAGCAGAATTCCTGAGAGGTGAAGGGCTGAAGCCTGACACTGCTGAGGTGCAGATGGAGAGAAACACGAGACAGGAGAGCACGGCTGGCCTGGTAACCATACTACACAAGTAGCACATGTACAGAGCATCTCTCCACCGCCCTTCTCTCACATCTGTTCCCAAGTGCTTTAAACAGTGCCCCTGCTAGGACACACCAGTAGAACATAAAGGCTTCACAGCATGAATTTAACATTTAGGTCAGATTCGGCATTTGTTTCTTCTTTGAATAACCATCTCCCAGAACTTTTTCTTACAATCAAAGGCGAGTTTGGTAGCTTGTTGCAGTCCCAGCAGAACTTGCTTTCATAGCACAGTTTTACCAGGATGCTGAATACAGCCTCTTAGCTGGTCAAGCTGGAGCCATGCTTCTAAGAAGGGGAGCCTGCAGCATGCATGCAGCGTGCAGTGATGCATCAGACTTGTGTCCCTGGGTGAAATGCCTTAGAAATTTTGAATTGGTTTGATTCCATGTGTAGTTTTGAAAATCATTCCAGAAAATATCCAGCCAACCTCTTATTGGCTTCAAGCATAAACTGGGTGGAATTTGATACTCCTCTTTCCTTGCTCACTCAAAGCCAAAAAAATCTAAACTGAAACTTCAGGGTGTGAGACCCCTGACAACGACCTGAATTAACATGCAATAGGTGAGCAGTCAGGCTGTGTTAAATTTCATCACTCTTACTTTTGGGTGTCTGAAAGGTACAAACTGTGCTTCCTCACTCCCTGATTCAGGAACTATATATAGAATACCTTGGATGTTCCACTGTCTTACAGTCCCAACCATGCAAATAACACTGTGACAGCTCTTACTGGGAGTACTTATGTTTGAGTCAGAAGGTCTGCCCATGGTAATAACCACTTGTAAGATGAAATCTTACAGAGTGCAGAGGAAGGAGGGCAGGTGTTGGTAACACACCTCTTCTTCCTTTCAGCCCATAGAGAGGGTGACGTTGAACAGCACTACCCTCCTGAATTGGCCAATTATAGTAAAGTTCCATCTATAAATGGTTTAGAAAGAATTAATAGATATTAAAGCATGCTACAAACATGAGAAGTAAATGTTACTGGTGCTAATTAGCTTTCACAATGTGAAAGAAAAACCCTCTCAAGAAGTTTTTACTGTAGTCTGTAATGATCTATTACAATGGTTTTATTAAATCATTTACTAATATAATATTCTCCTTCTCTTAAGTATTTATAAATGGAACTTTAATTTGAAGCGTGATTGCGTTCTTAGTTGTACCTATACTGCCTTTATTGAAAATAAAGAGCTTTGAAGATACATCTGTCTCTAGGGCCATCTGCTCACCTCTTAAGAAAACATATTCTAAAAAGAGAGGGAATACCCAGCATTTTTTAATAACGTGGATGGGATTCAGTTTCTTTAAAAAAAAAAAAGAGAAAAAGAAGAAAACCGGATAAATTAGGATCCAAATTAACTGGAAAATACCAAACAGATACAAAAGTGCTAAACAGAAAATGGGTTTCATTCTCAGAAGGTGTCCTGGTTTCTGCACAGTGTCTGAGGTTAGTTTTCTGTGCCCACAGACATTGAAATAGAGGGACGAATAAGAGAACAAAAAAAGAACCCAAAAGTAAATTATATGGAGTGTGACTCCAACATAAAAGCACACAAACACACACAAAAGCACCAAAAATGCTTCTTCCCACATCTCTCTCTCTCTCTCCCTGCTGTAAAGCCTCAGTCACTTAAGTGTATCAGCCTGTATTGTATTTGGAAATTGCAAATGAAAAGTTTCTCTACAAAGTTACAACAGGTCCCGCAACAGGAATAATCCAAAACTAGAGCTTACCCCAATGGATCAGCACTCGCCATCCTCGGAAAGGGAAAATGAAGAGAGAGGGAGAGAGAGAAAGAAAGAGAGAGGGGTGTGGAGGCAGGTGGAGAGAAGAGTAGGAAAAGCAGAGTGAAATACTGTTCGGAAAACTGAACGGTCATAATCATTGCCACCGGTGCCTCAGTCTTTCCAGAGACCAGGAACACTAGGGGGACAGTTCCATTTACCAGAAAACAACTTTTGTTCCACTCACATATTGCAGACACATCCAACTTTGGCACTGGGGAATATGGAGAGAAACATACTAAGGCTGCAAAAAAAAAATTCCCAGCCAAATCCCAATTAAAGCAGTCAGCAGAGCAATGGGGTTCATACTTCATGCTGCATTTCTTTTCTGCCTCTTACATAAGGCACAGTTATATCACACTGTTATCAAGGGAATTGTTCTTTTTGTCCCCAGTTTGTTCAGTGCAGTGTCCCTCTGTCCCCCAAGCTGGCCTGGTAAGAAGTACTTTTTTTTGCCACAAATGAACTGTGAAACGTATTGGTTATTAAGGCATGCATTTCTGAGCCAGCTTGGGAGCCCAGGGTACAAGATTGTAGCTCAAGCTGTGAATCTGCTTTGATACTGCCTTATTAGTCATGATGGTCTTATAGTCAGGAATTCAGATCAGCTAGAACGTACCAGCTCAGCAACCCAGCACTTATCTCTGTGGATGCCATCTTGTGCTCCAGGATCTCATTTTTCATTTAAAATAAATTCAGTCTCTGGGTCTTGTAGGTTGCAAAGAAAATCTCTCAAATGTGAATGGAGAATAAGTCAATGCTGTGCTGAAAAGAGTCTGAAAAAGCAGTTCTAAAAGCAGACTGAATCTCTGGCACGTTGACTTTGAAGGCTAATGACAATTGAAAACTTCAGTATTCTTAATTTTTATCTACTAACCAAAGCATTCAAAATGGAAATAGAATAGTCAGGTTATTAAGTTTTCAGAGGCGCAGGTAAGCAAACTCAGGAAAGTGTCACCACCTTTTCACATTAACAAAGATTAGATTAGAAATAAAAAACCAGTTTGGTGTTATTAAGCCAAATTATTTTCAAGTTGGATGCAACGCTTTTTTTCCTCTCTGTCACTTTCTCTCTCTCATTCTCTCAATTTTCAATAAGAGGCTCCCAAGCTGCCAGAGCTACCTCTGGCTGGGTGAGGAAAATCCATTCTCCACAAGACAGAAATGCCAAATTTAATATATGCCCAGTAGATTTCACAGTTTACTGCTCAGCGCAACTAGCCATGCCTCCAGTTACATCAACACTGCAAGTGCTGGGCTGGGCCACCAAGGCAGTTTTGAGAACAGTTAAAATGAAAACACAGTCAGAATAGGACGAAAAAGCTGTTGTGCTACGCACTGATAGAGAAGTGGAAAGAAGCATTACAGTCAGTTCTTTTTCATGTGTTTGAGTGACACTCCATTTATATTTCAGCCTGGAGTGCAAATTTGGTTAAGATCTAATTTATATATATATATATATATAAATTTATGTATATATTTAGGAACAAATGCTGTCCTCAATTGTACCTGTACCAATCTATCTACAGTGATGTAACTGAGAAGAGCAAATTGACACCCATTGTATATACTGGAACCTGTGTGTATATTTATACAGAAAATACACCCATATTCATACATGCAGAGTAGTAAAATGTAAATAGAATGGGTGCAAGAAGGTTCAATAATGTTTCTTTCAAGTCATTTTCCCAACAGGGAAGGCACTGAAGAGGTTAACAAAGAGAATGGAAAGCAAATAGACAATAGGGTAAAGAAAAGGGGAAATGAGGTTTAAAAAAAAATGAACAATCCCAGGACACAATAGACCCAGAAGCGCAGACATGTGCATTCCCTATAATACTGAAGCAAGTGAACTACGGAGCTGCAGCAACCCAGATACAGAAGAAGAGAAGCACTGAAAGAGGGGGTGAAAGAAAGTCAGAAAGAAAAAGAAAAAAAAAAAAGAAAAAGAAAGGGACAGTGGCCTCAGCTACTAAGACAACCATGTGCATCTAGAGGGAAGGGACCCTTAAAGATGCAGTATTCCTTTAAAAAAGGTATCATAAAATTGGACAATTAAACACTGGCCAAAAATTTAATGGCCACCCTGATTACGTGGTCCCGTTTTGCTGGGGTTCTCTTTGCTGCCTATCCCTTCCTTTCATGTGGTTGTGCACAGATCTAGAACCCAGGTTCTTTCACATTCCCACCACTGAGGTCCTTCAATCGAACTCTTAGAAGTGGGAGGGAGGTAAGATCACAGTGAATGTGATCCTCAAAAATTCAGCCTGGTCCTTGAATGAGCAGGACCGTGGGCGATCCTCATGCAGTGCTCTAACCCTCTCCTCCTGTTGTCTGAAAAATGCCACCTTTGAGAGGGAACACAAAACGCCTATGTGGTTTTAAGAAATTCCCACAGAAGATACTGAAGTGTCATGTCTTCTGCTCCTAACACAGCTGTAGCAGCTGCCAGAGAAGGACAGAGGAACAAGGAATGGTGCTTGGAACATCTGCTGAAAGACTCCTCTCCTGTCACAGATAAAATTTATGCATCTTTCTTACTGGACCTGATTTCTAATTACTGTGAAAAAGCTCATCTTTGGAGTTACTTCAGACTAACTTTTAATGCAAGAAGTGCCACACGTTAAATATAGGGAGTATCAGAGAAAGGAACAGGAATTTCCATGTCTATGCTAACAGTCCAGGAAAGCCCAGCCACTGAAGGCTGTATAACCACTACTTCTTCATGGCTGTGGAACTACAAGGTTGCTAACAGTTCAGGTCCAATCCAATGCTTGTTGGTATTTTGGCATCTTAAAGAAGGTGCTTTACACACCACGTGAGGCACAGTCTCTCCTGCAGATGCACGATGTTTCTCACTGTGCCAGGTTCAGGACTTGAAACACTGACCACAAAAGACTGTCTCAGACTGCAGAAGGCCAAAACAGTCCCTCACACATCCTGAAAATCTCCTGAGGCTGAAAGGCCACATTTATCTTTATATAAAAGATTTCTATGAAAAAGGGAAATGGAAATAAGAATGGTTTGCCAAGTCTACTGGTTCCTTTAAGGAAGCCATTGCTTCTCTCTTTTTGAATCATATGCCACACTCGTAACCTTCAGGTAAGCTAAGCATTTGTCCAAAATGTGTAAGGATTACATTTTGATGAAGAGTTATCCTTTGGGATGCCAGTTTTCAACACAGAGAAAAATTCTCTTCCTCTGAGACCAAAATTTTAGAAACAACATGTACACTAAAAATCTTCCCAAAAGTCTAAACTTTTTTTTTCTGTTCATGGACCCACATAAGTCCACTTAAACTCTGTAAATGTGGTGGCCTACCTGTCTTCCATTGTGCCTCTGTTGGCAGTCAGGAGTTACCCTTTTTGTTGTTCTTCGGCATCTGTCACTTGAACTGCTAGATTAGAATCATCCTCCAAAAACCCTGTTTTCAATCACATTTTCCTCTTCTGTCCTCTGGGTAGTCTTAAAGAGTTTGTCTCTTACCATAGGTCCTTAATATTTTGTCTATCAGACTGAATTTCCAAAGTTTCTTCCACTGTTGTCACTGACTCAGTTGTGCTGCTGTTTCTAATGCTGGCAGTGGAACATTCTGGGCTTTCCTAGTGTTTTATATTCCAATCCTTCCCAAAGAAGTCTTAGCAAATACATCTTCTACCCTGGGCAGAACTTCTATTCATGGCAGAACTGAACCAGAAATAGCAGTAGGATGAAATTTTAGTGGGGAAATCATTGGTACAGTCCCAGGCTGCATTGGGGATAGCCTCAAATGAATGGTACTGTACAAAAACATACATAGGGTGGAGCTGTAAACATCCCACCCTCTTTGCTTCTCTCTAAAGAGGAAACAGAGAACAGCTCTGTCCCCACACAGAGAAGGTAAGTACTGCATCTTTAAGGTCTCAGCAGTGAGGTAGAGGAGAGGAACATATTGTCAGTGTTTATACCTTTCTTCTTTGTTGAATTTGGGATTGGCTTCAGAGATATCCAGGCTTTTACTGAACATTGTTTTACTATGGCAGGAACAAAGCGAGAAAACACAGTTACTAGTGTGGACATTTTTATAAAAGAGAGTCACCTGTAGCAAAGCTGGACACCCAGCCCCCCGACCCATCCTCCCCTTTTTAAGCAATGCTCTGAAAAACCTTTCTTTTACTTTACAGTCATGGCTCATGCCTACACAGTGCTCAAGTCCATCATCTTCCCCTGACTTCCGAGGTCTAAGATGACTTCCCCCATGCATACTTATAAACGCTGCTCTCCTTTACCCAATTTAAAACCAAGGTACCATCTACTTTGTCACACTCTCCAGGGAAAACAGAACATGCCTGAAGGCATTAATTGCAAAGCGTTCATTACTCACAACTTTTCCAGAAGACCTCAACACTAAGCACACTCTCGGAAAAGGTTAAAATCAGACCATAGAGCCTCTTAGAGGAACAGTAATCCATTTTGTATTCTAATTTGTAGGGTCCATTACCACTTAACTCCCAACTCTCTTCCCTATTCTCAGTGTATAGAGAAATGCCCTTCTTTTTCATCTTGGGTCTGAATCCCTGAAGCTTAGAAGTGAAATTCCCTGTGCTTTGCTAAAAGGGCAGCTCTCTGTAATATATTTCACTGGTAATATGCTTCACTGTTTCACAGAACACTGCTTCCTAATGTTAGCTGATCTCTCATGCAAGCTCTCCACTTCAAAAACTAGAAGAAAATGAATAGTTAATGATGCCCATTTTAGAATGGTTTTTGGACTCTCACAGCAAAGATGCCGAAAATTTCTGGCATATCCCCTCCGGATTCTAGCTCCCATGGAATTCTTCCTAGTCTGTGTGATTTTAGCACAAAGGACAAATTAGCTGATGTTAAACCAAGCTCAGAACCTACTTCTTGTCTTTTGACATTTCAATGAAATACCATATAGTCTGAGAGGTGGGGATACCAGAACAGCAGAAGTAATTAAGATATAATTATGAACCCGTTTAGTTGACAACTAGGAGGGAAACCCAAGAATTAACAAAACTTAGTCACCAGTTTTAGAGGGGCTAGAGTTTGTGCATACCAACTTTGCCATTTACAGAAATTTGTTGGAGAACACTTGGGGAGGTTGGCACAAGAATTTCCAGGAGCCTGTAAGCTCCACAAGCAGCTTTTGTGCTGAGTTCCCCTTGCCCATTATTCAAAACCAAGTCACTGAAGGACTATGTTTTTCACTTAATACTTTCTCAGCCTGTAGGGCTGCAGGCTGCCAAGTTTTAAATTTCAGTGGAAAGATATGCCCTAAACAAGCCAAGACCAGACACTTGTAGGGCCCCCACATGGTTACCAAAAGCACAGTTCATGATACAGACACGTAAACCAGAGGTTGTAACATAAATCCTCTTTATGCAAGCAAACATCTGTTAACTACTGGGAAAGAGGACAGTAGGAATAAATCACAAGACTTGGGAGTGTTTTGCCCACTGGTTAGAACTGTATCTTTGCTAGGTCAAGAAAGAAGCAATGGTGCTGTGTCTCCAGATGTTTACACAAGGCATCTGTGTCTGAACAGAAGACCTGATTCCATGGTCCATCTTCCTAGTATTGTAGGATAAAAGCACTCAGTAGTTGTCTCTTGAGACCAAAAAACCAAATCATTCTTAAAAAAGCATCTGCCTTGGGGATCTAAACCCTACTGCTGTACAATCCACTGTCAGTGGGTCATTTCATGGAATATAATATGCAACTAGCCATTAAAAATCCCCATTCTTGGTGGAAGGCACTTGTCACTTTGTTACTGACTGTTCTGACAGATGGTGCCCCATCAGCAATGCATCGTCCCCAGACACTCCCCATGCAGTGGGGTTCGTTAATGAAGCCAGTTCATGTTATAAACGACTGTGCTGCCAGCAACACAAAATGTGCCGTTGTCATCTCTGGATGTGGATGGGATGAATTATGGAAGCTCACACGTGGAGTAAAATAACATCGTCCCTTTAACCCCTTCGAAAACAAGCACTACCATGCCCATCATCATCAATCATGGTGTTATTACATCCCTTTCTCTACCCTTAACCACACTTTTATGTCTATTCCTGACTTGTGGTATGCATTGCCCCATATCTCTTTTGTGCCTGCAGGTTTTGCTTCCTCCTTAAGCCAAAGTCCTTCTTTACTGATATGTAGCCTGGATATATCTCTGCTCTGAACTCATCCCAGACCTTTTGACTTCAACTGTTCCCTCATGTGCAGAATCGAGTGAAACATTTAAAAGCAAAAGAAAGACTTTGCATAGCAAGACATAGCTTTGCCTCTTCAGGCTTCTGAATCCAAAGTCAAAATTCAGAGCTGGAAGAAAAGGTTTCAGCTCTCAGAAAATGCTATGATCAACTTAATGCCTCCTGTTTCTTCTGTCCAGTTGGACATTCCCTGTAAAGGAGCCTTGGGGTGGGGGAAAAGTGATTTGCCTCTGCCTGGCTCTAGGAGCCTTATGTCCCATGCATCTCCAAGGCAGCAGAGTAAACACTGCAGGCAGAACAAGGAGTCAAGTGTTGTGCTCATCCTTACTCCTTTGAGGCCTGTGAGGAACACTGAGCACACCCTGTCCTGAACACTTCCTTCACCCACACCTCACACCAAAGGAAATCACATATTCGAGACAGATTTCCAACCTACACTATGACAAGAAGTCTTTATGGCAGTCTCAAGGCCACATATCCAGTCTGAAATAAGTCCTAGCAGATTCTGGAAATCACCACTCTTTCTTCACTGCAGATAGAACTGTAACAATTGCCAGGAAATGTTTCCAGCAATTCTAGCGGCCTCTGGAATATCTACGAAATTATTTCATGTTCTTCACCCAGTTCTCAGTCAGCAAAGTGAGCTTCTGGGCGCAGCAAGCTTTTTTTGAACAGATCTTAAGAGCTGAACAAATAAAAAATCATGTCAAAGCTGAAACAGAAGTTACAGCATCATCATCACTCATATACGGGAAGTGTTCTTTTATATTGATTGATTAATGCAAGTGTGAAATCAAATGCACGTGCTTCCCTTAGGCTAGTCATAGGGACTGAGGAAGCAACTTCCATGGTTCACATAAGTGAATTCCCACAGTTCACTTACTCTCCCAGAACTTGCCTTGAGGAGACACCATTTTCCTCTGCTGTTTCTCCACAAGACTGACACTTTCTTTGATAGAAAAGAGGCAAATTATACATATTCCATCACTTTACAAGTATGTGGTGATTTATGTGGGTCAGATGCATGCTGGCTCTGACAGCACATTTTGAAGGCATCTACAGATGCCTGGATAGGGCTTTTCAGATTCAAGTTGTTTTGATGACATGGAACATGGTGTTCATTTAACTTCAGGTGCCCAAAACCTAGGAACCTAATCCAAGATAGTCACCTAGATTCCTGTTGTAGGCTCTGGAGACAGAGAAGAACAAGCAGAGGGTAATTTATCCTGTTGACAGGACACATGTATCTGAGACCTCCCAAAGCCCTCATGTGTCCCCATTGCCCAGTTAGCCTGTATCGCAAGCTTAGACTGCACGCCCATGTTCCCAACAATTAAAAAGAGGCGAGACGAGTCTTGCTCAGAGGACATGGTGACTTCCTGAGGAATAGCTGCAAGCGAACAGAACCCTTAAGGCCCCGGCAGGACTTCTGGTCCTGTGTGCACAAGCACTGCTGGCTGCCAGACCATGTGGCAAATGTGACTGGAAGTTGTAATGAGTGCTGGTGCGAACAGAAAAGCTTCACAGCTCCTTCGTATGTGTAACACAAAAGAGGGGAGCAGACTCAGGCAGGCAGGGCTCCTGGGTGAAGCAGAGACCCACCTCTGTCCATGTTGTGCCATTTCAATAGCTCTGCGAGCAGGAACTGGGGATCCGCCATCTGTCACACTGAGAACCTCCATCGACTTCCTCTCCGGCCGCCGCTTCCCATGCCTGTTCAGCATTGGGGAGTCCACACGCTTCCTGGGGGGATCTGTATGGAAAGAAAATGCTGTCAGCTGAATTTAGTTGGGACTTACCTCACACAGGTTGGTTAAATCCTCTCTCAACAATTTCACTCTCACACCTTCCCTACGAAGACAGATCTCTTCACGATGGAGGCGAACATTTGCAGTCTCTCCCTTCTTCCAAATTTGCAAGCATTAAGACATGCAATCCACCTACAGAGAGAAGGAGCCTTGCCACTGCCCTGAAGGTATTATGAGCACTGTAAAATAAAGGTACAACTATACCACACCTCGCAGAAATTAGCTTACAAAGCCGGTAACAGTAAAAACAAGATGATACAAGATGACAGCATGGGCTATAGCACAAGCTGTTAGGCAGAGTATAAGCCATCTAGGGATCCTGTGTATGTACCCAAGGTTGCTAGAGCTTGCCTTCCATGTCCCTGCCAGCCAGATTAAATGTGACACAGGGACATGAGTACACTCTAAACTCGGAATTGCATTCTGCTCTGAAAACGTACCCTTTTTTTGCATCTTTAACATTAGATTTCAGGTTTTTCCCGCTGATTTATATTTTTCCTCCATCAGCATTACAAATTAAACATGCTTGTCTACCTGAGATGAATCTTCAATGAGAGCCACACCATACAGCTTTTACTACTATAGTAAATGAAATGCTTTACACTTTTTATTGTGTAACAATTCTATGAGGTATCAAAGTGCTACTTTAGCTTTGCAGAGTAAAAACTGAGGTGTAAGAATGAGAGACTTAAAGGCAATTCATCCCTAAAGATGTTGACAAACATTTACTGAGATTCTGAGGAGCACTTAAATTGTTCTGAAAAGAGTCTTTAGATATCAAAATGCATTGCAGAAGGTGACTTGCCAAACCATACACACCTCCCTGGTGAAGCAGGGAATCAAATGCAGACCTGCTGAGATGTTTTACTGCTAACACCTCTCATGGCATCAAAACAGTATAAAGGAGAAAGGCAGAAGAAAATACAGAAGGACTTTCTTTCCGTTGGTTGGGCCATTTCGGTTCCCTGCCTCTATTTATAGACACATTTTTAATTTTAGTGGAGAGTGACCACTTGTAAAAGAAGGCATCCTTCACCCCTGCTGTTAGAAAGAAGCTCACAGTGCCCAGTCCTTAAGGCTTCTTCTTCTGCCAGGATTCCTGTGCAAAACCAGAAATACCACACTTGACAATTCTACCTCTACTGCCTGGTCTTTATTATCCTGCCCTCCTCACACCCACCACGTACTCGTTTCTTCTCTCTTTTTAACATCATGTTTTTTAGAACAAGATCTCTTTAAGGCAGAGCTTATCCTTGAAACAATGAGCATAAGCAAAGATGGTTCAGTGCAAATGGATTAGTGATAACAACTGGCCACATTACAGTATAACCCAAGTATTCTTTGTGTTAGCAGTAATAATGTTCCTCTTAAAAATTAATTAGAAAAAAAGTGCAGTTGTATCTTGCTCCATTTCAAACTCTGTCCAGTAATAAGATAGTAGAAAATGGTATAGGCAATGATGTCCAGATAAGAAAAATAAAGAGTGCATAAAGCTGACAGAAAAACAAAGGGAGATAAACCAAATTAAGCATTTATATGGTGTGAATTCAGCTGCATACGTGCAAGTGGTCAAAAGTAAGCTGGGACAAGGTTTAGGTATTTCAAACTCCTGCTTCTTCAAGCAAGTTCAAAATATGAGAAAGAATTCATGCTACAGAACAACTGCTGGTTCAGAAGTGTATCTACAGCACAGTAACACACATAACAGCGATGTTCAGAGTGTATATATAACACAAAATGGATACAAGTTTTGCAGCAGGATATCAGACATAAAAAAGGAAGGTAAAATAGTGCAATTTAAAACAAAGGAAGAAAAGATGAAGAAAGCATCAAATGTCAAAAGAATGGTGATGAATAAGCTCAAACAATAGAAGCTAAACAAGAAAGATAAGAAAAACATTTTATGAACAGGTATTTTAAAAGCCAATTTCATCCACGTATGTTCAAAACAGAAATGGAAATTCAGCTGAGTGACATTTACAAAAGTGACAGACCACTTTTTTTTTAAAGCTGGACTTTAAAAGACAGTAAAGAAGAAATGTGAAGAGGAATTAGCTGAAACCTTGACTGACTGGCAGTGTTTTGTACAGCCACCTGAAAGAGAAAACCTGAGAGAAGGACATTAGCCAGAGGGGCCATGAGGGAATCAACAGAACAACTGAGGAGGAGAAGGATATCGCTAACAAGCTAAATGATTCTTTTGTATCAGTCCTTGCTGCTTAAGATGCTGGAAGATACTGATTTCTAATCTACATTTTAAGCTATCAAAGACAGAGAATAAGCAAAAAGAGCAAGTGGTGAAACACACCTATAAATTCAGGAACAGCAATTCACAAAAGATGGGTGGAAAATACATCCAAAGCTTGCATTAATGTGGTTGAGCTTCTAATAAAGGTATTTGATGCCTATTTAAAATTGGCTACAATCCTACACTATACATGCCTGAGAGCAGCAAGTATTGTACATACTTTTTAGAAGGGTCTGATTAAGAAATAACCTTAAGGGCACCATCACTGTCAAGTCTAAAGATACCAAAGAAATAGTTAAATACACACCCATCCTGTCATAATGACTACAGTGGTGTCATACAAAAGCTGTAGAAGATTTTGCAGAAGCCCAGAAAGTAAAAATAGGAAAACCTCCAGTGTTCTCCCTTCTCTTCTTTGACTTTCTGGACACAGTGGAAAAAATCAAGTCGTAGTCCAGTGACAGTGACAGTAGTAAGGATGTATTTTCCTTTTATTTCACATCAGAAATGCAAAGCCATTCCTAAGGATTTTTACATAACAAGATAGAATCATACAGGTAATAATCCAATTATAAATTCACCTTCTCATGGAAGGTGGGAAATAAAAGGTTCATCTTCTGAGTTTGGATGAAGCACCTATATCCTCTATATCTGTTCTGGCCTAAATTCTTGTTCTCTGGTTTATTAAGAAACTTCACCCCACAAAATCCTTTTTCTCAAGGAGACATTAGTTGACATTCATTCCTTTTACCGTGAAGTTTTTCATTCCTGTATTTTCAAGTAAAGAAAATGGAGCTGCACGTGAAAAATGTTGGAAGTGGCTCTTCCTTGGCCCTTTGAAGAAACTTCCTACAGCTGAAACAGATAAAAGGGACACTAGAAGAAAGGGCAAGCTGTAGGTGGCCATATTTTTACCTGCATCCATCCTTTCTGAGACTTAATATGTCAACAAAGAGGAAAAAACAAAATACTCTCAGATGCTTTTTTTTTTTTGGCAAGAGCTCAGACAACGCACAACTCTCATGAACATGGTTTCTTCAAGCTGCTATTATTAAACTGTTTTTTTGTCTCTGCTTTTCTTTGTGCAAGGCCATTGCTAATGGCTAATGATGAGATATTCATCAGACACATGACTGCTCCTAATTAAACCTTGCCCCATGTTCTCAGAGATACCGCTGGGAAGAGAGGACGTGGAAACCCCCTGTGGAAGAGGAAATACAGCATACAAACACTCAAAGAATAATGCTCAAATGTGCTGGTGAGGCACATAGATACAGTCAGTGTTCCCCTGTTAGGAAACATTTTCACTCCTTGTACAAAAAAATACAAGAGTGGAGCACAGTATTTCAGTTCAAACCACGAAAATACTTTGGCATGTGGACGAGATAAATGATGGATTTAGGGCACAGCTACATATTCACTTACATGCTGGGTTTGAAGATTCTAGAGTCACCTTGTTTCTTTTCTTACGACAAAAGCATTTCTAAAACAAGATGATGCTGTCCTTACACGGCAGGATAATCTGTTTGAGTCAAAAGCTGATTAGGAAAAGTGCTAGGTGACAAACTGCACTGAGCAAGAGGCTTTTGACCACAGGACCTGCAGCTGGCACACCTACCCATCTTCATCAGGACCCTGCTAACATGCTCTCTGTAGCTCCATCCAGGTAGGACTTTAAAAATTGCTGTGTTAACTAAGAATTTTCATCTCTTCTCCCACAGAAGTGAATTCCCTGCAAAATTATGGGGCCTGGAGCCTGGAACTTGGATAGGTTAATAATTCAATGGAGCATTAACAAATGCAGTGCAATATAGCACTGCCCTGAAAGCTTGTGAAATTCCAGGCTTTCCAGTGAAAATAAAGGGCACTTTGCTTCTACTCTTCAAAGTGCTGAAGAACAACACCTAAAAATCACTGCACTTCTATGCAAAATTCTGTTTCAGATCATTACTAGAAGTGACAAACCCTTTATTAAACTTCTGTCACTCTGCATGTCAAGAGTCACTTACATAGTTAGCTCCCTGGGGAGCAGTTTTGCTGTTGTCTGGATTAGTGGTGATCAGCAGCACCCTAAAATATCAACGAACAAATAGGAATAAAGTAGTATCACAGGAGCTTTGTAAGATATATAATCTTATTGAGCCTTAAGCTTTTAAAATCTAAGTCTAAAAACATGGGAATTTGATTTATGTACTATAAACAGCTAAGTTATATGATTCATACTTTCAACAGTGTATGTACTTACAGAGAAGAGAATGTGTACATATGTAACTGCAGAGGGATGCAGTTCTACACAGATTCTTACTAACTGAAGTCCATGAGCAGCCTTTCTGCAACACTACACGGAGACCTGTAACTAGAAGATTCTGACACTAGATTATACTGCTACTGAACCTCGTCTGCCTGCACAGAGCCAGCCTGTGGGTTCACAGCACATTTTTTACGATCCCATTCAAGACCTGCTTGGATGTTCCCGCACTGTGAGACAGACGTGTCTTGAAAGATGAAGCCTTCGAGTTTAACCACAGAACAGACCTGCCTGCCCCAGGCTGAGGATTCTCACTAGTGCTGTGTACACTGTTTCAGTGGGAAGGTAACAGTGACGCTAGGGTTTAGGTTTAAATTAAAATAAAATTAAAATTTAAAAAAAAAGGTGAAGAGGAACTAGTTCACATGGGTTCATGGTGACTGAGGTCATATCTGCAGTACCTATTTCATTTCTAGGGGGAAGATCCTCATCTTCATGACTAGGATACCTCTCCTTCCGGTCAAGCAGAAGAAAATAAATCATTTTTTCTTGGTTTTCTCTGAAAAAAAAAAAAAGAAGAAAAAAAATCTTTATATTTGGAAAGAAAAAAAGGTCAACATGTACATAAAACCTTCTCATCAAACAAACAGCCACAGTTATTCTAAATAAGTTGGAAGTGGTCATGTACACGACAGCTAGATATACAACCCACAAAGCTTTTGAGACCCTTGCTGTCTCCAACAAGGGAGGAAAGGAAGTAAGATTCCCATGTTACATACACAGAACAGAGGCACAGGACAGTCGAGGTAATGTGTCCCCAGAAGTCCAAACCAAGAGTGGCAGCCAGACAGCTTTCCCGAGCCTCTAATTGCTCTTTCTACTACATGGCCCTCTTAACATCTCAGGAGATACACCAGCTCTTAGGCACAGGCTTGAAACAAACAAAGATTTTCCAACAAAGGCATATCCAGCACAAGTATCAGCAATGATACCTTCCCATGTGGACTGTACAACCCATGTTTTAATGAAGTGACCTGGGCTGGCAGCTAAGGAAGAAATAGCACAGTGCCTCCGTTGCTGGTCAGGCTGTGACCTTCTGACCCACGGAGCAAGAAAGGCTCAGTGCTTGCCCCCAGCACCTCACTAGCAAATGAGCAGGCAGAGGGTGAGAAGTTCTTACCAGTCACTCAGAGAGAGACATCAGTTAAAGTGCTCTCTACCTCTCCCCAGGTTCATAAGCATCCCAGCCCCTGGACACCCAACTGATATGAAGACTGAGCAAGTGCTTACTCTTCCGACAACAAGTCCTGTAAGAGTTTATTTCGGTCACGGAAGCAGCCTAACGAGTGCATGCTATCTAACACGTCTGGATCAATATCCTCCAAGGAAGGGAGAGAACGAATCTGCACCTTTCGAGGGATTGGTTGCTCTGGTTCTGGCTCATTCTTACCCCCTCTGCAGAGGAAAGAAGATGAGAGAGAGAAAGGGGGAGGGAAAGGAGAGAAAAGAAACATGAGTCACAAATGAACCCATACTCTGAAACACAGCCCGCAGCAACAGATGGAAATAGCTCACTAAATTCCCACTGAGAGACCAGAGCTTCCAACCAGACAGATATTCTTCTCCTAAGAAACTGCCATGAAGGCTAAGATTGACCAGCAGGTTGTGGATCTGGGTCTTTAATGAGAAATGTCTGTGTTCAGTCAGCAAGGCAATAGGAACTTCACTTACCAGTGCTCTTGTAACAGAAGCAGCTGTTGAGCATCCTACTGCCAAACATTTATAACACACTACGTGTTTTTAGAGATGTTGTCTCATCAGCTGGCCAGACCTCAGACTATGAGGCTGAAAAGTGCAAGCTGAATGATTCCCTTCCACAGAAGGAGCTCTGAACAAACCATCACTATTTTTCACCAATTCTGATTACAACAGGCACTGCAGCACCTTCTTTTCTTAATAGTTCCAATGTGATTAAGAGACCTCAGTGCTCAGGCTCCCACTTGACACACTTTAAAGGGTTTTGGGGGAAACCAATGCTTAATTACATGCCCAAACACGACAATCTCTGCTTCTCTTAAGACATGCAAATTTGAAAATTTTGGTTCAAGTGCGATGCCCAAGGTCAGTGGCAGACCTCAGGACACACCATTAGCAGTAGAACATATTACTCTTTCAAATGTAGTTAACACAGGCTTTCTGCACAATTATCTCATCCCATTCACTAGGCTCAGAAATATTGATTATTCATTGCAATTAAAGGCCCTGACTGTAAGAAACAGGTGAAGGTGTCAGGGTATTTAAAACTGACTAATATATTGCAGACATCCTGAATATCCTTTGATTCTATTTCGGTAGGCAGTGAGCAATTCATGTAAACTCTGTTCACCCAAAGAGGTAGGTTTGGTGGTGGTGCTGGTGTTTTGGCTGGAGAAACTGTCTACTCTGAATCTCTGCTATTTCTCAATGGATGCTCTGTGCAGTGCTGAAGTTTCCCTGTTCTGTGGGTGAGGTCCTGCCTTTCCTTTACGTGATGCAATGTCTGACTGTTGGGTCCAGGCTCCCAGCATGGGCAGCAGGATTCAGGAATATTTAAACTGCATCAGATGTCACCACTTGCTGTTCATGGGGCTGTGCTTGGACTAGAGATCCTTCCTTTTGATTCTGGAAGAAATAAGGTGGCCACAACTTGTGAAGTTACTTGCACAGTTTAAAATGTTCCTGACTCAGATGTAAGCTATCCAAGTATCTACACAGAAAAAGGAGTTCCAATCCAAATGTACTTAATTTTTCTGGTGTAAGTTAGAAATTAGCTCTGGCAGGATCATATACTTGAGCCCAAGGCCTCAGAAAGTGTACCAAAAAGAGAGCCAATGCACCATAAAGGAGCCAATGCAGATATCTCCTCCAAGGTAAGAAGGCAATACTAAGTCAATGTACCCAGGACAGTTACATGCTGGGACAATCACAGGAGATTGCTGAGTGCTACTTGCAATTTATTTTTAAGCAAGTTGAAATGCAGTTGTAAGGCATCTGCTCTGTTTGTGGGACATCACTTGCAAAAAGACCCCTCGGAAATGCTCATTTTATCTTCGTTTGAAGCAGTGAAAATGTCCTCAGCCCTACCTGGATACATGTCATGGAGTCAGACTCTGGTGTTCATTACATGGGTCATGACAACATGGGTCAGATCCCACTTCTCTTACAAGGAGCACTCACACACACACTGCTCAGTTTTGTTCAATTTAGGGGACTGAAAGTAAACATACAGGACATAGAATCTGCTCCTTGGGATTTGTTCTTGTGTGTCAAACCACTAAAACACAGCTTCTGATGCCCTCTTTGAGTCTCACAGAAGCGCCTGTGTCTTCTGCAATGCCACCATGGTCCTGAATCTAAGGGCTAAACTCAAAAATCCTTGTTCAACTAAAGAAACATCTTATTCCTTCTAAGAGGTTGCTACTGCTACCTCTTAGGATCAAGATCTAGCTCTCAGCAGGTAATAAGCAATGATTAGTTCACAACCTTGCACTATTAAAGCCAGTGATGACCTTGTCATTAAGATAAATTCTTGCAGGATAGACCTTTGAACAGCAGCTGAGTGTTTCTGCTTTTTAATGATCTACAGTTCACTTCTGAAAAGTATTGACTTAATTAATCATTCATGTTACAAGCAGATGTCCCTAAGGTAATTTAAAGAGATTAAAAAGAATTATTGTCTTTGAAAATTTCCAGGAAACCTGGGTTTCCCACTAGTTGCCCTAGTCTGAACAGAATTTACAAGTTTCTTTTGTATCAATCAGCACAGAAGCCATTTCTAAAGAGCACAGCTTGCCATCCTCTGTGCACTCCACAGTGGCACTTCCTTACGCCCTGCACCTGGTCAGCCTCAGACACAGTCAGGAATTTTCACACCTCCTCATCAGGTACAAGTTAAATCTGCAGAGAGGCGTCTCGTCATTTGGCAGTGCAATTCAGTGCTTCAGGAAACGAAAATCACTGGGTCTGGGCTGTGATTGGCATGACTGCAATGCCTGTTCCATTCTCAGTCTAGCAGAGTGACAAATTTGTTGCATTGCAGCCCACATAGACATCAAACAATGTCACACAGCGACTACTGCAAATCACATATATTTTTTTAAAGGTCCACATGAATGTAATTGCTGCTTTAAAACCCACCCTCTCCTGTGAGGATCGGTGGGTACAATGGCTGTGATTCCTGATCGGGGTGGACTCTTTCAGTCTCTCCATGAAATTCTCTCATGAATCTCACCGAGATGCCCATTTGTATCAGTGCAAAGCAAAGCAGAACCGGTACATTTATTCTTTTTCTTGATTTAGCAAGCGTGGTACCTTCACAATTAAGGCAATAACTCAGTGTTACAGCAGTGCGTATTTACCATAATAGGTAATTTTATTTGCCCTCTTTATTAAAAAATGTGAAAATAACTGCTGTTTATTTTCTGGTTTATGATAACCTGCATTTGAGGTAAAAATAAATTATTTCAATTAAAAAGGCTTGAGAAACCTTACTGAATTAATTTGGGTGGGAGAGCAAGAACTGGAGGCTGCTGACGAAAGGTTTCACTTAGGTTTCTTTCTCCTTTTTTTAGGCTTGTGAATCATGATTTCAAATTTCGAGACCTCTTTCTCTGCCTGTCTAAACCTGCAATTAAATGTTTTCTTCAGTTTTACAGTAGCCTCAATATTTATTTGAAGAATTAAGTGGAACCGCTTCTATGTTCTGAGTACAACTTTCAGGTCAGTAACCTATATATGACAAAGGATGAAGATTTTACATAGAATAGTAGATAAAATAAAGAAAAAAATTAAAGAGGGCAAAAGAGCCATAGGATAAAACACTACAACCCCTTCTTCTCTGTCAGCATTCGTATTTCCAGGCAAAATGAATGCAAAGAGGTTGTGAAACATTACCAGATGAAAGCAGTTGAATTTTGGAGGTGGCAAGGTTATTCACTGACTAAAATTAGCCACAGGAGGTTAACCTCCTGAGGTCAATCCATGGCCAGTATAGCGAAAATGAGAAAGAGACTCATTAAAAAAGCTATTTTGAGCAGAAACTTCTTTTTAGGCAATCTGAAGAGACATCTGGAAGAGCCTTTCTGCACTGACTACCCTGGGAGTCTAGAGGAGACCTGCTTTTGCAAAATTCAGTTTCTGCTTTTGAAAACAGCCTCAGACGCAGTTTACTGTGTCAATCATTAGAGAGACTGACCTTCATTGAGAAGTACACGAAAATGTTCAAATGCTTATGTCTCCATAGGAAAAAATCTTCAAATTCTAAATATAGAATAAAGTAATGAAATGACACCTGTGAAATTGCATATGTGAACCTGGGACAACACTCCTTCAACAAGTGAAAAGTTCCAGGCATAAATCTTGAAGAGGGTAAAAATAATAATATAAATGATCAATGACTTTTCATTTTATTTCCTATTCCAGTTCTGATAAAAGCACAGAGTGTCAAGACTGATTTCACTCCATGAAGAAACAGAGGGGAATCATCTGTCCAATCTGATGTAAACAGCGTTTACTTCTGCAATTGCCAGTAAGAGCTGATAGGAGGGATTTAGGAGATTACAGTTAGAGATTTCCCCACTCCATTTCTTCTACATTTATCCATGAGAGTTTAAAAAAAAAGGTACCTGCAGCAAATGACACTCCAGTACATCTTTGGTTTAAAAAGGTGCCATGTCTACTAACTGAGGAGAGCAGGGAACAGCCATGGGCAGAGTGCTGCTGCTATTTCAGGTGAGCTAAGTTTTTTCTTTGTTCTGTTTTTTTTCTTAATTATTCAACAAACTGTTGAACCCCCTCAGGTCCTACTGAAGTGATATAAATCCAGAGGTGAACATTGCCCATAAGACAGAATTAGAGAAAACAAAAAAAAAAAGTGGTTTTTTTTTCATTGTGACAGGCTTATATATCAGTTCATATCATCCTTGAGTACTTCTCAAGAGCAATGATAGGATTATGAAAGTAGGACTTTCTTTATCACCCACCTGGGAAATGCTGACCCTGAGAAATGTATCCAAGCATCATTTCCTTGTTTATTATGTGAAGTATTCTCCTTAGTTTGATTAGGATAGCATCAGTATAAAAAGTTTATTTACTTAGGCTTCTTGAAATACTACTAAGGCTACACAAAGAGCAAGGTCACTTTTAAAAGCCATCGATCTTCCTTACACCCAAACCACCAGACAGGAGTGTACTTTTCTCACAGACGTCCTGTTCCACTGTCAGGACTGCTGTTTTTAATCAAGTCACAGAAGCACTCTCACATCAACGGGTTACAAGGCCAGAAGCAGCCTCTCAGCTTGCTATGAAGAAGGAGTGGGGATTATGACACAGAGAAGCTCTTGCTCACGGGTGCTTACTTATCAATACCACCATTTTTGTTTCTACTTCAGAGAAAAGCCAAGATGCCAAGAAGGAACAAATGAAAGCTTTCTTGTCAAGAAGGTATTACAAGGGATTGTCTGTAGCACTTGGATAGCAAACTAAATATGGCTGCTAGCTGGTTTTTTTTTTTGCTGATCACCTGCAGGTATCTCTTTAACACAGCAAGTTGCTGGACTGGATGTCTTATTTCAAACAGCTGTTAGCCATTGTACAAAGAAAGTTCCTGGGTTGGTATATATAAATGAAATTATATGAGTAGTAAAGGGTAAAAAAAAAATTAGATGTCTTTCTGTTCTCTGCCCCTTTTTCCACCTGTGTGAAACCTGCTTTTAAACTCCAGTCTCACTGTTCTAGCGATCTCTTCGCAGACCACTAGAATACCAGAATCAACAATGAAGTATGCAAAAACTAAAAGAAAAGTTACTTACATATACCATATGTGTTTCTGAATATGTTCTAGCTGTAAAGGAAGAGAAAACAAGGAATTAGTGCTGTAAAACAGAAAAGGTAACTCCACAAGTCATCCTTATTCAAGACTTACTCAAGTAAATCCAAAATTTCAGAGATGGACCTATGCATACAACAGGAACTTTATGCTGCATAAATAGCTGCTCATCCCAACCCATCCCACTGGAAATGAGACTTTAATTTCAGACATAATGCATCAATCAGGAGCAAATCCCAGGAAAACACTAAGTGCAAGGCTTCACAGACAAGTGTTTTCGGAATTCAAGCTTTTCCCTTCCAAGTCCTTCCCTCTATAATCTAACTACTCCTCTTTGTATCTGCATAATAGCTGATCCTTCATACTTAAACTGCATTTCTAGTTTTGTTTCGGAGAAAAAGAGAGAGGAAGAAAGAAGAAAATAGGTTCAAACAGATAATAAACAAGATAATTCGTGCATCTGTGGTGTGACCTTCCTGGATACAGGACTCATTCTAGATCAGCTTCACATTTATCAGTATTTTATTAAAATCTAAGGACCAAGTAGTATAAGGTTCTATGTAATTTACTAACTCTGCACCTGAACACCAGACCACAAATTTATTTTACTTCCCTCTTTCCTGTTCCACACATGAGAATTTCACTATGCAATAAAGGACTGATTAAAGCTGAAAGTAGCCTTGTCCACCTGTGGAAGGCAGATCCCACAAACATTATGATGACATGTTTTCCCCCAAGCAAGGGAAAAGAAAGTAACATGCTTTTTCCAAGAGAAACCCTTAACAGCAGAGAGAACAGAAGGCTCATATGACATACTTACAGCAGAACCTTCATAATACATTTTGTTTTAATCACCACAGCAGAAAAGAACTTTTCTTAGATGTCCAGGGATTATTTGTCATGTGGGTAATGTTTTTAATATTCATCACTATGCAGCACCTTTGTAGGTGCAGAACAAAATGCACACTCACTGCACATGGGCTCACATTTGTGCAATATTCAGGGGAAAGGCAGGAGAGAGCTGAGAGGAAACTCATATGAGAGGAAATCACAGACCCATTACAATGGTCAGGAAGAATGGTGACAGCTGTCCTGCTCTTATTACATTCCACTTCCACAATAATAAGAATCAGAGAGAAAAAGAAAAAAACAAATAAGAAACAGGCAAACAACAAAATCTCAGAGATATAAAGTAGGTGTTTGCCACAGACAGCAAGGAATCAGAGACCTCTGTGCTACGGAACAACAGCTCCGTGTCTGGGAAGCCACTAAGACGTGAGTTTGGCTCTATATGAGATCATTTTTTAAAGTGAGTCAGGGCTTTTCCTGAAAACAAAGAAACACCAGAATGAAGCTTAGGAAAGCATGACAGGAGGCTGGAGGGAACAGTGTAGGAGACAAACAGCCTCCTTTAAACCCAGACTGTATCAACACTGCAATCAGAGGTGCAGTTGGCACTCACAGATCTGTCTTCTAACCAGCACCAATGCCCCTAGCACACACATCCACCGGCCCAGGCAGACTTGCACAGCTTCCAGCTGTGGCCTCAGCCCTCCACAATAACTCCCCTTCATCACAATTCCCCTGCATTAGGTAGTCCTCCAACCCCTGCACTATTAAGAGCAAGGCGGAGTACTCCTGACACACCGCCATCTCCCGCTGAGATATTACTGTGGGAGTTCCCCTAACAGCCTGGAGACACAGCCCTCTTCCTTCTGGTTCTGTGCAAGCTGAGGTGCAAGCACAGAACATAGGAAGAGCCTGTTTTGTACAGCTTCCATGGGGCAGCATTTTAGCATTGTTCCTTAGCAGGTCTATAGTTCTGTGAGGATCTGCTAAGGGGTGGACTGTGACTCCTGTGCTGGCAAAACCACATCTACTCGTTATTTCCCATACACCACATGGAGGGTTAGAGAGATTAATGATTTCAGACAAGATGCAGATGATACAGCTATGCAATGTCCAAGCCTCTTTCATGCTTGCTTCTCCTGCTGCATTTTCCGTCTCCATGGGTCACTGTGCTTTTGTGTGCCTGTGATATGCAGAAATGCCATGGCAAAGCAGACAACAGCACTTCACTTTTTGAGCTAGAGAGGGCAAAGAAAAGAGGGTCACCAGTTCATGTCTTAGTCACAGAACCTCTGGGCTCCTTCACAGAACATGTCAGATGCCTTCTGCCCATTCTTGCTGATCAACCTCCTTCAAGCTAATGAACACACAGCGTTTTTCTGAAAGAGAAGCCCTGTTGCACCTTGATACACATTTGAAGATGTATGACAGCTCTCATGGCTGCTGTTTACCTACACATCTGACATTCGATCCACATCAAAACCACTGCTGGGAAGTATGCTGGGATATCCCGGATATGAAAAGTATTCTACAAACCCATTTCCTATGCTGATTCAAACGTAATTGCATTGAAACGTTATTACAAGTGTGCCTGCCGCTGCCAACATCTTCACTACTGTTTTAAAGGTAATTAATTAATGCTTTGTTGCTTTTTGTCTGCATTAAAGTGACAGGAGGGTTATGGGAGGGCGATTGGTTTTGACAAGGAGAAGTCTGTACGCTTTCTACTGTGCAGTGCAGGGGAGGGAGATACACAGTGGGAGCTAATCTCACTCCTGCCTTCATTTAAACACGATGTTTAAATGCATTTAAGTGACGAAGGCATTTAACAACCCTTCCCAGAGGGTTTTTCTTGCTGTTTGCACATGAGTTTGCCAAGTTTAATACCATTTTATGGAAGTTGTAAAAATGCTGCTTCCTAATGTCTCCTAGTCACTGCAGGCAACTGTCTCATGACATCACCTCTGAAACAACAAAACACGCTCAGATCCACTGCACATGCACAGTTAGAGAGATTTCTGCACGCTAAGATGCTGCAACGGAAGGAGAGGGAGAATTCCTTTATCATGGCTTTATGTAAAAATATATCCAAATATTAAACTTGTACACTGAAGAAGCAACGAGGAGCCCCTCTCACAGATGAGAAACCCATTGTGACACAGAGCTGCACAAGCTCATCAGAAAAAGAGGTCTCCTCCCACAAAGAGCTTACGTCTGAATTCTAAGGCAGGGAACAACAGATGGAGACAGACAGGCAGATGGAAAACAAGACAGCGCTGTCTACATCCTCGGCACTGATCTCAGCAGAGCGGTTGCCAAGCTAAAAAGTTCTGACCCGAAGGAAAACTTTCTCAAAGTCTGTGGATATAGATGAGGGCTTCTGGGCTTGAACTCACGTCAAATTTCAAACTTCCCTGTCCGGAAAGGGAACAGCCTCAAACCCATCTGTGCACCCACACCTCAAATGAATCTTCTTCATCCAGAAGATGCTCTAGTCTGAGCTTTAAACCTACTGTGTAATGTCAAGATAGAGGCTTTTCCTGGCCCCAGGGTTCAGGCTAGCAGTGCAAACAGCACTGGTAAAACCATTACCTGTGTCAGCAGCAGCAGCCGTACTAAAGCAGCCTCCAGGGACCTCAGCAAGGGCAAGTATCACTGTCCTACGTGCACGGGAAATGAACAGGCCCTCGACAGCCTAAATATATCAACTGGACAATTACCTCCATTCTACAGGTTGTAAAGTGAGATAATTTAAATGATGGAATAGGCACCTTACCGTAAGACCTTCTACAAAAATGAAGAAGGAATCAGGTGAGTTTTCCCTTTTTCATTTTCATAACGTTCTTTAGATTCTGTAGTTCATCATTAGCATACATTAGACCCAAGAAAAAACAAAATCAGAAAGCAGAGAGGAGATTCTGAAAATGTGTGTAATTCAAGGAATATTTAGATAATATTCAGGGATAGGTATTTCTGCCTATGTGGACACCCAACATGGAAGAAAAGTCATTCTACTCTAGTATAAAGTGTCAACGCTAGCACAATAACAGCTTTACCGGAATAGCTCATTCTGCAATATCGGCTCTGATCCACCTTACTCTAGAAACAAAGTTTCAATAATGCTCATCCATCTTTAAAAGAAAAGTGCCTCCGCCCTTTGCCTTTGTCTTTCTGGAGAAGAAAATATTAGCTGAGAATGCAACTAGTTTCTACTACAGGAGCTGTAATTCTCTGCTGTGGCGACGCTGAGAAGAGCACGTAACTAAAAGAGATCTCATCCTGCAGTACTTTAGGCACCCAGAGCACACCTCCCATAAGCCTTCTCAAACTTTATTACTACTTCCCTTTTCTGTCCTGACATTATTCCCACTAGAAGGCTGTCCCAGAACCCCACTGATACGCCTAAAATTCTTCTTCTAGTTTCCAGCCTACTTTCCTGTGAGGCCATTTGACATACATTTGTTTTTGTGCCAGTATCTTCCTTTATCTTAAATAATCCTTCTCTCCCTAGTAATTACCTCTAATGAATATGCAGATGACCAGTACAACCTCTCTTAGACATCATCTGTGTACATTAACTGAAGCTCTTTTAAGCCATACTATTCAGACAGACTCTTTCAAATGCTGATCATCTTAGTACTCATTCTTTGTTTGATTTCACCTTTTACAGATATGGGCAGTCAGAAATATCATCACCAGCAGCTACGATCAACCTTTGCAGTTTAATGAAAGAAAAACATGGATTCTTTTATTTTAAGGCAAGTTCAGTAAAACAGGCCCAGTAAATGAGAGTGGTCAAGGACGTCCACTAACCATATCTGAGGCTATGTAACACATGGCAAGTGTGAACAATATTCCACTAAGACATACTAAAGTCTTGTTCCCACAAATGAATCAAGGTAAGGTAATGCCTGTTTCTTAAGGCTGGAAAGGGCCAGCAACAATGGTTCCGAGTACCCTCCCCTCCATTAATCTTCCCAAGCTCCAGCACTGAAGCGAATGATGACAGTTAAATGTGAATGCTAGTTCTGTTTTTGTTGATCATTTTAACAGATGGACTGGGGAAGGTGTGGGTGTGCTGTGAAATGGCAATTACTGCAGGGAGGGAAATGCAGTTGGATGAAAAGGAAAAGAGATACAAATCCAAAAAAAAAGGAACAAAGCAGAGAGGGGAAGTGAAAAACGAAAGAAAAAAATTCTAGTGACCTTACATTTCACTATATTTTTCTGCTGAATTCACTAGTGAGATATTGAGCAAATGATCAGCAATGGTAACAGCTACATCTGTACTTATTGTACCCAAGCTGCAATTTTGCTTGCATCTTTGTATAAATACGAAATTGATTCAAGTGAGATATTTTCTAGGAATAGAGGCTTCCAAATAAACCCATATTTATACCCTTTTTCACAGGACACAGCTAAAATAGAATTCAGCTCTCTCCTCGGAATGAACTCTATATTCCCAGCTCCTGTGCAGTAAACAAAGAGCTCCCTTCTGCCTGGCAATCAAAGCAAGCAGCACACTAACAGCAGAGGAGTGTGACAGCAGCAGGGACAGCAAACCCAGAGACCCTAAAATAATGAAAATAAGACTGCAGCTAATAACAAAGAGCTATCCTTTTTTCCTCTCAGCTCTCAGCTCTTTAATATGTATTATTTCAAATTCTTATTCATAATTCAATGGTTAGTGCTTGCCAATAACTACCTGATCTGGGCTTTTTTTCCTCCCTGAGGAAGTAAGAGGTTAATTTTGATCAAGAAAAGGCGGGGGATGGGTGTCACTCTGAGACCTTGAATTACCTCAACTGCTTTCTCTCCTATGCGTGTGCATTCTCTGCCGTATTGCACAACTCAAAACATTTAGGGCCTGTCTCTGCCCATGGAAAAACTCAGAACAATCTGAAGAAGGATCTAACACTTGATGATCTGCTCCCTAACATACTCAGACCATCGGCACTAAGACATTTGAGAAAAAAAACAACGAAAAAACAGAGAAGCTGGTATGTTTACAGCATGGAAAGGAAGCTAAGCTTGAGAGGGACTCAGTGACTTTCTTGGCCACAAAGAACAGCTGTCTCACGTCTCGGGATATTGCCCTAACCTCTGCTGTGTTCTTTCCACGAATATACTTGTGAAAATGTTATTTCTGTCTTTAGAAATCTGTTTTAAAAATGTCTTCTAAAGTAAAATAAAGTGCCTAATATTTTTTTTTAAATCAGCACTATTTATGTACTGCAAATGTGATGACTACTGGGTTTGCAAAAGTAGGGACATTAGAAATAACATGAAGAACTTTTCCCCTATGCCACCAAACAGAGCATGACCTGGATTGGTAACGAATGAAAGAAAAACCCAGCTGTCAGCTAACACTGTAAAGACTTGTGAAGGGAGTTTCAGTTAACTTCTTAGCAGAGAGGTGTCTGCATCCCAAAAGCACTGTCACAGCTGGCACAGACTGATGCTGTTACCAATCTAAGCAGAGAGGTCAACCAGTGATCTGAGAGTTTATTTATAAATATTTTAGCAGACTGAAGAACCAGGAGGAGTTTTAAATTTACATTTCTTTATACATACTCCCACTCAGAATCTGTGAGCTTAGTAAATCTGTATAAAATCATCACCAAGGCCTGACAATAGGATTTACAAGGGCAACGTACTCATAAAGGCACACGCCTCCACTGACAAGCAGGCAATCTTACTTTCCAAAATTATTTCAATTGCTAATGTTTTTCAATTCCCTAAAACATTAACACAGTGTTAGTGAAGGATACAATCACTACACAGTCCTCACCCTTGCAGGGTCTCTGTCGTAGTGATGGGAGATATCCTAGATGCAGACCCGGTGCTGAATGCCAGGTGCTCACCGCTGTGGGCCTAACAGTGCTCAGGACCACAGGGCACATAATGAAAGAGCAGACTGGCAGACACTTGCTCTGAAGGCTGCTAGAGGATAATGCAGAGCAAATGCAGGATAGAATACAATGCAGCTTGCATGGTGTGAAGTGAGAAGCCAACACTTCTGTCAGAAATGTAACAAAATCACACTGTTTAATGGCAAAGCTTCAAATACCTGTCCTAACACCTATAACCTTCAAACACTTAATCATGCCCCCAGCAAACTGCTGTATCAGACAGAGGAATCAGACAACTCAGGTGGACTCCCAAAATGTGTGAATGGGTCAGTAGTTCTTTGATGACCTATGAGGGATTTCTAGTAAATGCCCAGTGTTACATATGAAAGGGAATCATGAGGCTACAGAAAAAACACAAAGGCAATCTGTCCTCATGACTCAAAAGAGAAGGCAACTAAACTTCTTCCCAAAGACTCCACCAACTCCACTCCTTCTTTGCTCAGGAGGAAAGACAGAGGATTCCAGTAAATCACCAAGTTACCTTAGCTGCTCAATTATTCCTGCAAAAAGGCGAGAAACGAAGCCTTGCTCACGCTGCCTCCTTACCGTGAGACGTTTCGAGGCATCCACTTCAATCATCCCCCGCAAAAGGTTCTGACAGTCGGGGGGGATAAAATGGGGCATGTGGAACACTCCACGCTTCACCTTCTCCAGCAGTTGCCGCAAGTTGTCGTCATCGAAAGGCAGGGCACCCTGCAAGGATTGGACAGAGCCGTCAATAGGAGAAAACGGGAGAGGGCCAAAGGAGAACAGCCAGGATAAACATGGTGAGAGAAATGAAAAGAGGAAGTCAGCTCATAATGAATTATTATAATAAGCGAAAAAAACATTTTATACACTGAAAATAAATAATTTCTTAGTGCTGCTGTATTGTCTCTAACATAGGGAACAAAACTGAAGACATTGCTTTTTCTATTAGACCTTTAATTAGAAAATGACTACCAGTATAAAGTAAAATACAAAATATGAAATTGCCTTTCCAGGCAAATTCACCAAAGATGCATGGATTCACTTAAATTCAGCTCAAGCTTTTGATCTGCTGGTATTCCTCCTGGGCATACTTTCACAGCAGCAATGTTTATCGTCTCCTTATTTTTAATCTTCCTGAGACACATTTATTGCAGACATTGAAAAGAAGGTGAACAGCTTTTGAGAGACTTTCAGTAAAGAACATGCTCTTTCTGATGGAGCATTGAAATGACACAGCTGAAAGAAACCCCAGCCAACATCAGCCTTTGGAAGCAGCAGACATTCTACCTGTTTAATATACTCCATCCAGTTCCCATGCTGTGGTCAGGTCATCAGTTCCTATTGCTTCCCTACTGTAGCTCACTTACATGAATGGCTTGAGGTTTTTTTAGCTGAAACTACGTTTTGAATAGATCATCAGCTTGCCACAAAAAACAGTAAAAGACCTATCCTTGCTGCAAGGACAAAAAGGAAAAAGAGAAGTTGAAATCTTTAGGATAACTCTACCAACTGAAGCTGATACCCTTTTATAGCAAGTCTGCACCTTCCTAGATATTCTCACTTCCTTCTTTCACTGCCTAATTCTAGTAGGTGCCGAGCTTCCTTGATTTCCAGGATGGTTTGTGGGAAGCTGCAAGCTGTCAGCTGCTGTGATAATGAAGCTTTAAGTTGTCAGCTCTGGCACTGCTCTTACTACAGTGAGTAGTGCATCTGTATAAGCAATCCTGTGCCTATGGTTTAGGGAGACCAACAGCTCCATTTACAGCAGCCTCAGGAAGCCCCCCAATGGCAGGCACGACTGGGCACTACTAACTGGTGTTTGCTCATTCAAGTGGCCCTGAAGGCAGAGCCTCCCTGCCTTCTGTAACCAACCTCCTGAGTTACCTGCATTCTTCCTATCCATTCCAGACCTAAAGGAAAATCAATTCTGATAGTTCAGTACTTTGGCTAACGCAATTTAAGCCCTGATGAAGTCAGAAAGGACGCTATGTGGCACTTCCTGAAGGTAACAACTACACCTCTTTTATTACTACCATCTGCTATTATATCTTGAGAGTTTATGCCAGTTTGTCCCGACATAATTGACTGGCGAGCTCTGCACTCTCCATCAATGACAGACTTATTTAAATCATTTTTCAGGCTCACATGTGTATGTAGGAACTGACAAAGATGCAGCAACAGACACCAAATCTTGACAGAGAATCCCCCTGAAAATAAAAAGCCTGCTCCTACAAATCCCAACCATCTTGACACATTCTCTCTTCTGTTCTTACAAATTTAAGAAGTTATATTAAGAGCTCACTATACAGTTCTATTTTATCAGCTATGAAAGTAACTGCTCAGTAAGAGATGACCTAGGTGCTATCTAGTGTGACAGTTAAAATTCTTCCCATGCAACATCAAGATAAAAAAATTAAAACGTCAAAAATGTCAGTGAACTGTAATGACTAAAAGGAAAAAGGAGTAAGATTGGTTACGGGAAATTAAAGCATCATACTGAGATTACTTCAAGGTATTTTGATTTGAACTATTAGAAAAGAAACAGGATATCTTTTGATACAAAAATCCTCTAAAAATTTAAAGTATTTTAAACAAAAATAATATGCAGAATCTCTTATTTTACACTATACAAGTGCTTTTTTCAAAATAAAACATTTAAGTGAATCAATTAGGTTTACTGATAAATGTACAAGAATATCAGAATTTTACTTCAGGCTTGTTACTTTTACAATTATAGATGATCAGCTGAACTACTACAGATATAAAGCAATTAACATGCACATAAAACCTATATTCACATAGAGTATTTTATCTGCATGTGGTATATGCTTATATTAACATAAACTACATTTTCCTATATTATACTATGGAAATTGATAGCAAATGCCAAGCCTATCTGCCTTCAGCTGGACACCCAGTTGTTGTATGTTTAGGAATGTTATAACAGCACTGCATTTCAGAATGAATTCCACGAAGAATTGAAACTCTGATCAAAAGAAGGGTAAGTTACAAGATATCACACTTTGAACACTAAAAGTATTACCGAGCCAGATGGAAACTAATTTAAACTTCGTACTACTGGCTCAGTTTTATATTCCCATGTGTACCAAATTAAAATGTAGCTCACTGCTTGCACAAAACAAAGATGAGGTTCTCGAGTCTTCTCTTGAAAAAATACTGCAGTTAATGTATGCATATACCTGCTGAAGCACATATATACATACAGCAGAAAAAAATGAACACATCCCAAACCCAGGCATATTTTGATCCTGTGAAGGACAACTTGTTTGACAGTCTCTGTATCCTGGAGTTGTAACCCTACACATCCTTTCCTGACGTGGTGCAACATCGCAACACAGCAAAGAGCATTTATGGAGACAAGTTTTTGATGCCTGTCTATGCTCCCCTGTGCAGGGCAGCAGTGTTTCAAAGAAGCAGTGAAATATTCCCCATGTTTTTCCTTTGGGGTGGATGTAGAAATAAGAGGAAAGGAAGCCACTGAGAGATACAAAAATAGAGGACTAAAAAAAACCATCTGTACATGATGTCAGTAGAATTGCCATTAAATACAGCAGCACTCTCAGATTTTTCTTTTCTTTTTAAAGGCTAGTGCAAGGAAGATGACTCACCACTAGCAACGCAAACAAAATGACTCCACAGCTCCAGACGTCTGCTTTCCTTCCATCATATTTTTCTCCCTGCGCAGCAATGACACAGAGGTTCAAAAGACCGATCACTAGTAAAGGAATTAATTATCCTTGAAGAATGAGAGAGGGGAGAATGGGAAACCCCACGTTTCAATTCAGCTACCTGCTTCCCAACGTGGCCTTCCCAGCTAAGAGGAGGCCGCTACACAGCCTGCTAATGGAATTTTTGTGAACATCAGTTTACAGTCTTATCTGGGATCTGTGAAAAAAGGCTCAGAAGTGGGAGCAGGGCAGGAATGGCTGACAACTCACAAATTATCAGATCTGGCATTTAAACAGAGTCAGAGGTGCATTAAGGACATCAAGAAGGTGTGTTTCCCAGCCCTGGTTCTTCAAGGAGCTTATCACCAGCCACGTTATTTGCAAACTCATAGCATTGTCTGGACAGTCTCTCCTGTGTGCTTCCTGCTTGACTTTACATTAGAGACATGCTTTGGAAGAGGGCAATCTTGGGCACTGAAATCTTGGATACTTATTTTCAGAGGACAAAGGGAGAGGAGAGGGGAAGAATATTGTTTAGTGGAAACCGATATCACTGACAGTCAACCCCGGCTCTTCTACTGAGATGACAACTACATCAGAGACAGGAAAGCTGAGGGGACTGCATCCCTTGGGTCAAAAGATCAAATTAAGCCAGGCTCCTGTATTCTGTCTGATCACATGGTACGAAGGGTACTGTGAGAATAACACACAATTATTTCCCTCATACCATCAATGTGGCTTGATTCAGGGCTGAGCCAAACAAACAAAACTGTATTTAGGTTCCTTGTGTCCTTTCCTTTTCCTCTGCCTTGGGCAGATTTCTCGTACAGAGGGTTTATCTGCGTACTTGCAATGAGTGACACTTCAAAAAATGTATTTATGTACACTAATATTAACCAACTTACCCGGATGACTTCAGGACAAGCATAATGTGGTGATCTGAAAGACAAAACACAGTCAAATGAGCATGTAACAGCCTAGTATTTATGGTTATGTGCATTTCCATTTTGTTTAGCACAACGATGATAGACTTGCTTATACAGAATACAAGTGTGCAAACCAGCACGTTTTTCCGTACATCAACAAGAACACATTTCCAACAAGCTCAGAAAATGGTCAAGAACTAGCATAATTTAAAACTCTATGGCCCTGCTATGAATGTCTTCAAAGCGAGGAATGAAGAGAAGACCAGGCACATTCCGTGAGTACAGAACCCCAGCTCTCTAAACCCACCCTTTAACTTGGCCTTGTATCTAATTAAAAGGAAGGCCCACACTACAAAGCCTTTTACAGGAAAAAAGACAGATGCATCCCTAAACCATGTCTGTTATCTCTTCTGGTAAGATGACTCTCATTTACACCAGTGGTCACAAAAGCTGCCAATACATGATTTCAACATGCCTTTTTTTTTTTTTCCCCCTTTAAAAAAACTAAAAAGGATGGACAGTAGCACTATTACCTGGTGAGTTAATATATTCTTTTCACATCCTTCTACCATATATCTCTTGTTTGATTCCTGGCTGAGAAGAGTTAATTACTTCAACTTGCCAGGTAATAATTTTAATTCCTAAAGATTATAGCCATGGCTATTTATTTTATAGCCTTCATTAAAGTAACTTGACAAGTAAAAGGGATGCAAACTGTCTGAAACCCATGTGCAAATCATGCTATTGTTTATACTGACACCTCCCAGCAGTCCCTGAGCCTGTCTTCATTTGTGCATGTGTTTCTTGTGACAAATGCAATCATGGCTGGGCAATACCTGTCTCACAAAGTAATGAGCAAACCAGAAGCACAAGGAGGTTAGCTTTGTGCTAGGATGCTATATTAATGCCCAGTGAGACAGCCCATTAATTGAATTTCCATACACACTACACTTATCTTATGGCAAAATATCATCCCATGGGCATGGAATGCCCTGATTCAGTATCACAGCTTTTGGCAGAGCATGACAATAAACTCAGGGTACACTTGGGAGTGCAGCTACCTTGACAGCAAAGCCTACGAGAGGAGAGAGACATGCAGTTGATCCCTCACAAATTTTAGGAAAGGTGGAATTCAGCAGCTTAGTCCTATATTTAATACAACGTCAACCCTGGACCCATTTAAGAGATGGAGTATTCACAGGTATTCTGACCAGTCTGCCTGCTCAGTAGTGCCTTAGTTTAGACTACATTTTAAAAACCTTGGTGCAAGAGTCAAAACAGATACTGAAAGCCAGAGCGTCCCTCAGACAGTTGGCTAGAGTTGGTCACTGGAAGACCAGAAAGAATTAGTCTTGTGTCTAGCGGGTAGGATAGACTACCCAGGCTCTCTCTGTAGCTCTGTCACTGACAGCCATGGAAACATGGACAAGGTTACTTAACGTTTTCAAAAGCTGCAGCTGGCCCCGGTTTGAAAAAGGTGACCAGAACCTCACCATGAATCTACTCTTCTGACTAAATCAAGAGCAATGCCACCGCAGCTTTCACACCACAAGAGAGAAAGTGAGGCCAGAGTGAGACACTGAATTGCTTAACGTTATGTACATGTTCCCAAACTTCCAAAATATATTGTTTCCTGTGAATTTGCCTCTTTATAGCAAACCAAGAGCTGTGCTACACCTATTCTTTTTAAAACCTCGAAGTTTAAAGCACAAAAAGTCACAACACTGGACTAACACATGACTTCGCAAGCTTTTAGAGACAAATTATCCTTGAGAGAATGCTTGACTAGTGATGTTGTCTTTTCCTCATATCTAACAGTGGTGTAGAGTGTACAGGCCATCCCTAAGGCACACAAAAAGCACAACTAAGGAGCAGCACCACAACTGGGACTGCAGCCCAGGCCTGACAAGTACAACTCTCACTAGTGCTGGACTGCTTACACAGAACACTGAAGGCAGGCAGTGTGGGAACTGTAGGGAACATAGTAATGCAGCTGGAATTTGGAAAAAAAACACATGGTAGCAAAAAGAGTAGAGGACTTACATAGATCAAGGATATTTGCTCAGTTTAGTCACCTCAGAACAGAAAGGCCAGTTCTAACATGTTCTGTATAACTGAGTCACATTAGGTTTATTGGAAAATGTATGGGGGGTAAAAGGAGTGAAGACACAATCTAGGTAACTGTTGAGCTCCTGTCACTTAACATGTTTGAGTTTCTCACTTTTGCATGTATGTTACCTTCTGCAAGGTACAGCTGCCTTTCCGTGTGAGTCATGAACACACTCAGTACATTAAACGGCTACTACACATGGTGCCTGTGGCTGAGCTTGAAACTTTAGCCAGACCTCTCAAATCCTGCATAGTATCCTGTGCAGTTCAGCAACATCCTTCAGTACAATCCTTTTTGGATGGCCATGGCACTGGGGTGCAGTGGAAGAGTTAGTATCTCAACTTGCAGTGTTCCTTAATTTTTATTTGTATATTAGGACTCCGACACGGATTTCAGAACTCTTAATTGTGGGTGCTGAGCAGTGCAACCACCTTGAAAGCTTCCTGTGCTAACATCCTTGAAAAGACAAATGCAAGTGTTGTGAAGAACTCAAGATAGGTACACAGGTATTTATGTGTCCCACTAGCAAATGCCCTTAAAGCATTTACCTTTCTGAGGTCTGCTGAACTGCAGTGGAATGTGCCATATATCTGAAAAGGCACCACCGAAATTCTGCAGAAGTCTAGGAGACTGGGTGGAGAAAATGTTATAATAAATCCTTTGAACAAGTTGGATTGATTCGATCATTCAACAGCTGCATTGCAACTGCCCAGAGAGCACAGGTTTCTGGCACTGCCATTCTGAATTCTTGCCAGCATACACTAGCTAGATAGCTGCAGCATTATCTTGGCTAACAGCTTTAAAAGGGATCCTCCAGTCAGCCAGAATCCATAAAAAACTCATTTCCATGCTACCAATCACAGAGTGACTTCAACTGCTGTAAAGACAAAACTCAAATTTAATCAAAAATCTATTTATCTTTCTACAGAGTCATGAATATTTCTTTGGCTCTTATCACTAATTATTCCATATAGATGTTTCAAGAGCAACATTCCCTGTCTCTTCCCCTAGGCCACCTCCTCATCATTCTGCTACATCTCTGTGCAGCAAAAGCCCCAGTCTGCTCTTGATAACAAATAAATATATCGCTCAGCAAGATCAAGAAACAATTGCTGCCTGCGGGTACCGCTGCAAAAAAAGCACCAATGTTGGCAGTGTTTATTTCCAGGGTGATGTGGATTTTCCAAGGCTAGCCTGCCTGGGGCAGGAAGGGCTCTCTGAATGGTCATTCACAGCTGTGACTTTAGGACACAATAATCTTAAGGATCTTAGGGGACCTTAAAGCATTTATGTGGGATTTAAACCAGAGGAAATAAGACAAGAGAGCAATGGTTAAATCCAGGACAGCTCTGGACAGTTAAGTCAGGCATTCAGAAAGAAATGTATATATCCTTGATGTATCTTTTCTGAATTTCATCTGAGAAACTAGAAGAGTAGTTCTTGATCTCTGCACATCAAGATATTGTGCAGCTGCAGTAGATCTGAGACAACCAGGGGTGTATCTTCAGTGCAGATGTGATGTGCCTGTGAGTTACAGCTGTTTTTACGTACGTAAGAGAGACATGCACCACGCATACACAAATCCATTGGGCACATATGGTTTATCTGGGAACACACAGTAACTGCTTTGCCAGAGAAGTGGTTGGTTGATCAAGAAGGACAGGAAAAGCTTTGTGATCCTACTCCACAGTGTGACAAATCACGTGTTACACTGCCTGATGGGTTCCCAAGTCCCAGTAAAGATGAGCATCCATGCCTCAGTCCTTTGGTCCCATGACTTAAGATGGTACTATTTGGAGAGGAAGAAAAGCTTCTCTGAGCACCATTCTTTAGGCCTCACAGACAGAGGCAGAGTTTCTGCAGAGAGGAAGGAACTAGAAGTCTCCTTTCCTCTGTTTTTCTTATGCATGAAGTTACCTTGATATAGGATGTTGTACAGCTGCACAGAAATCCTCACACATCTGGCTGGTTTTGCTGTTGCTCGATCCTAGAGTCCTTCTTTCCCCTCTCTTAATCACTGTCTCCAAGCTGGCTTTCAGATGCAGGAGTTACCCACTATAGCAAAAGGCTGCCTCTGCTTTCCCCCCCATGCTGGGCAGCAAAGGGCTGAGATGAAGTGGAAGACCAGAGGAGTAGCAAAATAGATAAAGGGAATTCAAGAGAAGGATGCTGGCATTCTGAGTAGAGAGAGCGACAGCCACAGATCACAGAGAAAAGAAAGACAGGGAGAGACTAACGAAAGGTTCCAGCAGCAGTGGGTAGTTAAGGCTGCAGTGAAGGCAGGAGCTGTAGGTAGGGCTGTAATTAAGGTAGTAGGTGTAGTTAAGGCTGAGTGCTACATTGCCATTAAAGCTTCAACTCAGTCGTTTACCTTTAAATGAGAGAACTCAGCACCTAGCCTTCAGCCATCTTACTGCTGTCTACTCCTCGAGTGCAATTACATTTTTGGGGAATCTGCAAATCAATTCATTAATTATCAGTTCAAAATTTAAAGTCTTGGAACCTTTAAGAGATCTTAATTAAAAAATTTAACCAGACTGTTGTGTTAAAAGGGCATAAAGATTACCAAATTAGGTATCCAAAAGTTAAGAACTGGTAAAAAAAAGGTTGAAAATGTTATACTGTACTCTGCAGGTAAGTCAGGGGGATGTGTTGCTGTGCCCAATGCCTCTTTTCTACTTGTGACTGAATTGGGAAGTCTGTAGCAATGTGAGGGAACTTTAGTGCCGATAAGGACAAGCTTGCAAGCATGCAGCTCACTGACATACAGGAGAATCAAACTCTCTGTCCCTGCCAGAGAATCTTTCTGTGAAAGAAGCTGAACAGGTACCTTAAACTGAGATGCTCACAGGCAATTACGAGTTGCACATTCCCCAGTTTTCAGAATCACAGTGCTATACAACCAATATTTGATTTCCAGCATTTAAAGCACGCGGAGCAGCAGCTGCAGTTGGTAGGCACTGTGCTCTCCAAGTAAAGGACTGTTATCAAGCACCAAGTATCCAGAGGTATTGGGCCTCAGAGCACCCAACAGTACACTCAAAACTGGTCGACCATTCTGAGTTCCATTTTGCAGAATCCTGTGTCCTCATAAAAATGGAGATAACCAGATCAATGTAGCGAACATAATATGAAAACAGTATAATTAATATTTGCAAGCCTAAGACACAGTGATGAAATCCTACCTAGCATTCATAGCAAGGCCTGAATGCAGCGAGCAGAAGTTATAAATGGATCCATAAAATGAATGACAAGGAAAACCCAAACATTAAATAGCTGTTTACTCACAAAAATACACCATCCAATCATCAAATGAGGCAAAGATTTGTTGAAAAAAACCTGTACAAGCTGGTACTTAATTGGCATACCCTAATGTGCACAGGCTAAGCAAATGTTACACTGCCAATGTGAAGAAAAGCACATCTTAAATTCTCAGGGGTTAATTTTGCAGAATCCAAGCTCTTTTAACATACCTTGGGATGTATTATAGGTGATGCTGGTACCAATGACTATTAATAAGATTGTCTGGTATTTCCCTTTATAATCTTCATTTTAAGTTCCTTGCAACTTACTATCAATTTAACAACAATTTTCCTTGCTTTTTGTCTGTCTCAGACTGGTTTCATGTATTTGTGTGCATGCATGCTGTGTACGGGCTGAAACATTTCCATTATCTAATTTAAACTAAATGTTTTTTCATAGAAAGAAAAAGAGAAAGAAAAATTTCTAGTATCCTCCACTGCAAAGGGAAAACCTGAATATTTATTTGCATTCTCTAGAAATTATGTTATAGAAATACTGCATTTCACTAGAAAACTGCAACTTGCTTTTACCAGCAGAAACTCTCTAGAGCATTAGGATCAAAATCCTACCTGCATTGGTAACACTTCACAGAGTAATTTTTTTATCTGAAACTATGAGCCGCTGTGGGTGAAGTTACCACACGGTACCAAACTTTAAAACAAACTGAGTACAAAAGGAATGAAGTAGATCTAGGACTGACAGCAACTGACTCAGACAACCAGGTATGGGAAACTAGAGCTGGAACCTAGTGAAAAAGACAAAGAAATCTGGGATTTGGGGTCAAATATGGAGCAGAAATGAATGGGGGAAGTCAGCAAGACTGTGGTACAAATCAGGAAGGAGATGGGAATGGAGTGCTGCAAATGGAAGCTCTTGATGAGACGGGATAAAAAGTACTAATTCTGGCATTTCCAGATTCAAGAGTTTAAATTTGCAACCCTAACAACAACTGGATGTCGGACACTTGCATATGTTTTAGACATATGTACATGTTTATTATAAGGAGGAAAGAACATGTGCAGCATCATGTCATGTAATTAAAATCAGAAATGGTGCTTGGACACTGCAGTGTATCTCCCTCTGAATTATCTGCTCACCACAGGTCTGCTGATATACCAATGACTTGCTAAGATGGAGAACTGAAGCAGAGAAGGGCAATGCATCTTGTCCTACGCCACCGTGAATGCCTTCAGCAGAGACAGAAATCAAGTTCAGATAACCTAGGTCTCAGATTTGAGGTTTAACCAAAAGGCACTCACTCTTCTTGCCTAGTGACAATTCAGGATGGATTGGACAACATCTCCCGTTCTGAAACACTGCAAGGCATCACTCCAGGAAGAATCACTGTGAAAGAGACAGGGAGTATCTCTGCGTGCCACTGCCTGGATGGGTAGAGGAAGAAGAGATGAAGAGATCTAAAATAATAGAAACAGCAGCCTATCACATCTTTGTCTTCCTTCCTTGTCTGCTGTTAGCTGACAGATCCTTGCTGCTTCTGAAGGAATGAAGAGACTCACTGTGTTATTTTGGCATTTCAAGGACCATCCTCTGTAAGACTGCCTTGCTGTGCAATTTCTGCCATAAGCAGAATTAGTCCTGCAGAGCTCCTCTTCACACAGCTCCTCTTCCCTTCAAGGGTCTAAATATACTAAAAAATCTACAGCTTATTCCTCTGTGCTGTGCATATGCAGGATTTGCACAATACACATTTCTATAATGGGGATTTGTTACAATCAAGGCCCAACGTGCAGTCTGTCAGTGACAAACTGTATCAGTGAAACAGCAAGTCCATCCTTACCTCCTTCTCCTACACAAACACATGTGGATTGAACTTTTATTGTTTCCTCCAGGTAGTCTGTCAGTGCTACAGAAAACCATGCAGACCTAAGGAGTAACTCCCAGAAAACACTGAGATATGCAATTACATCATACCTCAGGCTACATGAGGCTACTCTTCATGAGGCCAGTCAAGGCTCTGTGGTAACCTAAAGACTACCCAAACTTTGCCCTAAACTTAGCAGTTCACTTGTGACAGCAAAGAATTTTTGACTGCAGTCTCCCTGCTTTGCTGAACTGACAAAGTTAGCTGTATCACACAGCTCAACCCCATCTGAGCCTCCCACTCTGACTGACAGAAATACCTGGAGACTCCTTGTTCATGACTGTCAATGGAAATGTTACCATTTCATCTCATTATCAGTGTTCACAGTACGGATAAAGCCATTCTCGAAATTAACTTATGGGTGCACAGAGGAGCATCTCATTAAAGCTCAGTATCTCAGCCATGATTCACTCTGTTTTGTTCCTTTTCATGCTGGCTGAAAGTACCAACTACATGGGTAGGTAAAACTGTCGCCTTGAAAAGCTCTGAGGCTGGTTACTGTGTGTGCTCCAAGAGAAAGAGAGTCATAACTGCATTACCTTTCTCTGTGAACAGTGTGGCATATCATTANCTTCCTTCCTTCCTGCCTTCCTGCCTTCCTCCCTTCCTGCCTTCCTGCCTTCCTTCTTCCCTTCCTTCCTCCCTTCCTTCCTCCCTTCCTTCCTTCCTGCCTGCCTTCTTTCTTTCTTTCCTTCCTCCCTCCCTTCGCCCCCCAAACCAGAGAGATCACAAGACACCAGTATCAGCCATGCTGGGATGCATGCCAGGAGAATTAATGAAGTGGTGTAATAGCTCACATGGAGGCCTAGTGATTGGCAACACACTTAAAATGCATCTGCAAGGCAGGAGATCATAGCGTTGCTGCTGTGTTCTGTTTATTACAGGCACATTTCTTCCGTTCCATTGATTTCTTTATTAGTGCATTTTAAGGCCACAATGTGGGGGCTGGATCTGCTTGAAGCATGGAGGCTTGAATTCCAGCACAGCTTATGGGAAGGAAGCCTCCCTTGGAGACTCCAGATCTGGCTGACAGAGCTCGGTGCTAACAAGAACAGGAACCCTACCAAGAGGTTCCCAAGGAGTTTGAAAAATCCTACAGGGCAATTGAGGCTGGGTTGATTTTTATACTTCCTCTTTTTTTTTTTCTCATGGAAGGAAGGGGAACAGTTTTCTCTAGAGAGTATAGGGGCTTTGTGGCAACTGCAGGGACAACTGCATTTCCTGATCTAGAGGGGAAGTTTGAAAGCAGCTGAAAGCAACAGATGTGCAGAATCACAGAATAGTCTGGGTTGGAAGGGTTCTTTAAAACTTAACTAGTCCAATACCCCTGCAACAAGCAGGGATATATTCAACTAAATCAAGTTTCTCAGAGCCCCATCCAACCAGACCTTGAATGTTTCCAGGGAGTGGGAATCTACCACCTCTCTGAGAAACCCGTTCAGTGTTTTACCACTCTCAGTGTAAAAAACTTCTTCCTTGTATCTAACCCACACTGACCCTTTTTTAGTTTAAAACAATTATCCCTTGCGCTATCACAACAGGTCCTGTTAAAAAGTCTGTCCTCATGTTTTTTATAGTCCTCCTTTCAGTACTGAAAGTTTGCAATAAGGTTTCCTGGAGCCTTTTCTCTCCAGACTGAATAATCCCAACTCTATCAGTCTGTCCTTACGGGGAGATGTTACAGCCCTCCAATCATCCTCATGGCCTCCTCTGGGCCCACTCTAACAGGTTCATATCCTTCTTATGCTATGGACCCCCCAAAGCTGGATGCAGTGAACGTCTCACCAGAGCAGAGCAGAGCAGAGGGGCACCACCCCTTCCCTCTCCCTGCTGGCCATGCTGCTTTGGATGCAGCCCAGGACACGTTGGTTTTCTGGGCTGCAAGTGCACATTGCTGGCTCATGTCCAGCCTTTCATCCACCAATATCCCCAAGCCCTTCTCAGCAGCATTGCTCTGAATCCTTTCATCCCTCAGCCCGTATTGATGATACGCAGTGTCTCCCTACCCAAGCGCAGGGCCTTGTAGTTGACCTCGGCATCACAGCTCCTTGCTTTTCATCTGTGCTGCTCAGAGCTCAGATCTTGACTTAACATGGACAGGAGAGAATCAGTGGGTCCCAGTTTACTCATCAGCCAGCATTCTATCATATCATGAACTTCCAATACTTTTGCTATCCATTATTCATGACTTGGAAAGCAGACCCATACAGCCTAGGACTGAGAGGCAGTGGCTGGGCTTTAGACGGAACCACGATGGCTCCATGTCTATCCTGAACTGCCTCGGCCCAGAGAAGAGACCCAAAAAACATGAACTGTAACCAGCTGAGGCGGGGCCTGGGCTGAAGTCATCAGAATCACACTACCAAAGGCCAAAAAGAGTCTGCATGGGAGGAAGTGGAAATCTGCTGGTACTGTCTGTTTTCTGTGCTTGCTGTTAAAACAAATTCGGACACAGCTAAAAGCTAGTGTAGTGGTGCTAGGCTGCAGCAGCTCAATGCAGCTGCTGCCCTTGCTACAGCTCAGTGCCACAGCTCCTGCACAGTCACCACGGCACTGGCAATTGGGGAGCATGGTCCAGTGGTGCCCCAAGGCAACTGAATTCCCATGGAAATGTCTTTAGACTGCCCCTGCAATATTTCTCCAGGCAAGCTTCTTTGTACCTGCATTCATGCCCTGCCTGTCCCTGCAAACGGCCTTGCTTCCTCCCTGTCACTCCTGCAGGGGAGCTGACAGAAGCAGTGTGGAGCACGAACATGAATAGCTGCATGCAAACAGAAAGCCTAAAAAGGACATGCAAATACCATTTAAGAACCTCTAGATTCATTTATTTTTACACCCCCTAATATTTTTTCAAAGCCTCTTCTTAAAACAGTCAACACCACTGCTTTCAGTTCCCAAAAATTATATGTCCGTTGAATGCAAACACACCAGTGTACGCAGATGAATCCAAACCGGAAAGCCTTGATTTTTATATCTGTGACACCTAGAGTGGCCTGCTTTTCCCTGTAAAGCACTTAACCCCCCTTCTTTTAGCTTTCTTCTACACTATGTGCATCATATAAATTTATTGTCTTGCTGGGAAACACCAGTGCAGTGTGTAGGTCTGCAGGTCTTTACTGAAACCCTTACTATAGACAGCTTCTGTGTCTGGAATCTGTCCCTCATTTTTGTAATATGCTTTGAGACACTCACCCACAACTGGTTTCTAACAAGCTGTCCCCGACCTGCAGCGATGCCATCCCGAAGTCTGCTATCCGGATGTTGTTCTTTTCATCCAGCAGTAGGTTTTCTGGTTTTAAGTCCCTGTGGCTGTAAAGAGAGGGTCAAAATGTGAGTTAAATTATCCACAACAGCTTCCCACTCCAAACCTTGTTCTTTATCCAGAACAGCATCCAACCTGTTTTACTTTAATTAATTTAATTTGCTTTCCTGTCCCAGGCAGGAGAACACACATATCCAAGATCCAATCCTTGCAGTGTTCTAGACCATATCCCCGATGCCCACTCCTGATGAATGCAAGACCTGCAGTGTCCTGACAGGAAAGGAACATCTTCAACTTCCAGTGATACCAACACAACATGAGGGAGAAACTGAGGGAAATAGCAGGAGGAGAATTTCAGCTTGGATTCAGGGCTGATATACTCTATCATATGACAGCTCCTTAAAGTAGGAGGCAACACCATCAATATATTCTGTCAACAACAGGAAACAAAATGAGTGATATCCAGAGAAAAAACATTCTTGATGTAAATGCTACTGCAAAAAGCTCCTATTAGGAGTTGTTTACATAGGCATAAGGCTTTGAAATAATTTTGGGTAATTAGCTATGATGGAGAAATCCCTTCAACTCAGCAGTGCTTTTAACTGAGGGTGTCAGCAGTGGGAAGGAGAGAGAGGATTTCCTCCTTTCCATCAAAGCTTGATTGTCTTATTACTTGTCAACATGGGAAGAGCCAGGCAGCCACGATCTTCATGATGACAACTCCTGCTCCAAATCATATATTGACAAATTTATTAATTTCCATTGCTCGCAGCCAACACCACTGTGCACCCATGTCTTCTTCTAAGTACTTAGGTGCTTCTGCACAACTATAATACTCACTTGATTTTATATCCAAAGACAAAAATCTTGCACAAAATTTGTGATGATTGTGCCTTTTTTTTTCTTTTTATTTGCAGTTCTTGCAAAGTCATAGAGATGAGAGAAGCACTTCAGGCAGACCAAAGAAAAAGCTCTTTTCTTGGTTTTGCTTATGAGTAGGCAAAATAACTCTGATCATAAAAGGTCTAAACAGCAGCACCCAAACAGGCATGACTGCCAGCTTGCATGGACAGGCAGAACACAAACCTGTGGGAAATGGACATCCAACAACACTGAGTGTCAGGCAAACAGCACCCACTTGCAAAAACTTGCAACTAGAAGCAGTTACACTGACCAGAAACTGAACTCTGGCAAAATAACTGAACTGGCAAAAGAACCGGGTGTCAGGATAGTCAAGTGACACCAAACACAGAAGGCAGATTTATCTTTATGCCATTTCCTGTTCACTTTTTAAAACATTCCTCTCACACTCCTCATGCATGCAAGTGTAATTCTACCCCTACACAAGTGTAAAGATGGACAGTCTCTTCCCTCTCAGAGCAACACGAGCAGCATGACAAGGTCTTGGAAATTAGATCCTCTGATCTGAAGAGAAGAGGAATGATCAGTTAGAGACAACTTGTAAATAATGCAGGTAAATTCTATGTAAAACCAGAGCACACAGTAATAGAATACCTGGGGACTGAAACAATTATTTCCAAAGGAGACTCCCAACAAAACAGCACATGTTGAAAGCAGTTACTGGTCATTCACATCACTGAGACCTATGATTTGTTCTCTCTTGCTTTTTAAAATTTAGTCTCCAATCTTGCATAAATATGATGAACCCTGCATGTTAAAATGGCCTCATTAACAATGAGAAAACAAGCCTGTGGATAAGAATCGTGATTCAGGTTTGTGCATCTTTCCATCTGAAAATGCAAAAGGTGCTTTATCAAATCTGTATTTCTCATAGAAATCCAAGGTTTGAGATAACGCAGACTGAAGACTTATCAGCTCCATAATAACCATCAAGATAGTCGTAACTAGTTGACAAAAAAGGCAGGAGATGAGTGACAAGGAAAGGTTCCAAAGGCAGTGAATGACCAGTTAATGGCCAGGAAAAGAACCCCTGAATGTCATCAGCAAGGACAGCAGTCCCAGAGAAAGGCAAGATCAACACCCGCCAAAGTTTAACATATTCCATTTCCAGGAGTGAAATGGAGTGAAGAGCCCACAGTTCTAAGGCAAGTGAGGAAAGCTGGATGCTAATGAGACAGTAGTGTGTGATTTCATCCTTCCTCCAGCAGACATCCTGGACAGTTCTCATTTTACAATTGCTTTCATTAATGGGAAGACTTTATCCAGCTGGGGAGGTGTGCTGCACTTCCCTTGTCAGAGGACCAGTGCTCAGGGGCAGGTAACAGCCCCTGTAAAGTGAGCGCTGCTTGTTTGATGCTATGAAACAAGAAACCTCCCCACAGCTCAAGCTCAGTGTGTGTCCTTCTGCTGCACAGGGTGTTTCAGTGGCTATAGCTGTCTTTCAGTCTTGGCAATTGCTCCTGGCTGATGGCTGAACAGATACATGGTACAGAAGCTGAGGGTGCTGCTGCCTGTGCCTGTTCCACTGCTTGTGCACTGCATGATATGGTATGATTCATACATATACTCAGTCTGTAGCAGGCATACTGCTGACATGTGACTTTTGTACCTAAAAATTGAATCCTTTGCTTATCCTAAAATTGTGTGGCTCATTTAGAGAGAAGGAATGACCAAAGTGGAGCACGACCTAAGCACAGGATGTCCACAAGCCTGGATGTACGCTCACAACAAAACGTCTTATTTCAGGAACACGGTGCAGCTAAAGGAAATGCAAAAACGTTCCCTTTCCATGACTGAAAGCTTCTAGCCTTGGCAGATCTGCCACAGGCCCAAGACGGAGCACAATGTATGTGAACCTTGAACCAGCCCCACTCCCAGACCACGAAGAGGCAGTGAAAGGGAAGGGACACCATCTTTGAAAATTGGGACAATATCCAATTGTGGAGTCTCCTTCCCCCCGTGTCATCCTGTCTTCCCATCAGCTGGGATCCACAACACAGTTTTAGGCCTGGGTTTTTAGGGTGAATCGAGTGGGGAAATGAGGTTCCTATAAAGTGGCACGTATATTATGGGTTTTTTTGAGAGCCACTGCAAGAAAGAGAGGAAAAAGGGGGTACCACCACCCACATTCTAAACATGGAGTAAGCTTCACCTCACTATGCTGCACAATGCTTTTCCATGGATGTTCAGTCTGATGGAGGTCTTTAGGCAGAGGTGCTGACCCAGCTCCCAGTGAGCATTTTGAAAGCCTTAAGTTGGGATCTGGGGATTTGTGGGACTGGGATAGTATGTGTGAAAGTAAAACTGGAGCAGCAACAGACCTTAATGTGCCTCTTTTCTTTTCCTCCAGACACTCTTCAAAATAAAACCAAGAAAACTTACCAGGTCTTCACTACAGAAATTATCACTTCTCTGAGCAGAGAGGAGAATTGTTACATTTATGGCTGCCTGGCCCCCAAAATACAAGAACAGTTTTGATATAGCAGTTTTGTACCTCTCTGGCCTTTCTCCATCCCTTTTTCAAGACAGCCTCTAGTGCCCAGTATGGATGGTTAGCATAGGAATTTCATGGCAGCCTGAGCACAGATTTTGTATTTTGGCAGCACTGCTCTCAGAGATCAGGGTGCCAGTGGGATCAGGCAGTACTTGCACACTGGACCACAAGAGAATTATATGCTCCAGTGAAAATTTTCCTCTAGCTGGAGTATTTCTCTGATATCCATCTTTGGGCCATTTTGAATTTGCCGAGGCAGCATCCTGGGGATCGGAGTCAGGCCAGGAGTTTGCACCAGAGCGGCAGAACCAGCATCACTGTCACTGGGAAAGAGACTTCCTCTCTGCATTTGCATTTTCCATCTTTGTATTGCCAGCTTTTCAAATGCCAGGGGGAAGGGACAGGAACATATGGGAATAGGGAAGACTTGTTATAATTTACCTATGAGCCCAGCAGCCCGGACTGCCTAATGCACTCACATTTGAAAAGAATTCTCTTGTGCCAAAATGAAACAAAACAAAACAAAACAAAAATCCCACTGTATGTGGTAATTACTTGGCATTAATGGAACAGTGCAGAGCAAATGCATTTAATTTGGTTCCATTCCAGCTGATCTCTCTGGCTCTCCATGTCTTGTATGACCGCATCAACTCCTCTCTCTGCAGGTGAACAGAGGACTCGTTACCCCTTCCTTGTTCTAAAGGCTCTAAAGCTGTAGGGGCTTTATCACATGGCTGCAAAACCAGAAGAGAAGAAAGCAGCTTCTTTTCTGACAAACACAGCAAACTCTACAACTTAGCCTTGCATATGCTGAGAAGGAATGCAAAAAAGAAATGCAGGACTGCAGAAGAAGTCAGTGTAACCCTGATCCATAGCGGCCACAGACTCCCAGAGCTCCTCAACCAAGACAACAGCACAAGAAGTCAGCCTCTGGAGCCAGCATCCAGTGGGCTTTCGAAGGGAGAGCGTGTGAGTGAAAGGGAGCCACAGAGTACGCATCGGCAGGGGAAGCACACACTGTCAGACTCTCTGCAACATCCCTCTTTCACAAGTTACAACAAAGGCTTTACACTTTCCTTGCAGCGTAAGATGGATGCATAGAGAGCGCTGAAGAGATTGGGAATGGACACCATTCTTGGAGGTGGTGCATGGAAAACAAAAGGCACAGATATGCATTAACATGTTCCAGCTTCCCACTTCCACACTGGCCATGCTTGCTTTCTAGTCACTGCCAGAGATGCTGTTCAGACAGTTCCTTTAGTTCCCTCCGGTGCTTTTCCAGTCTGTCCTCCTGCTCTGAGAATATCCCTGTACCTGTACTGCAGCAATTGCAGAAGCAACACAGTCTGCCTGTCAACCAGGGCTGCCAGAAGAATTCTGGTGTAGGGACAGACTCTAGATCTTGGATTCAAAGGAGCTATGTCACCTGGCATGAGATGACAAAGCAAGCCATTATTTTAAAGTGATGTTTGAGCTGAAACGTTCATATCAGTTTCTATGACAACTCATTGTAGGTCACAGATTTCTAACCCAAGGAACCTCTTAGTTGGAGTAGTTGCAGGTCATTTGTACTAATCAAATTGTTGGCTACTTTGCAAATGCTTTTCTCACTGACCCCAAACACCCAGTAGGGCCAGACCACAGAATAATTGTTCTGCAGTATGCCTCTAAGAGTGCCTGATGTGATGCAAATAACTTATCAGTACCAATTAACAGCACAAGAAGCATTATTTTAGATTTCATGAGCAAAAAAGGCCTTTAGTCTTATTTTCTCTTGCTTTTGCAAATCAGGTCCAAACATGTAAGTTGTACCTACCTACAGAAGATTCTTGATTTATAGCCATGGCTGCTATGCTCAAATTTAGTAAGCTTTCACAGAATTCTGCACAACAAGTAAACATAATTATAGCCAGGAAAAAGGACAACATCTATAAACATATCAGGAGTCCTAGGGAAGGGTTTGTATGCATAAAACATTGCTTGCTTTTTAACAATTATTTCCATTGATCCATTAAAATGTATTGTTTCTCCCTGCCAACCTCTCCTCAAAGCATATATTCATGTATTTCAAAGCCAGAACAGCCTGTCAGGTCTGATCACCACTGCTGCACTTCCCAGAATATGCTACCTGGTTATGCTTACAGTAAGACTATGCCATTTTTGAGTTTCCAGTGGCTTACATAAAGAAAAAACTTACAAAAATACATGTTCTCTGACTTCAGCTGAGCTGGTAACTCTGCCTTTGGCATTGCAGCTGCTGCACTTGATGGGTTTTCTCCAGTTCCCTGTACAAGGGATATCTGAAAATTCCTCACCATCTTACAGTGAGTCTTGAGCACAGAACTGAAACTCCTGTATTCAGGTAATGATTGGTGAATATCAGCTTTCAACGGGGGAAAAATGTACCCTTCTCACTTCTGATGGTCTGAACGAAAACTTGAAGGCTCAAGTACCAAAAAAAAAAAAACCCAAACCAGCAACCAATCTTATTAAATTCCACAATTTCTAGACCAGTTTCACATCTGGAGGCCTTGAGTCATGATTTCAAAGTGTCCATCTGCTGGAGTCTTCAGCATTTGACAAACCCTCCCTGTAGAACACCCCAGCACACTCCTTATAAATGAGGCAGGGCAGAGCAGGAGTTAGGAAGAGGGTGGCACTACATGACAGAACATGGCACCTGGCATTTTTCAGCTCTGTTTCTCAGAGACACCCCAGATTTCTCCCTAAAAACACACTTCCCTTACTGAGAGGCTCTGCAGCTCCTGCCTGCAGGAATATATCAGAGATTTTGGCACTACTGCTGTGAAATCTTGAAGCGTTATTTTATGAGGAGGCTTCCCCTCTCTGCACTGAGGGAAGAACACGAGGCAAAGTCAAACAAAGCTCTTATTCATTGCCTCAGCCCTCTAAGTCACACACCCCCATGCCTACGCAGGCACACACAGACACTCTTCAGCAAGAGCCTTCCTTGTGTGTACTCAAACAAGCACAGCCCCAGGCAATGGAAGGAGAGAGGGCCCTCATAATTGTCATTTATCAATATTCATAAAGAACCTGCCTTAACCCCTCTTGTGCATGCTCAGGGAAAAATAAAAAAAAAAAAAAAAGAAACACAAAATGAAACGCAACCAAAATAAAAATAAAATGAAATAATCATCTCACTGCTCATTACCGCAGGGGATTTCCTCTCAATGTCACCACTGCCCTGCGCGGTAATTGGCATTATCTGTTATCTCTGAAGCCATAATAAGGTTTGCCACGGGGCATTTTCTGTAATCATATTTTTATTTGTCAGCTTGTGAGCCGCAGACAACCCAGCGCAGCCGGGCCAGGCCGCGCGCGCGGGGCAGGGCAGGGGCCGCGCGGCGCCAATGGCGGCTCGCGCCGGTGATGTCACGGCCAGCCAATGAGGCGCCCGGCAGCCCGCCCCGCCCGGCGCTGCAGCATTCCCCACAGACACAGGGAACGGGCTCTTCCCGAGGCAAGCGAGGCATTGTCACCTGCCCACGCTGATTCCCGCAGAAAATACAGCCGGGCACCGAACCAGCTGAGAGCTGCCCCGCACTACGGGGGCAGCGCGTTCAAAAGAGGCTATTGATTGGGGGCACCCAGCGGAGATACCCTAAAGGCCCTGAATTTAGGAGAGCAGACGTCCAGTACTAGGTGAACGGCAGCTTAGGCAAAACCCATCGGTTATGTCCAAAGAAAACTTCCCAAGCTCGGATGGCCTTCCATCGATGTCCAGGGAACCTCAGGTCCCTGTGGCGTTCCCTGTGAGGCTGCTCAGCGCGGCCGCTCCAGGCACTGCAGCAGGGTGCAGAGCCCCCGGAGCACAGGGAAGGGCTGGAAGGAGAAGCAGTAATGCTGCATCACTGAGCCAAGTGCTTGGCTTGCCAGCTGAGGCAAGGCAGCGGGGTAGCACAGATCCCACGGGATATCCCTGCGTGGTGCCATTCGTGCCCTTGGGTCCCTGCCGTGGCACAGTGTTATGTACACACAAAAGTCCTCAGAGGACCCTACAGTGCCTCACCCATAAGCGTTTCCCCATGGCCAACGTGCACCACAAAACCCTCTAAGTGACTGCACCACAGAGTGAAGTACATCAAATATTCCCCCACTGTTTCCAGTAAATAAAACAAGAAGAGAAAGCACATACACAAACAGACTCAAGCTCTACACCTATTCTGCTTCCTTTTCTCAGCTCCTTGTTTAAAAACACCTCTCAGAGATGTGATCTCTCCACACAGTAGCAGCAGAAGCCTTTTACTGATGGGAGGGGGATTTGGGAATTCTTTCTGAATCTTTGACCCAGGAATGCTGGTGTATCAATGCATTTTGAGCAGGGAATGCTGAATGTGGTTACATACTGCTGTTAAAGTAAGCCACAGGTACTTCACAGTGTATTGGGATGTACAGGAAGAAGATGGGATTATTATATGGGGCTTGGGACACCAGGCTATCAATCTATTCTGCCAGTAGGCTGGAGGCACCCACATTTAGTCATTAACCAAAGCAGAAGCCTTCATTTTTCAATGTGGTCATAACTGGATAACCTGGCTGATGAGATGATTTGTCATTTCATTGCCCCACGACAGGACAAGGTCAGGCTTCATTGCTTAGGAAGGCATATTAAGTTTTACACTCACATGTATATTTATGCATGCTCTGATTTTCTGATAACTGTCCAGAATACAACACAGAATATAACACACACCACACGAGTCTCAGAGTGACCTGGAGGCAGAGCTTATGATTTACTGCTAACTTAGCCAGCACTGGATGCTAGTCAAGTGGGAGTTAGCAAGGAGATGGGATTTACTTCCAAACAAGACTACTGCCCACAATCCAATATGTTTAACAGAGGAAAATGGATTCCTCAAGAGAGACATGCATCTGCCTAGAAAATTTCACATAGCGTTAAACCAACAGAGGTGCTTCTCTGTCTGTCTGTTTGACAGCCTCACCATTATCCTCACTCAGTTTATTAAAGTCTTCCAGATCCAGAGGTATCCATAACAAGTCCAAAGGACTAGCATGTATGTGCATATATGCCTGCTTTAGTAGAAACTTCTATCCCAATGGAGATTCTGATTTCTCTGGAATATTCATTTGGAAGAGTAAATAATTTCTCTTCAGCTGTACTTAAACATTTTCGAGTGTTGTTGGATTGGATCCCTTAAGTATTAAGCCAAATAGGGAACAGAAACATGTATGTATGCAATCCACCAGTGGTTACACTGCCCAGTGTATGTAAAAAATAACAGCTCTACAACCTGCCAAGGATCATGCTGGTTCTAAGAAGGTCATGATCACTCAGTGCAGTTGAATAGCAGGGAGGAAAAATTGTGGAATTCACAGAATAAAACTGGTCAGAGGTCACTGCCAACAGAGAAAACTTAAATCCTCTAGTTAGGGCATGCAACCTGTTCTTGGCTGCTCTGGGAATTTCTCTGACTATTGTAACCCTGCCTGTGTCAGGCAGACATTGTCCTCATGACCTTCTCACCCAGATCCACCACCTTTGAACTGCGTCTTCTGCTCGGAGTATGCTGTTACACTCTTCTTATACAGTACACTCTTAATATATCCTCAAGAAAGGCCCTTCTTTCCCTTTCCATTTATTAGAAATATGCTGTCTTACAGATTACTATTTCCTGTTAAAATGACTCAGAGATGTAGGGGGAGGGGGCTAGAAGAGCAAGTTAAATATTTAAACATCCATTTTCGCTGTGGCCATCTGGTTTGTGAGTTTTCAGCACAGAACTGGGGGTACAGAAAATCCCTGTATGGCTACTGAGAAGTAACCACACAATGATTATGCAAATCCAGCTACTGCAGTATCTCTGAGTGGCCCGTGGCCTCCTGGAGTGGGGGATCTATGGCTGGCCGTGGCTTTGGAGAAGCAGCCACGCAGACATAATGTAAATGTTCTCCCCCAGCCAATCCAAATGCAAGGAGCTGCATTTGTGAAAAATGAGCAGGCAGTTATGGGTCAGTAGCTGTACAGAAACTCTTGTGCTCAGACTGATTGCAACAACTTGATTTCAGTGTAATTTAAATTACCTCAACTTGCTGAAGATGAAGGAGAAACTGGTCCAATATAAAACGGCACCTGAAAGCACAGGTTAAACCACACTCCGCAGTTAAATAATATGGTGGAGTTAGTAAGAAAATTCTTCCCTACTGGAAAGGAAATTAAAGGCAACAGTGACTCAAATACCCAGAGGGGACTCAGTAAAGGTTGCCAAAAGCCAGCAGGTTTCCAAAAACGGAAGGAAACCATAAAATGAGTTTGCTGTATTTGCAGTTGTCCCAAGTTTCTTCAGGGATTCATTTTGATATCGTGTGTGTAATTCTTAGTAATTAGTAAGTGGCACAAAAATTATAGAAATGAAACTGGTTTTCCTTGGTGGTTTTGGTTTTCCTGTTTAAAGCATTCCCTGCGAATGAATTCCTCTCCAGCGAGAAATGATGGACAATTTTCTCCATGAAAAGTCTACCCTGTGACTGGTAGAGTCTCACAGATGGACAGGAATTAAAAAATACATCAGCACTTTACCCAATGCTTTTAGAGCTTTACAACATCAGTTACTTAAAATTAAAAGTATCAAGATAAGATCCCTTTATTATGTAGCAGGGAACTCCAGTTGGAAATGGCTGTACTCACCATATTGAATGACTATGGCAGAAGTCTAAAGCAGAGATGATTTGTCGGAAGAACTTCCTGGCTTCTTTTGGTGTCAATCTTCCCTTTTTTACGAGATAGTCGAAGAGCTCCCCACCTGACACATGTTCTAGCACCAAATACCTAGAAAAACACAAAGCCAGGATTTTGTAAGTACTTGATCACACCAACCCCCTCACACTCACACAGTTCTACACAAACACTTCTGTTTATACGTAGTCAAGGAGAACACTTCCAGAAATAACAGTGGAAGAGAATCGGAATTTAAAATCAGGAGTGATTAATGTGTTGAACAGGGGTTCTGCAACTTTCAGACCTGCCACTGTTGGATTCAGTGTCCAATGGCATAGCACGACATAATCAGGAAGCTAAAAATTACTCAAAAGATGAGGAGGGGAAGCAGAGAATAATCAGTTATAAGCTTCCACAGCAGGTCTTAAAGCTGCAGTGGATTAAGACTCTGTACCAAGAAGCCTCAGGTCCTTTAACCAAGCTGACAATTCTTTTATAAAACAGCTGTGGCAAAGCTGCACTCAGACAGAACCAGACAGATGTCAACAAACTAGAGTGAATTAAAAAAAGGTGAACAATGTACATTTATGAAAAGAAAAAGAGAACTACATGTGTGTGCAGCCTATATAAAAGCTTCAGCTTTTGCTGCTGAACAGCAGTGATTTGCTGGAGCAGCTGCCTGGCCTTGCAACTCACAGGTGAAAAATGTAGCATTGAGTGAATAATTGTGGCACAAAGGGGGCCTAGGAGCAGGAGAGGAAACTCCTGGCCTCATATAGCACTCCTGGCAGTCACAGAGCGAAAAGTGAAACCTTCTGGAAGGAAAGGACTTGCCATGGATGGACCATCTTCTTGTTTTAAGTAGGGCTAATGAAAGGCAGCCAAGCAAAGGAAAACAGTATAAATGGAAATGTTGCCTACTAGTGGGAGTGAAACAGTTTTCCCAGGGAAGTAGCAGGAACGCTATCGACTGAACCTTTTAAAAAAACCAGCTTTGAGTGTACTTCTCAGTCCTTGCCTCCCAACAGCACGTCAGACCAGGCTGAACTGTATATGTGCAGCATGATTCCTCAACGCTTTGCTTTACAGCAGAATAGTTTTACTACCGGAATTAATCCATCTCCTCACATTTGAGTGGACAATGAAGAATAATTAATCCAGGATACTCTCTTTTCTGTACCTCAAGCAGCATAATCTCCAAGGAAATTTCGGAATTTGAAATGAAAAGCGGAGAAGATTAATATAAATTTGGGGTCTTTATTAGTCCTGTTTTCAATGTTTCCAAAAAGCTAGGACACTAGAAGGACTAAAAGCAGTTCTGAGGAAAGTAAAGCTTGCTCAGTGATAATGGCATTAGCCTTGAAGTTGCAAAAGTGGGACCTGATCTCCTGGTCCATCATCATCTCCTGTGTAACTTCCATGTGTCAGTTCCCAGCTACAGAAGGAGAAAGCACTTCCCTGCCTTACAGAAAGACAGACGTTAGTATTGTCTTTCCAGGTAAGTAAGTACTAAAAGGGTAGAAAAAATGGACAAAATGATAAAATTATAAACTTTAGGGAGTTAAAACTGTACTTTTGCATTTTTTGATAAAAGTCGGAACAGTTACAAGAAATATAGTAATATTGACTTTTTTTTCATTAAAATTGGTTAAAAAAGAGAAAAATTTTAACTTGAAAATCACATTTGGAATATGTGTATTATCTTCTCTCCAAAGAGATGAGCAGCTGCCCAACTGTCTGCTGGGTACACCTTGGTAATTTGGAGATCACTGTTTATAGAAATGACATTTTTTGAGCAAGTCATTGAAACACAGAAGCAAGCTGATACACAGCAGCCACGGGCACTGAGGTGTCCACATTGTCAAGTCCCAAACCTCAGTTTCTAAGCCTTGGCTAACAGACAGTCTGGTAAGAAGGTTTGCTGTGGCATTCATTCTCCCTCTCCTATTAGAGACAGATCTGGCTAACTATCCAGTATGGCAGACTCAATCCTGGCACGGAATCAATCCTGAAATTCTTCTTGACAGCTTGCTGTCTCACTGTGCCCCGCAGAAGCTGGGTACAGCAGTGCATCTTACCCCCAAAATTTAAATTGCTGGCTGCTTTCTTTTTCTGGGAGGTATCTTACAAAGATGATTGCAGTTAGAGACACACAGAACATCCTCCACACTGGCTTCAAACAAACAGTTTTTGAAAAATACAGACCCAGCATTTCTGTCACCCACAGCAGGAACTGTGAAGCAATTTATTTTCATCAACTTCATCTTATTAAAAACACTCAACAAAAATGCACTGACACGTTGTATGAAAAATAAAACAAATTGAAAGACAGGGAACATTTACAAGGTTATTCATTTTTTGCTTGCCACCCAGAAGCACTAGATATAATAATGGAAATGAACAGGGGAGAGCATTTGAAAAAGATTTGTGCCTATGACAAGTCAAGGGACACAGAGAAGCACAGAGACGATGTATTCTGATCTGACAAAGCCCCCAACGTGACATGAGTGAGAAGGACGACAAACACATTCCTCAGTGGCTGAGTGCAAGAAAGAAATGCTGCAGGGATCATTCCACAAGCTCTGCGTGGCTAAGCTGCAGCTAGGATTTGTGAGTTCTGGTTGTTATCTGCCAGCCCTATTCCCTGCAGTATCTTGTGGGGTTTTCTAGGAGAGCCCCCAGCTAGGAGATTTTCTGTTAAACAAGGGCATAATTCAGCACCTGCCCCCATCTCTGTGCAAGCCAACATTCTGCTGGCACATGACATGGCACAGTAGTAGTACAGTTGTTCTTTCCAAACAGGCCGACAAGAGGGGTTTCAACATTTCCAAGGTTGCACTGGTTCTAAGTACCACTGGACAGCTACACAAACCCCACTAAAGTGCTGTGTATCTGTATCTACCCATCTGTGTGTGAGTGTGCCTAAGTGACTCCACAGAAGAAGAGAATAAACACTTTGAAAAGCCAAACAGGAAAAGCAAAGGAAAGAAAGAACGTTATTCCCTGGGCTGGAAAATAAGGCATACAGACACTACATCTTTCCTGAATCCATGGCACAGAAAAGAATCCGAATCTTCTGTGTTCACATCAGCATCTAAAATCCTTTACTTTGGCAAAGTGCTATAGGATTGGAAGTATGCCAAAGCCATCTCTTGGAGGATCTAGGAGAAGGTAAATAACACGTAGCCTGTAGGGGAGAAAAGCACTAAGAAGCATTTTCATGAGTCTCCCTTCCCTTTTATCTTTCCCAGATATGACAGGTTTTCACTTCATTATAGTACTACTTTTCCAATTTATTCTACGCAAGCAAGCAAATTCTGAAAATCCCAGAACAGTAACCAGAACTTCTCTTCTATTACATTTAGAGATGAAAAGCAACTTACTGGTGAATGAAATTTTGGGGGTTTTTAATCCTCTGTAAGATTGACAGCATCAGTCTTCCTTCCCATTGCAGAAATGTAAGCAAACCTGCTCTGTAATAGCCATTGCAAGGATGTTCAGGGAAAGGAAAGACCCAGTCTGTGGCTGGCAGCATGCACACTACATGCTGTGATGATACAGACAGGACCTATGTTAGGACAAAAGACTCTGTAAGAGCACTTAGCTCTCACATGTTGGATGCTCTGGACACCAGCTCTTCTAATCCTTGCATTTCACATGAGAGAAGCAAGTTTTAACAAGCATTAACCTCCTGCTCTTTACTGATAGGGAACTGTGAAGCCGAGTGACTTGTCCAGGGTTACAGTCAGCCAGTATCAGAGCTGGGATTAGCACCTGTGGTCCCTTGTGCCTTCTACTCCATGCTGTCCCCACCACCAATTTCGCCTTTGCCTGCTTGGACACTGGAAAAGCCAGAAAACATCAGGGTTCTGCAACTCAATATGAAGCCAAGTGTATGTTAAAAATAGTCTCAATTACTTTTTCCTCACTAGATATATTCTCTAGGAGGTTGCAAGTATTTTCACAGGCCATAGCTCACTTCCAGAGACACCAAGGCCCACATCTTGCATTATTTTCTCATGTCCCTGCTACAAGCCAAGACATGAAACTAAAATCTCTAGCTGAGTTTCAGTTCTTGAAGGAGACAAGACTTCGGTCTTTAAAAGCAAAGAAGCTGAATATTAAATAGAAGAATAATTGTGTTGATTGGAGAGGAGCGAAGAGATTGCATTCAGCAGCATTCTATCTATTCCCTTTGCAATTTTTCCATCTGCATCCCATCATCATCACCTTCTCAATAAAAGATTCTGAGTTCCTAACCTCAAATGACCCACTACATATCATCAGAGATGCAAGCTTAGAATAATCCTAGGCTTCTTTCTTTTCATTTTCTTTCTTTCTTTCTTTCTTTCTTTCTTTCTTTCTTTCTTTCTTTCTTTCTTTCTTTCTTTCTTTCTCTCTTTCTCTCTTTCTCTCTTTCTTTTTCTTTCCTTCCTTCCTTCCTTCCTTCCTTCCTTCCTTCCTTCCTTCCTTCTTTTTCTTTCTTTTCCTTCTTTCTTTCTTTCCTTCTTTCTTTCTTTCTTTCCTTCTTTCTTTCTTGTTCATTTTATTTATTCTTTCAGGAACCAAAGTAGTAAAGCAGTAAAAACCTTTAAAAATACAGCAAGAGAGGGATGATTTCTGCATGTGAAAGACATGGAGTAGACAAGATGAATGTGGAGAAATATGGTCTTAAGACTACCTTTATGCACCTCAGATTCCAGCTATGCCAGGAGCCAGCACAGATCCCAGACCTCTCTAATTCACAGTAGCTTGACTGTGGTTGACTGTGGCTTGTTCTGTAGCCTAGACTAGAAATTTAACAAAAAAGCACTGTGCCTCTCCTCCTCATCACCTTAACTTGTCAGTATTGTAGGGATCACAGGATGTGAGAGCCCACTAGTTTCACATTTGCAAATTTAGACACTTAGATAAAAAGTCAGTATTTTCCTGTTCTCCTGAATAAACTAAGATGTTGGTTTTCAACTCTGGCACCTTTGGTTGTCCTATCATCAGCTCAAGCACAACAAGGCTAAAACAAAACTCAGCCTCACAACCTCCTCACACTTCTTCCTTTCTCTGCCCCCAGGGATAACACTGCTTGTTTGATTACGGTTCAGGCTTGCAGTGCCGGTGTTACCTTTCACTCAGGCTTTTCTTCAGGTCCCTACACCTTGGTTGTACTGGTATCTTTTAAATGTTTTCTTTATTATACCTCTAAGATAGTAGTTTTCCTGTCCATCCATGTAGCTAGAATTTCATGTTTAATTTTAGCTAGGTATCTTGTATCTAAATTTTCATCATCATCATCATTGTCATCATCACCTTTTACTTTGATAAACGCATTCTGGCTCCAGTTTTGGTGATTCAAAATAGATAGCAGACCATCAACTGAAATATCGTTTTCTTAGCTTTCCACTTTGATCACTCTTTCCATGTCTCCATAGTTCTCTCTTTTTAATACTTTATCTAGCTTTCTTCATTTCTAGATACCTTATAGCCCCTTCTGTAACCAATCTAGGATCTCCTCCCTGGTCTTTGTGGTTGACTTCTGTCTCTGACCAGTCTTCAAAGCCAGCTTCTATCATCCACTTCTTAAATATCCAGGCAAACAATCGTGCTCTCACGACATCCCCTCTACACTTGGAAGAGCATCATTGTAAATGACACAGCTACATCATCAGTTTTCTTCAGCTCCTTCCTGAAGACTGGTCTTTGTTGTGATGCTTGACAGCAGCTTGGACTTCCCATTCCCAACAGTTGCTTCGTGTGTGGGATTGTAACCTGGTTTTGTCCCATTCTTGTCCAGTGCCAGCACAGCAAGGACTTCTCCATGATTAGATAGACTACTGTTGCACTACACTCCTATCACTTAAAACAGCAAAAAAAGACACTTTTTGTGATTATTTCTCCTTTCCATCTGGTGGACTATACCACAACTTCTTAAAAGGTGCCTTTGGCCAAGCCCTGGGGACCTTTGAGGAATAATTCAGAGAGCCCTCACTGAGGCAAGGCAGCTACATGCTACCTCCAAATCAGGACTGTAACTAAAGAAACAGGCTGGCTCTGAGCAATGCCTGGAAAAATGCTGTTAAAGAAAGACTAACTGGCACAGAGAACACCAGGACTACGCACTACCAGATATATCTGGCAAAATAACAAAAAAAACCCAACCCAAACAAACACACCAGTCATGATCTGTAAAGAATGAAAAGCTGTCTTTTAGCCAGTAGCAAAAATGGTGTGAAATACTAAAATTCTTGCCAGATGGGATTGCCTGCAGCAGCCTACCAGTGGAGTATGCAGGTCTTGTTTTCTCAGGACAATTTACAAGACACTAACAGCTACACCAATTATGTATTTATTATAATAAAAGTGTTAAATGGAGAGATCTCTAGATGAAAGCTCATGCTGCAACACAAAGTATTTCAGGTAAGTATTATAAATGCAAAAAATTAAGATTACCAAGAAACACTCTCTTAACGCTCTAGGAATGGAAGTCAATTGACACATCTTGTTTTAGTTAGGCAATAGAAGGTTTGTCCATCAGCACTTGCAGTTAGCTGTCTGCTAGGGAAGCAGTTAATAATTTATTTTTATTAAATGATATGACATTTACATATGTAAAGCACAACCTTGCTTAACCTAAACAAGTACATTGGCCTTCTACATAAGCCTGAATGTACCACTGAGCACCATCACACATCACTGGGCAATGTCCTAGAACTTTTACTATGCCCGAATTAGAGTAGATGTCCATGTGGCACTTGTTAGTTTTTAAGATGCATGACTTTAGCCATGCATTCCAGCAAGATGCAAAACCCAGATGCAGTTATACAGAAGGAGATACACACAAAGACATAAAACATCAGGAGGGAATCTCCATCATAAAGGCATGTAAGTCTTTAGTTCTCTTCTGCCCTGATGTTTACTGTGCCAACAGCTGTAAAACTCTCTAAAGTTTTGCCACAGAATCAAACACAAACTGAAATGGCTGCACCACAAATGGTAGGGGTTGGCACTGCCACAACCTTGATGAACCATGGGCCATCTCACAGGAATCCTGGCAGATTATTCACAGGGAACTGGCTACTCCTTTTGAACAATTTAGTTGAGAGCTAGAAAGCTCACTACATTTCAAAGGAATATGTCTGGAAGAACAGACCAAGAAAGAAAAGCCTCTAGAAGAAAAAAGACCTGGTGATTCTCCTTCCAGGCTACCACTCTACTTGCAAAATGTCCTTCCATACATATATATGGTTGAAAATATACATAGCAGGGAAGAGGTTAAAAGTTGCCCAGGCTGACATGCTCTGTAGTTCTTTGACAGCTTTTTCTCTGTACTGTTTTCTATTGATTAAAAAATCTCTATCAGATACTAACCCCCTTGTTATTGGCACAGCCTATAAATTATTCAGAAGTTATATAAATTCTTATGGCGGGCATGAATTTTTAAACCCTTATTTGGCACTGGGCCAGGAGCTCTGTATTATTTTTTTTCCCCCCTTGCCTGGGAGAAAATGTGCATGTGTTAGATTTCTTTTTTCTAAAAGACAATTTTAACTCAAGTTTGCATGTTTGAATGGATATTATATTTGATTGCTGGTTACATTTGGGCATGAACAGGTTGGGGCTTTTGGGGAAAAGAGGCTGTAAGAGATTATGCTGTTGCGCTCTGTACCTTTCATTTATTTGGGATGAAATGTGTTTTGAGCAGTGCTCTCATGGTGTGTAGTCATGTATGCCAAGGCACTGCAGCAGCCATCCTATATGGGCACATGACACAGAATGAATTTAGCCAGAGAGATCCTCAGCACAGGATGGGCAGAGCTGAGACAACACCCATCAGGTCACTGCTGCAATTCTGTTAGTGACTGTATACTTTGGGGCTTTGTTCTTCAGAGCTAAGTGGCCTTTGCTGTAACAACCAGGGCCCAGACACACACAACATTGCCTACCAAAGTCTAAAAGAGGAGTCAGGCATGGGAATATACTGTGGCTCTGAAGCTACATCTCACAGAACTGCTCATGTCACAGAATTGCTCCACTATGGGCCTATTTTTCCCCAAGCCCAGCATCATGGCCTGGGTGGTATCCAAGCACACATGTCAGGCAGTGAGCAGAGGATACAGTCAGGCTTTGGGGTAGAGCTTATTAAGACTGTGTTGCACAGGGTGTAGCATTAATTCCCACCACCAGCTCTGCAGGCCCTGCTTTGTGCCAGGCTGGTGTCCCTCTTGTGAGCAGTGACACCCAGGTCACTTCCCTGGCTTCTGGCCAGCTCCTCATCTCCAGGGCCACCCTGAACTCCAAACCTCACGTGCACTGGCTCCATTCCTACCACTGACTGGCTTTCTTCTGGCTACACATGCTTGTAATTCCAGTCCTAAAACAAGTCAACAGCAGAAGAAAGGGGGTCAAAGTAGCTGGTTACAAATATTTTCTGTAGTTCTAATCAAGGCTCAGGTAGAATGCTATTTTGCCTTCCAGTCCTGTTTTATTTTCCTTCCCTGTATTCACAGCACCTGACATCCCACAGCCTCACTCCCAAGGTGCACACCTACCAGAAAATTAATTTTCAGTGCTGGGCCTTTGGAGCCACTCCGACTTTCTGAACTCTCCTGCCTTTAGACAGGTTTCCCTGCAGATGGATTGAATGCCAGAGTCTTGGCCTACCACTAACAAGAACACACAGAACCTTTTTTTCTCTTTTCTGCATCCTCTGGCATCTCACAATTAGTTTTCAACAAAAATAAACAGAATTACAGGAAAACCCTGCAGGAGAGGACAGGCAGCACTAAGGCCTCTGCAGACACCACCAGAGCTATAAGTCCTCGACTCCTGCTGCCAGCTGATTTTGTATGAGCCAGAAACCTGAGTTGTGCACAGGTAGGAGGACATTTTAATTTTCTTATCTGGCTCATTGTGATGCACCTTCACCTCTGAAATCAGGAGGTGGTGTGTTGTGTACACTGCAATGAGATTTGGGCACTTGCCCAGTTGATAGCATTGTACTGATGAAAGATGAAAAAGGCACTTCCATTTGAAAAAGGTGCTGAGGAATGTGCATGGCACATTTAAGAAAGCAATTGTCTGGTGTCCACTCCTGCTCTCAAAACACATTCTTGCTTAAAATGCTGATCAAGTTGGATGACATAGAGATTTAAAACAAATGCTGCCACAAAATTTGAAATCTTAAATGTGAAGATTTGAAAATTATTCAACATAAATCTACACATACATACACAAATATCTGTACGCATCTCAACACAGAAATTTACAGATACAGATACAGACATCAGTGGAAAGGGAATCAAGAAATACCAACATAAACAACTGAAAGAAAAGGGCATGGAGTTGTCCCAGTATGTCTTTTTTTCTATTTTATTTCCACTCCCCACCAAGCCCCTGACAATTGAAACTAAATAGTTAATCAAATGAGATCAAAACAGTTAATGCCACCCCTGTCGGGAGTTCTGCAACAGAACTGTATCAGTCGGCTTTATCCCCTCTGGAAAGGGAAGTTCCATCTCCTGTGGACTGTATGATGGCCCTCAGCTTGCCATGCTAACAGCTCCACCAACAGTGGGACAGCTGCTTTTCTGTGATCCAAAGAAAGGCTGAACGTACTGCATAAAACACAGTAAATAAAATGCAGTAAATATCCATGTCCGAGATTTAAGAATAAAGCATAAGATTGCTTCCTGGAAAACATCAGAGCCAGTCACTTCACTCATGAAGGACTGGGCTTTGCATGTTTCCTCTTCTTTAACCCTCAACAAGTCTGCTAACAAGAACCTCCTCCTCGTTCACAGTGGTTGTGCTGCTGACAGTGTAGGAACTCCATCTTCCTCTGCAGTTGCTACACAAACTCTGTGTAGGGTCAACTCAGTAAAGACCTTTTCTATACATAGCACAGAGAAAAGAGGATCATCCCCCAGGTTCACACAGCTCATCTGCAACGCAGAAATCACCAAAGGAGTGTGTCCCCTCCAGTGTGTATTACAGAACACACCAAAACTTTGTTTTTATCTGTTACTGCCTTGCTCCTTCTCTTAGCACATGCCCCATTCCTGGAAGTGTTCAAGGTCAGCTTGGGTGAGGCTCTGAGCAACCTGGTCTAATCAAAGGGTTCCCTGCCCATGGCAGGGGGGTTGGAACTAGATGATGTTTAAGGTCCCTTCCAAACCAACCCATTCTGTGATAATGCTACGGTTTGTATTTCCCTAAAATTCCTGACTGTCTGCACTTCCTTAGTCAAAATGACTGGTGCACAAACAAATTTTGGGAGCCCACTGATCACTCCCCATACCAGGCTACTTTGACTCATTTTGATCTTTAAAAAGGGAGGATGATCCCCCTTCCTGGCTGTTTTGTCTATTGACGTTAAATGATGGCAGAGAGGGAGGCATTGATTGTCTATAGCTGTTTCTAAATTATCTGTTACTGTGGACTCCCAATCTTGCTTGAAGGCCATCAGCGTGATCATACAACAAATACGAAATAATTCAACTGTAAGTAATAGTGCTCATTTAGCCACCACAACATATATCTGAGGCTGTATATCACTTACAGAGATCCAACATGCTTCTGTGTTTTTCCCTACACACCTAGATGCGTAGTCCACAGTCTTACTAAATAAGACAACTCAAAATGATGGATAAAGAGATGAAATAATAGATCTGATAGCTATCTCCACCTCTCCAACTATCTTGGGAAAAAGAACCCCACCAAAATAAACAGAAAAAGACTGCTTGGCTAACACACATATGCTAATAGATTTTTATTATTATTTTTTAAAACTCATTCTCAGTGTTAAACAAACTGTGGAAAAAGGATTTGATTCATGGTTGCATTAGGAATCTACTCAACCAAAGCCCCTTGTCACAAATTAAATCATACACTAAAAGTCAAACATGATTTGTGAAATTAACATTTATCGAGGAAATACTCCCCAGCGCTGCCTTGTGATTAGTCTCTGGCTTCTGAAATATCACCCATAATTCATGAGCTCCTCTGAAACCATGCCACTACTGCTAGGGCTGGGATGGCATGCTTGATGGAAAGGTGCTGCCACAACCAGAGAGCAATCCCTTTCCTGATGCTGGTGAGAAGCAGAGGTCACTGTGTCTTATTTGGGAAGGTACATGCATACACACTTCTCAGCCCCCACGCACTTGTAACACCTCACCCCTCCACAGGCCCTCTCTTCCACCTCTCAGATTTATCAAAGGCCACAGCTGTTTCTAATTTTGAACACGGAGGCTTGGCAGAAGCTCTGCATTGTGCCCTTTCTTTAAAATAGCGACTAATAAAAAATGAAACTTAATTAAGAGTCATTGGTTCTTTCAGAGTCGGTGTCTTTCAGCAGAGGGATTCGGTGCCTTTGCAGGGGGATGCAGACAGCTTAATCTTACAGGCAGAGGAGCTACAGCACAAAGCAGACTTAGTGATTGTTCATGGCTAAATGGTCACTGGCAAAGCGTGCTTTGGGGCCCAACGTTTTTTAGAAGCCAGGATATCCAGACATAGCTTAAAGATATGGGATGCTTTCCTTTTCAAGGTGATTTTCATCAGGAACATGTTTTCCTGCCAATAAATGCAGTAATTTTTTGGAAATAATAGTGTGACGCCATCCCCACCGCACTGAGCTCTAGATATTTTTCACAGAGAGCAAAATAGCCCCCACGTCTTATGGGGTAAAGAAGGGAAGCTCAGCTTCTGGATTCACTGGCATTCAGAGCAAGAAGAAAGCTTCAGCACCTCTACGGCCCATTCCCTCGTGGCCTTTCTGCTGCTCAAGTCTACTACACCTGCGTGGAACACACCAACACATCAGCTGTTTGCCGTGTTCGTGCAGTGTGTGTGTGTACCTAGGATTACACGACACAGAAACCAAGATAACGAAGAACAACATTCCCTCTCTTTTAATCAAAAGAGGGGTCTCATGCCCCCTTTAACCAGCATGCAGAGAAAATGTCCTCTGCCTCTCTTTTCAGGATTAAAGGAGAACGTACTGCCTGTAAAGCCTGATTTCCCTTTGCTGCCCTTCTGCTCACAGAACAGGCTGTGTTAGATCTGGGCCTCTGTCCTCATCTGCGGCAAACAGGGCTTCATGGAGCCATGACCATTTATGCCACTGAGGACAGAGCATTCAGCATGCAGCTCTGAAAACATCTGAGCCAGCCTCCACCCAGTGCCTGCACGAGCTCTTTCTGGCAACTGCACTCCACCACGGATGGCAGGCTCTGCCCCAAAGGAGGAGGGGGAATCCAAAGGAAATTACTTCCTGCTCTACTAAGCTAACCCTTAGGCAGAGAGGCCTCACTTCTTGGAATAGGAATTCATTGCTTCTGTAACAAGACTGGCTGAATAGTCCATGAGGGACTGTTACCTCCATTCAACACACTTTCTTTGGATAAGCAGTCATTCCCTTCTTGTATTGAGACACTAAAAAGAGGGCACCAATGGAAGGTGGCTTTTAAAAACTGTTTAATCTTTTTTAACCACTCTCTTCTACCTGTAATAACCTGTTAAAAACCTGGAAATAACAGAGTTCCCTTCTGGGTCACCCTTTTCTATTTGGAGAACACTGATTTTTTTCCTGTTGTGCCAAGATTAATGTGGCCTGTTTGTTTGACAACAGACACAACATATTTAGCGCCCTAAATCAAGCTAAAGTGATTGTCTGTGGACAACATCCCTGTCTGGCACTGGTAATGATCTGGAGAAAAAAAAAATCTTAAAAAAAAAAGCTTTGCTACATAACTGTCACTGCAGAACCATCAGGGGATTACAGAGGCCCTTTAAACCAAAATCTGTTGCTGATGGGACAAATTTAAAACACTTTTAGTGAGAGTTGAAGGTTTCAATGAAAACTATTAGGCAAAGGAGGTTATCCAAATTATCCACTGTAAGTCTGTTAAAGCTTTGATTCAAAATTGTTCCTGATCTTACAGGTACAAACCTTCCTCCTCTCTTGCTATTTTATAGAAAACATTGGTTTGTCCTCTTTCTTCTATTTTAAGTAGGAAAAGAAACAGAATATAAATTTCTTATAAGTAAAGGCTCGCTCCAAGAAAGATACTGAGCTGCTGGAGCATATCCAGGGAAGGACAGTGAAGGGTCTAGGGCACAAGTCCTGTGAGGAAAGGCTGAGGGAGGTGGGATGTTTAGCCTGGAGAAAAGCAGGCTCAGGGGGAACTTACCACTCTCTACAACTTGCTGAAAGGAGCCTGTAGCCAGGTGGGGGTCAGTCTCCTGTCCCAGTTAAAAAGGGACAGGATGGGAGGAAATGGCATCAAATCACACCAGGGGAGGTTTGGATTGGGTATTAGGAAACATTTCTTCACTGAAAGGGTGGTCAGGCATTGAAACAGGCTGTCCAGGAAGTGGTGCAATCATCATTCCTGGTAGTGTTCAAAAAACACGTGGATGTGACACTTGGGGACATGATTTAGTGGTGAATACGGCAGCAGTAGGTTAATGGTTGGACAATGATCAATTTTCCAACCTTAATGATTCTATCCTCTGAAAGTATAGAGAAGAACATGAGAAAAGCCAGGGAAATACTGAGTGTTCATTCCTCATCGAAATAGCCAATATCACACAGACACCAGCAGAGGGTGAAAACACACCTGTTCCATTCTTCCAGAAATGTTACCAAGTTCCAAAACCCTGATCTCCCTCCCTCCCTCCCTTTCTTCCTCCTTCCCCTCCCCTTTCTCTGGCGAAAGCCAGTAATACCTACAAATATTTTTTATTTTCGTAAACATCATGCAGCTTTAAAACGTGGGGATGTTCTATCAACTTCAGGATGGCTATTTCCCGCTCCACCTGGAAGAAACAAAAAGAAACAGAGAAGATTAGAAGCTTGGTCTTGGAATACATTAGCTATTGTCACACATTTTCTTCCCATTTATCAATTTTCCACTCCTCTTCATATGCAGAGGATACGGAAAATTGTAACAATGTATCTTATTTAGCACTTACATAATTTAAGAAAAATTCAATTTATTCAGCCTCAGCACTCCCTACCCTGCAGAACTAAAAACCCGCAAAATTTCAAGGTTGAAAGAAAAGTCCCAAATCTACCACAGAAAATTAGCTGTGGGAGTTACATGAGCATTCAAGGCTGTTCCTGCCTCACAATCCAAAGCCAATGACATATTCTCTAAGTACAAAAACTCTAAGATGCCATGTAGGGCTCTGCTGACCTCCCACAGCCACAGGTGTGGCTGCACTATGAACTGCATACTCAATTAATGTTAAAAATCTCCATCCTGAAGAACTTGCCATGCATGCAGGGGAGAAGATGTACACCAGTGTGATTTTATAGCTGCAGAACTGAGGCGCAGAAAGGGAAAGAAATATAAGAAGTGACATAAGAAGTACAAGGCACAACAAGAAATTAAACCAGATTACTGGAGACGCAGTGTTCAGAGCCTGAAGCACAAGACTCTGCTTTCCCTCCATTCCCAGTGTGCCCAAGGATGGCGACTTCCAAGAGCATGTTTTCAGCGCTGAGTTAACAAGTTGTGACTAAGTCCCTGTAATTGGTGCAAGCCCTGTTCTCACCCAAAATTCCTATCATGACCACTAAGGGTATTCATTAGGGATGGAGTCAGTGTAATTCCTCAGCTGTTAGCAAAATTGCTCCGCTGCTCAAAATCACACTGTAACTGCTCTGATTTGACCTAGGCTAAGTCGAAGGGAGTTAATGTAGCACTGTGGAGACTGCAGATAAGTGAAATAAGCTCTGCAACAAGACTCGGTCTAAACATTGCACATTCGGGCGTGACAAATTTCTAGGAATCCACAAAGGCAGGAAAAAGACCTACAGAAGCAAACAAGAACAACTAGGTAGGGTTTTTTCCAGTCCTTTAAATAACTGATTGTCCTGGAGCTGCTATAATGACAAACAAACCATGAACAAACTACAAAACCATCCCTTAATATCTGCCCTGCAGGGATCAGATGAGTAATTAGGAACTTGCCCAGTACACCTTTAGTTCTTGATGTCCTTTAACTTCCTGAGAGAACATCCTCTGCTAAGCCTGAACACAGACAACTTTTCCTGAATGCCAGTAAGATACTTTGCAGGAAATTAGAAAGTGGTAGTTTGCAGCACTGTGCAGAGGAGGATTTCCCAGCATGTTGGTTATCTCTCCAGATCTCTCTTCCTCTACAGCACCACCACATAAAAACAGCAAAACCAACTTTTGCAATACATCATCCTTAGCCTTCCTCACGTACCAGGATGGAGGAAAGTGCATCTGTACATGTGCCAATCTCAGTCTTTCAAAGACACTTATTCCTCTCTGCAGAGTCAAAAGTCATCTGAGAGATTCCACTTCCATACTTGGGACGTCTGGAAATAGCTCCTTCAGAGAAGTGGGGAGTGCATTTAAACATGTATGTACGCAGTTCAGCACTGCCAGAACTGCTAGGAATTCAGTGATACACAGTGCTTGATGGTGACAGCTCTGTGGGTGTTAACTTACTCATGACCAGCACTCTGATGAAAGCCACTTACACAAACAGGAAACAAAAGCTGGGTAGATTTAAACTGTATAGCTATTTCAGCACAAACCCAGTGGGTAGCTAGTTTATTCCATTTTTGCCTCCTCTTCAAAAAGACCTGTTACTCTTCTCTCTTAGGAGATATGCACTGTGATTTGCAGAGGGCTTGTTCAGCCCTATAATTGATAAAAGTTGGATTTGCTTCAAAAACAAGGAATAACAAAACAGAAGAAGCACCCACTCTCATAACACTCTTCCAGTAGTACTGAGATTCACCACCAGCAACATGTACTGCAGCTGCTCAGAAACTGCAACTCCAACGAAGCTCCTTTTGGATGTGGAAGAACAGGTATTTCATGGGGAATGTGACTATTGCACTAGCTATGACAAGGATAATCCAACCCCAATCGTTCTCCTGGCAATATCCTGCCTATGAAAAATAAAATTCCCTGTAGATGGGCTGTCTAACAGCATTGGTGATTCACTTCTGAGTAGCCTCTCGGTTGGTTCAGTGGCAATATAAATTCAGACCAAGTGAGTGATGGATGGCAGCATCCAGTCAGGGTCCTGCTTGGTTACTGTCCTAAAGCATGAGAAGAGGCAGTGACTTATGACTGCCACTTGGAGGAGGGAATTCAGCTACAGCACTGCATGGCCTATGTTCAATTACAGACAATCAGAGTAGAAAGGAAATATCTACTTATGACCTACAGGTTTAGTCTAGGAACCAACTAAAAAGAATTAACCTGAGTTGCTTTTCTTTCATCATAAGTGTGCAAGTGTAGAAGGTTCTATGCATATTTTTAAATTCTTAGGAACTAAATCCTAAGAGGAAATACAGTTTTGGAGGTCTCAATTTCATCCCAGGTATGTAGAGAGCATCTGTCTTGATGTGCCTGGCAGCATTTGACTGCAGTGTGTTCAGTTCAGTGGTATGTTGTCTGCGCCAGTCAGCTTTCCAGTCTGCTCCCTCTTTTCTCTGTAAACCAAGGACAAAACTGATCTACTCATCTCAAGTAAGACTTTGTACAATCCTTCAGTGAAAGGGCATTTATGGAGGAAAAATGTCATTACTGTACATCTTGTCATCCAGGACTTTGCCCCATGTAGAGGCACAAGACACTAATGGTTGCATTACTGTAGGATCTAGAGATTCCCAGTTCTCTGAACAGCAGTCTGATAAAGCTCATCCTCAAAAAATCTTATAGCAGGGTGCTGCCTCTTTTTCCTTTGAAAGAAAAACAAGAGTTCACAGAAATACGCAACAGACCACCTTCTCAGAATTACTACTACAGTCATTACTGATGGGTGACTCCCCTGGATCACGTTCATTTTTTATATCCCTACAAAGAAGCCAGTAATTGATACGGGTTGGACACAGACTGTAGATCTCAGTAGCAACGTCACTGATGCACGGCTCAGGTGGACCTAGCAGCCATCATGTCACTAGGAAAGGAGACATATCTGAACTCACTGGCAAAATAAGAGAGGCCTGAAATAGCATGCAGCTTTGCCTTCTTCCCCAGAGCTTTGCCAGCCCCTGGCATGCCTTTTTTGCAGCCCTGTGTTTGCAAGCCATGAAATGCTGTCCAGCTCCGAGCTGGCAAGGACAAGGGAGTGGAGAAACCCTGCAGGGGTGTTTGCTTTAATGCACATGCAATTATCAGAAAGCAGGGCAAGCTCAGAATAGCCTGTCTAGGGAGGCTCAGAGCCTGTGATAAACAGGAAACATGGAGAAACATTTGCCGAATGTTTAAAAGAGAAAGGAATAAAGCAAAGCTTTTCTGTTGCACAAATGCCAGGTCACATCACAGGGTCCCAGCTAAAGCCAGGGTTACCTTATGCCATGGTGGGCTACTGACTGTGCCTTGAAACTGGAGGAAACAGCTGTGAAAGGCTGTGCAGGGCAAAAGGAGACGCATTGGTAAGGTGTAGCTGTGCGGGTGCCGTGCAGGTGCCAATTAGAGGTTCTAAAAATCTATGCAGGAGGTTGATTTGACAGGATGCTCCAGTGATTCAGCTAATGACAAAGTGCAACACGGGGGCAACGCGACCCTTAGAGGAATCATGCAATACTTTGCATCCTTCTCCTCCATCTCTACTTCACTCTCATTCTCCCCCAGAGGAAATCACATCTCTCTGGTTTAAGCCCATCTTGTCAGCAAACTTTCACTGGCAACAAGTGCTCTGCTCTCTTTTCTTTTTGACTCAGGCACACAGGGTGTTAATTCACTTAGAAGGCAAGGAGGGCAGGTCAAGGAAGCCTGATATTTTGTCTCAGTGAAGAAGGAAGTTTCCTTTTCTCTTGCATTCTTTTGCTCAGTAACTACTGGGTCACTCATGACCAATTTGCTCCCTGAAAAATGAGGCTCACAGCTGTCTCATATTACCAGGCTGTATTTTATCTACCAAACCTGTGCAAGTACTATGCAACAACCATTTCTAATAGTTTCTCAAAGAACACCTATACACAAAAAGCTGGGGGACAGCAGATGACATTTCTGACTGGAAGCTTTGAAGCTCACCAGCAGCACACCAGAAAGCCCTCCCTTTCTCCACTGACATCGGTAGTTCCCATATGGCTCTAAACGCTGGCTTAAGAAGGAATTCCAGAGCTGCAGAAATGGTGAAGGGCAGCAAAGCCCTGCAGGATGCAAACATGTTGTGCTGTTTTCCCTACTCACAGAGCAAAATGGTGCAGGGAAGGTAGGCATAGTAGGTTTTCCTGTGAAAATCAAGCTCTCTCTAATGTTGACCCTACTTGGAGGTAACTAATGAAATACTTTTCAGAACTCATGGCTGTCCCTCAGTTACAAGAAACTCATCCAGGACATGACCTTTTCTGAATTCAGAATTCTCTGTACTCAGAATGAACTTCAAAGGATGCAGAGATTTGGCTGCTTATCCAACTCCTCAGGCTAGAACTCAGGTTGGAAACCTTGTATCAGAGCACCTACTTTCACCAATGTCTGGCCTGCTGTGCAGTAATTTGCATTTCCACGATGAGAGCACAGAAAACAGAGTAAATCACTCTGGTATTTCACTGAGTTGAAGTGGCAAAACCAAAGGCATCTCATAGGAAGAAATTAATATTAGGTTCTCTGAAAAGTCTGTGTTCCTGCCATAACAGAAATATCACAGCAAAATACCTAGGATTTTATTAATTTGGTACTTATGCTTTCATGTTATGTGGGACTGAAAGTTAAAAATGGTGAAAAATGCCTGGCTTTGGTGAAGACTGTCTAGGTCACCTGCTTACTTCTGCCCATAATCCCAGAAATAGGCTACTCCTGAAATCAGAAGAGAACAGCATTAAAGCAGAAATGGCTTTATACAACAAGTAACTGTAGGCCCATTATGCCCTGTAGGGTCATCACTGCTGTGATGGGACACCATTCCTCCAAATAGATTAAGCCATTACCAGGTCTAAGCAATACCAAAACATCTAATGCATTATATCAGTTACATCCACAATTTCTATGGGAGCATAAATAGAGTTGAAGTGGAAAAAATATCAGGGTTTAAATGATTAAACATTAAAGTATCTTCCTCTGGAGCTCTGAATTTGGCTGACTTTTTGCTTAAAATGACCTTTCACTAGCCTTATCCAAAACTTATTCAGTAGGCTATTACGAATGCAAATGGAGACCCATGAAAGTTGTGCATCTATGGGGAGTATTTCTTGCTGCTATCGTAGCCATTAACCTCACATTTCTGCATATATTGAGTCAGATTCAAAATGTATTGAAGTCAACAAAAGACATCAATTGACTTAAGTGGGATTTGAATCAGACCTTCTAATGATCATTAAGTAGTATCTGGAAGAAATCTTCTATTACACAATTTTGACTAATTAAATGTTTTAACATGAATTCAGGTTTTCTGTTAAGTACTAGCAATTACAAGAAGATTTTACAAAAAGTAGATAAATGAGGGGGAAAACTAGACTTAGATCTCCACAGAATCAGACAGCTAGACAATGCTTTACAAAATACTTACAAGAAACAGACAAAATTACTGGAAAGCTGAGCAACTCCTCCTTTTACTGAGGGCTCTATTATGGGCTCATTCCACCACAATTTTTGTTTGCATGTGTGCTTCTCAAAGCTATTTCCGCATAAATGAAAAAGAAAATAGGTATGTGTGAGAAGCAAGTGAGATGCATATTTGATCTTAAAATTTGCATGTACAGACTTCTATACAATGAAGCTTTAAGAGGGAAATTTACTTTCCACACACTAGTATTATACCAAAATGTCAGTTTCTACTTGCCTTTTTCCAAAGTCCCTTCAAAACTGCAAGTCTTAAAGCTCCACTGAATTTCAAAATTTAGCATAAAGTCTGAGACCATTAAGTTGTCTGGAGGGATACTGTGTTAATTTTCTTGGAAATCCTTTCTGCTGTTGCCAATGCACCTCCACAATGGGATTCATGGCCTGGCCTGACACACAGATTCCAAGGTCTTGAAGGGACAGATCCTACAGGTTATCTAGCCATGAAAAATCCTACCCAGGAACGTCACGGTTTAACTCTGAAGTTAACACCTGCTATGTTCCTCAGGGCTCTGCCATCAGCTCCCGAGTAAATATGGCACTTTGACTTATCTGTAGCGTATGCTGCTTTAAGAAGCATCAGGGCTTCATGCAAGAGACACTGATGGGAGCTGACAAGGAGTGGATTTATTCATTCAGCACTTGAGATTATCTGCTGCCCGGTGGTACACAGCTAACGAGTGACTGACACACCAGTCTCTGCCAGCAGTCAGCAGAACAGGCCCCTTTCACTGGAAGGCAAATAGCCTCCCTGTGCCTCCTGTCACCTTCAGTGAGTGCCACATCCTGGCTGCCATCGCCAAGTAGTGCAGGACACAGGACACAAACCTGCAGCCACTCTACAAGAGAAATAACCTGATCTTTGACTTGCCTTTCTTTTTCCCTCCTTATCCTGGTTTTTAACGTTAATGCACACTGTGCTTCTGTAACTCACGTGCACCCAGCGTGGCATTTATGAGAAACCCGCCACCCCCACGCAGCAGCCACAGCCAGGTGTGTGTGAACACTGGTAACCACTGCTCCAAAGAAGCACGCTCAGTCCCTCTCGCATGAGCAGCCCTCCTTGCTGTGCCACATCTACAGTGCTCACCCCAAATGTAGAGCTGTAAATCTAGTCCCCCCTAGCAAGGCACAGAATCAAAGAATCACAGAATAAGCTGAGTTGGAAGGGACCCCCAAGGGTCATCAAATCCAACTCCTGGCCCTGCACAGAGCACCCCAAGAGTCACACCAGGTGCCTGAGAGTATTGTCCAAATGCCTCTTGAACTCTGTCAGGCTTGGTGCTGTGACCACTTCCTGGGGAGCCTGTATACAAATGTATGCTGGGCTCGTTTCAGGGGTGTATATGGCCCTGTATAGGAAAGGAGCACAATTCATAAGTAATTTTCCCCCAGCAGAAGTCACTTCTTCTGAAGAGAGAAGGTGCAGCCCTGAACATTTAATGCCTTGTGAGCTGCTATGCTAAGCTACAGAAGAACAGTCACTCCACACAGAGGAGAAATAAGCTGTAAAATTAAGGGGTAGGGAGAATTCAGCTTCAAGTAATACAGGTGCAGAACTTCTTATATTATTTGAGACATCACAGATTTAATATGGGCAATACCAAACACAACACTGGAATGCTGGAGCCAAAGAGTGTGTGGAGAATGCAGAAGATGCTGAATCCCATTAAGGAAATATGGGCAAGCACAAAGGAGTCAGTATAGCACAGCACAGCAAAATGTTCTGCCAAAAATATAGTGTGGAGCTTCTGAGGCCATTGGTTGAGGATATGATAAGGCAGAGGGGTTCCCAAGAGCATCTAGGAATGGGACTGAGACAGTGAAGTTATGCTGATAGTACCATGGACTGGATCCTTGAGGGAGTCCACCATCAATAGGAAGAGAAATTTAAAAGCACAGTTTTGGAAAAGCTTCAAAGGATGACTTCTCTACCATTTCCTGTGCGTCTCAGCTAGCCTCTTTCTCCCTCTTCCTCTTTTTCTCCATTAGTCACACTGGCCTTGTTTAGCTCTTTGGCATTGTCTTACACAAATGTCCTTTACATTTTCTGTAATACTCTTCCAGAAGCAATCAATGGGATTGCTGCTATTCCCTTCTCTACATCTTTCCTTAATGGCCATCTCTGGTTCCCTAAGAAGAAATAAGCTCCAGGAGAGGGCAGAACAGCTGGAGCTCTGCAGAGCTTGGAGGCAGAATGCCAGACGCCATCCCTGCCTTGCCCTTCTCCACAAAAAGCTTAACAACATTATTAATTTCAAAGAGTGGAAAACAGATAATATGATTTTTGTTATTCTGCTATATTCTCTGTCATTCACTTTTGGGGGCCCCTTAACTCTTTAGACAGATATTTGTATGTATTTGTCTATTAGGATCTCGTTTCAGTTGAATTAATAGACTTAGTGAGATACTAACAGCTGATGTCTAGAAGGGATTCTCCAGCCCAGTAGTCCCTCACAGCTGGCAGTGACAGAAGCAGAGCCTGAACCAACCCACAGCTCACCCGTTTGTTTCCAAAATACGGTGCTGAAGCACAACTGTACCTCCCACAGGGACACTATCCCAGACAAACAGCAGCATGGGCCTTATCCAGGAACTGTGAAAAGGCTAAGGGCAACACATATTCACGAAGTTCATAGTTGCACTTTGCTTTGCAATAAAGAGAGAGCCTTGAGGGAGGCCTGGCAGCTGCAGGCAGAGGCATCAACAGCTGACTTCCTGCCAAGCTGTGGAGCCAGCGGCTGGGTACTTAGGGAGGCCAAGCAACCCTCCAGCCCAATTCTTCTGCCCCAGCAGGTTGGCAATGGTTTCTATCACCCTGCAGCATAAATAGCAGCTCCCACCTCACGTGCACCAGCTCTGCGTTAGCACCTCCATGTCCGTTCCATCTTAGGGACACTGATCCCAAGAACTACTTATTCTTATCTGTGATAAGAAATTAGTCTGCTTTGTCCATAATTCTGCCCACAGTGTGTTTCTCTAGGGACATGACCATATCTGGTGTATCTCTGTAAGGACACCAACCAGGGCTTCAGTTCCAATCATCCCTGCCCACTGATCTGGATGTGGGATTACAACTTTTTCATGCAGACCCACCTCAACCACAAGTCCGTTTTCTCATATCTTGCAAAACAGGGCTGAACAGTGTGGGAAATCAGCAGTAACCTCTTAATATCTTCATCTCTGGGCTACCTGTTTGGATGTAGCCAACAGCAGAGGAGCTCAAAGCCTATTCTCTCAGCTCTTTGGTGACTCACACAACAAAATTAGTGGCCTCAGCCTCAGTTCCAGGTCAGAAGCATGTTTACAAACTTACGTCTAAACTTTTGGAGAAACAAGGCAAACCTGTTGCTTCTCCCTCTCTTAAGCTGATCTTACACTGGGCGGAATCACAGGTTAAAGGGTTCAGCCCCAGCACGGCTTTTTCAGTGGAACTGGTGGACAGGTAAATGGCTGTTGTAAAACTTTCCCCTCCCTCACCTACTGCACCTCAGTTCGGAGAAAAGGCACAAGCTTTCAAGATGAGGCTAACCCTGACACAACAGCTTTGTCCATGGTGCCTGTCACTTCTTCCATCATGTCAGGGATACAGCAAAGACAGCAGCACTCTCTGGGAGTTTTCCATTGGGGTTTAATCTTCAAAAGAATGACTAATAAGGCAGGAATTGAAGTACAAAGCAAGAGGCAGAAAGAGAGAGGAGAAGAGGAAATAAAATTGCCTATTTTGCCTCAGTCTTGAGGCTGCCCATGCTCACTCCCTGCCTCTCCTCAGGTTCAGCCTGCAACACAAGACATTATAGCAAGACTTGTACTCCCCTCAGTGAAGACACCATCTTCCTCTGTTTTGTACAAGCAAGAGAAGCTGCAGAAAATTAGTCGATTGCTGCCATCAGCAACCAGGATCTCTCACAGCTGGGAGTTAAGAGATCAAAGACAGCAACGAAGGAACATTTTGTTTCTCAGTTATTTTATCTCTGCTCTTCTCATATCCTTCTCATCACACACCAGTCCCTTATTGCTGGAGGTGCTGATGACATCTTGCAGACTATCAACATCAATATCAGGATCAAGAAGCCTCTTGGCAAGCAAGGTTTACAAACAACATTGTAAAGATAGTTTCTCGAGCATCTCAAAACAGGTGATGGGGATAATTCCTTCTCCACATTGTCTGAACCTACTTAGGAAATGAGGACTTAAGACACCTCTGGCCATATCCAGCATATGCTCTGGAGCTCGATACAATAATTTTCCACATCTTCATTAACTTTTCCAATACATTATTCAGTCAGGTCAGACTTTCAGAAGTACTTGGGATTGGCCTATCTCTTTATCTCAAAGTTCATGGGACTCTTACTACTAACTGAAAACAGAGCCAGCCAGTAATGATCGGCAAATTCCATCTTTTAGTTCTAGGTCTCTAGAGATGGGTCGTGTAATATGAGACCTGCCTTTCTATTTATGAATCTATGCCTCAGACATTATTTCTCAGATCCTGCAGTATTTCAGAACCTTTCTGAGTTCTAGTGGTGAATTCTTCAGCTTCACCATACTAGGCCATAGCCAAACATATTCCCTACCCTAAAACAGGTCCTCTTTTCCATATAGTGACAATCACTTCGGCAGTATGGAAATCTCCTCCCTTGAATTACCTGTGTCACTCCAAAACAATCTATATTGTTATGACAAGTGTTGTGCTGCAGTGCAGATGCACCCACCAACACAGCATGATTGCACAGAGATCAGGAACAGCAATGAAATTAAGGCTTTTTAAATTTGAGAAGGTGGTATTTTTATTATTTCTGAAGAAGTTGTGGTTGTGCATCTTCAAAATAGTCAACTTAGGTGCCATTAGTTGAGTCACTTCTCATTCCTTTGTATCTGTCCTATGTATCACATCTAATACAGAGTTCACAGCTATTTGGCTTTTGATGAAGAGCAAAGACAGGATGCAACGCTTTGGTACATCAGGTGACAACGCATCGCTAAAGAAAGTGCTAATGACTCAAAAATTACATAGGGAAGCAACAGGAAAGTTCCAGCGTTTAGCAAATTAGCTTAATTCTCTGAAGACAATGGACTTGGATGGACATGCTTATTCCAGGTATTCCTGACAGTAGCAGAGAATGCATTTCAAAAAAAGACTAAAATTTGAAAATTGGGGTTCACTTAAATCATACCACCTTAGGCCTGTACACCTTGGGGTGCTTTGGCACATATACAGGCATACTGCTTTCACAATCTAATTCAAACTCCTTTGCTCTTGCCAAATACTTAAGAAAACACTTACATGTGCACATTGAAAAGTGCTCACAAACAATTTGCTGAGAAGATGGCAGGCTAAATTTGAAACCAGCAATATTTGAAATGGACAGCTGGGCTAGATCTACCCCCCTCCCACCCCAACTTTTCAGTGTTTTCTGCAAGAGATCACGTTCATCAGGCAGCTGAACCTTGTTCCAGATGTTTGGAACATGTGAAAAACAACCTGTGAATCGGGGAGTTTTCCAGTACTCAGCACTATGGTCACAACAGAGTTTTGGAATGAAAAGGCAAGGGATGCTGTTCATGTCATCCTCTCTCTACAGAAAGGAAAACCAATTACATCTCTTTATAGGAGACATAATTAGCTCCCTTCTTTCCAGTGGAGAAAGCCTTTTCCCCCATGAAAAGCTTATACTGCCTCCCACACAAAGACAGGACAGACAAAAAAGCAACCAAAATCTTGCTGAGGCGGATGCCATGCTGAGGAAACCCAGCAGTAACCTCAGATACGAGGAAACAGTGCCTGTGCTGTGAGGTTCACATGTTGAATCCTGGCTTATGCAAACGTATTTGTGAGGAAAGTAGCACAGAGGTGCTGTCCTTGCACCATACAGAACTCAGTATATCAGCAGTTGATAAGGAATTGTGGTGATTTTAGGAGGCCATCCTGCTTCCCTGCAGAGATTTACATAACCATTAAACAGAGTTCTTCCCTTCCTTGGTCAAAGTCTTACTCCATCTCAAGTGGACAGCTTGAGGGTTATCTACAGTTTTGTCCTGTCCTTTGGTATGATTCTGCTGCCCACATGTTCCTGTATTTAGAGTAGGGCAATGTTGCACATCCAAACTGGGAGCCTGTTCTTTGAGTGGATTCCTTACGCTACCACAGAAGCCACATAAAAACAACCACATTCTGTGAAATCCTAGAGATGGTGAGAACCTTTTTTTTTACTATTCCTCTTCTGGCTTTGCATTCTTATTCTTGCTAACATTTCCAAATCATTAACCACTTTTTTCCTAAGGCAGGAGTGATTTTCCTGGCAATTTCCCACACATTTTCCATGTTCCCTTCAGGATGGCTGGGGACTTGGAACTTGTAGAAAATGTTTTACTTCCATTTCAAGAAAGTATCTGAAGTGCATGCTTAGTCTACACCACTACTGTACAGCAATAAAAGCAATAAAAGACAAAGAAGTGATGAAAGAAAGTGAGAAAAAAATCACCTTGCAAGTTCTAGCAAACCTATAGGAGAGTAACACAGTTAGTTTGAAATGGTGGCCAATGTGAATGTTTTCGGTGGCCAACCAGGAAGTGGGGATAGTCTTTACTTCTGACACATTAAACACGCATTTTTCAAAGCTACTTTTTTGACGAGATTCCTTTGGACATGTCTTCATTTACTGTCGTCCCTCTTCCTTCTATGGGAACAGTGACCTGTTTGAGAAACCTGAGATATCTCCACAGGGTATAATTTAGCACTCTCCAGGCTTGCCAAGATCCCTGGAGCACTCTCGTGTCTCTCTGATCCCCCACCTCGCTCATGATCTGCAAATGATCAGTCACATAAAGCCTACAGGAGAGGAGGCTGCTGCCTACCTACTGAAGGCCTGAGTTTGCCAGTTCTACCTTCAAACAAATGAGCAAAGCTTCACTTACGGAAAATATATAGAAGTGTAAAGCTCTGACACACTCTTATTAAGGAAATATGAAGCAGTTCTTTATATCTGAAATAAGCAAAAGAGGAAAAAAGCAAACAGTCCTCCTGTAAAAGTGTTCTGAATATTTTCAAATAAGGCAATGTTAATTGGAGAAAGAAAATGTGTAGTGCGTAGCTGTGTCCTCTCTTTGATCTTAACTGTAATGGCTCTTCCTCATCCTTTTCCATGACAAGTATGCATATTCTCCAGGACTCCAAATGGCAGTCAGCATTTCCAATCAGCTCTTTAATGGGATCAGTCCCCTTTAGACCTGAAGATACACCTGAACACCCATTTTGCAGCAAGTTTCTTTCTTCTAGGAGAATTGTCTTATGTTACAAAAAAACCCAGGACCTCAGAGATGACACAGGACTGAAAGAATCTACAGAGGGTTTACATGATGAATGAGTTTGAATTTCAAATGTAGGCCAGAAGCACTCTGCCCAGCCTAATTTTTTCTCCCTCATACTGTTTATTCAACCAAAAGGATTTTCAGACGACCTGAGGGGATTGCCTTCATGGGTGAGTGTGCATTTTACCAGAAGTCCTATTTGGCAGAATGACTTTTATTGTAAGCATTTTGGTTCTGTTGCTCCCGCCGCATGCTGCTTCTCTTGGCCTTCTGGCTGTCTCCAAATCCTGTGCGAACTTCCCTTTCCACAGCACACCAGGGATCCAGCAGATGTATAAACTACGTTGCTGAACAATCACTTTATGCCTCAAGCACGGCCAAACAGTTTCTTGTGCAGCTTAGGGGGGGATATGTATACTGCTGCTCTGCTACAGAAAACCGGCATGCCCTTCTAGAAACACTTTCATTTCGGTTGAAATACCACCTGCATTTTACAGGAGTGATCCTGAACAGGCAAAACGAATCTGGCAAGCGGTTAAAATATGAATTGTATTTTATTTTTAACCAAGGTTGGAGAATTTCCTTCTTTCCTTTTTCCCTTCCCCTTATGACATCTCTTTAAATAGAGTTGCTCTCCCCAGGCCCAAACCCACCTAATGCCAAGGGGTCAAGCTATGTTTCTTGAGTCCTTTGTTCACCTAAACAGTATGGGGGCGTGAGATAAGTCCTTGCAGAAGCTACCAACGATTAAAACATCAGCACCACTAGGAGCAGCTGCCTTCTGTGCAGTCAGCTCTCTGTAAGCCGCCCCCAGTCCTCTCTCTGGCGTATCGGAGCAGCCCACCTCTCCCTGGGGGATCCCCACAGGCAGCTCCGCAACGGGCCTTGTGCTCTGCTCCTCACACCCAGCCTGCCTGCTCATTAATCATTTGGGATGTGACTGCTTCTACCACAGCTGCAGACACCTAAAGACTGAGGATGTTGTCTCCTCCTTGCCACACACGGCTGTTCTCCCTTCCCCAACTGCTTTTAAAGAGAAATAGCCTTTTTTTTTTTTGCCTTTTTTTTTCTTTCTTTTTTTTGGGGGTGTGGTTTTTCGTGCTGCAACAGAAGGAAACAGAGGGCCTTACAAGCAGCAAAGAGAGTTGTATTGCATTCCTCTCAGTGGCTGTGGCTGGCTCTTGCTTATACTGACGTTCCAGCAGAGTCAGGGCATTAAAACGTACACCTGGAAGTAACTTCCCATGCAAACGGCCACTGTAATTCTCGCAGAGTTGGACTAAAAACTCTGTGCCAGTTTCCTACCCAGGTATGTCAGGGACACATGTAAGTGCCAGCCGTTGGGTAAAGCACAACTGCTATTCCCCTTCAGTGCCTGGAGTAGAAAACCATGGTAATCAAAACAAAAGCCAGAGCATTTTTAACACTCCTCTATCTTTCCCTTAGAGACAGGTGACTTTACTGCCTTTAATGCAGCAGAGAGACTTGATAAAGCTGGCTGTGCCCTTCAAGCTACTGACAAATGTAAGTGCTTGGCAAAATGCACTATGTAATACTGCAAGGAAAGTCCTCTTACAGTAATAGCTTTTCCAAAGCAGAGATCAGTCACCAGCTTGGACTGCCAAGCATTTCCAAAATGTAAGGCGCAATCCCATTTTTCAACTTACCAACAGAAAAATGAGGGAGCTGCACAAGACCTGATGTGCTGGTGCAAAGCAGATGCAGCGATGTCAGAGCTTCTATTCCCTCTGAGGCACGGGCTGAGCACAAACAACAAACAACAACCCCTTCACTGTCACAGATGACCCCTTACAATGTGGCTATTTTGTCCTGCAGGACAAATAGCAGGAATCCAGAGAGAAATTAAGAAAAAGAACTGCTTTCCACAGACTCCTAGGGCAGCTTTGATGCCCTCAGGGCACTTCTACCTTCACAAAGGACTTGGCCAGTACAACAGTTCCACTTAAACCCAGTGACAGAGAATTTAATGTTTCTTTGATGGTAACTTCCACCTGAATCCCTTTTCTTCCCTTCAGTGACACCCCTCCCTGCCGCCTGCCCCCTCCCAGCCCAGAGCAGCTCCGGGAGTGGCCAGGTGCAAGGTGGTCTCTTTAGGAATGATCGCCATCCTTTTTGTATTTTGTTCCTTTGTCCTTTCCAAGCAAATTATCTGCGGGACCCTGGAACAAGCCGTCACTTCAGAACAGTGTCACTGTCACATGGACAGCAGCCCCGGGACCTGCAGGACACATGTGAGCAGGCAGGCTGTGTTAGGAAGCAGCAGCACTGAACACCTCACTGGCACATCTTCCTCACCAGGGACTGCTGTCAGTCACTGCAAAGCCACCTCCTGGTGCTAAGGTAACCTGGATCAGGCCCTTCATACCTGGGAGCACCCTTTTCATTCCCAAGAAAAATATTCTTCAAACTGGAGCACAGAGATTTCCTTACATTAGAATTAAGGAGCTTTCAGTCTCTTCTTAAATGAGCTTTTTTTTTTTCTTCCCCAAAATGCAACCATTATAATTTTTTTTAAAATCACCATTGAGAAACACTAAAAAGCTTTCTGTAATACTTCTTACAGTTAGTATTTGCTTCCTGCTGGGAATTCATGTGCTGTCAGTGGAAGCTTCACCAGATGCTGACAACTTCATTCTCCATCAGTAATGCCCCTGAGGAAGGACGTTTCCCCTGTGGCAGCTCTCCTGCAGGAGGCAGCAGCAGGTAATGCCCACAGTTTCAAAAGGTCCAGTAAGGTTGGGTTGTCTGCACTGAAGTACCCTGGTGGCAGATTTTCAGCTGCTGAACTACCCACAGCTAAGCTTTTAAGAAGAATCCCCTTTCCAGTGAGGAACAATATAAAAATTAGATTTCCAAGTTTTTCAGACATTATAGTGGACTGGGTCTAATGCAAATCTGGTCTAAGGATGGAAGTTGAGCCCCTCTGAAAAGTCTATGCCTACGTCTAAATTTTGGAGGTGATAAGAGGCTGCTGCAGGGTCCCATTAAGGGTGGGAGCAGTCAATCTCATTACAGCAAATGTTTTCTGCACGTTCCTCAAGAAAAGAACTCCAAATACAGGACACATTTATACTGTTTGGCATAAATCTAAACCAGAGAGAATACTAAAATGAAAGAAAAAGTGCAATACCTTCTGTTGCATTAATATACATAGTTCCAAACTTGAATTTGAATGACATATGCATCCAAACCCACCTTTGGCATACCTCCAAACAAAATCATAACCACCTAACCCTGGAGGTTTCATGGGGTGGGGTTAAAGTTGGAATGATTACTGAAATGATATCCAAAGGAAGCCATAAAGCTGTCTAAGGGTTTCCTAACTTAGTCTGGATTCACTGGGTCTGTAAAGACTCTGGCAAATGCCATCATCAATACTGGCTCGCTCTGGCAGGATATACAAGGGAGGATGTGAGGTTGCGGTGCTGATTTGTGATTCAGAGTCTAGCTTCCCTTTCTGATTTTCTTAATAGCTTTTTTTGCCCTGCATGGGTTACTTAATCTATCTATGCCATAGTTCAGTATCCAGAGAATGCAGACAGTAAGATATTTGATTTAACCCACATTTTCCTGCCTTTTTACATGCATTGCCTGTTTAGTTTTACACGCTTCAGGTCAGAGGCGGTGCCTTGCTCTGTCTTTAAACACAGCTATGGTGTCTGGCATGCCAGGACACGTGCTAAGACACACCCTCTGACAAATGAAAAAATGACATTTCAAATGTCACCACTAACTCAACTTAAAGCCTGCAGAGAACAAAGCAGTGGGGGGTAAAGTCTGCAATATGTCATACGGAGCAAAATACAAGTTCAAAGCATGCTGCCACAGCTGAGTGCCTGATTGTGGTTGGTGCTGGTGCTCTTCTCTACTGCCCTGGCTCCGTGCAAGACATCAGGAGTCAGCAAGTAATCCAGATGTCCTCATGTAAGTCAGGAGGAAGCAGAGGCACTGCACACCCTCCGAGCACAGGAAAATACAATGCCTCGTAAGCTGGGAGGGAGGGCAGACGGCATTACAGGTGGACTAGAAATAACAGAGCAAGCTTCATGCTGAAAAGCAGGGAATCTTTGTCATGACAACAGAGAGAGCTGTTAAACTATACAACATGCGCAGGGAATGTAAAGACAGGCAGTACACTGGCAGCACTGCAGCAGTGAATGATGGTTTATTTTTAACAACAGTTTCTAAAACAGGAGCTGGTGATTTTGTTTGTCACTTTTTATTTCGTCCAATCCTCTAGATGGATACTAGTTCCTTTTGCAAGGTATTTTTTTATTTATTATTGTTTCTCCTTGAAGCAGAGACTGAAAATGCTGTGATAAGTAGACTGAAAGGTTCACTTAGTTTCAGCTGCAGTTTCCCTAAGTGCTTCTGTGTCCCCCGCTGAACTGCTGTTTTGTAATGCAGTGGAGGTAGAGCACGCTTTGGGGATATTCCACAGCTCTCCTCTTGCCTCCACCACACCACAAAAGAACCATTTTTCCTCTCTCCTCCCTTCACTCTTCCTTTGCTCTAAGGGGACAAGAGTGACCAAGAAAGAAAGGTGTACTGTCACCTTCCTCAGGCCTTTTTTCCACCAACTAAAACCTTGCAAATCTAAACCATTAACTAAGCAGTTTCATGCTTCGCTCCTGCCCCATGTCCTTCAAGGTGTGTGAACACAGCTTGCTGCAGACTAACAAGCCACACAGCAAATGCTCCAGGTTGGGGACTAACATCGGAGGACCAGAGGATCCAGAGCTACAGCTCAGTGGTCTGAGGAAAAAGCTCTGCCACTTTGTCCCCCTTAATAATGGGCAGTGAGCACAGACGGCAAGCGTGACTAGGTAGGAGAAACCAGGCTATCCAGGGAATTGTGCAATGCAAGTGCTGGGCTTCGCAGTCTGTAATAGGGGTGAGTCAGACTCTGAATTGCTGTGCTGCTATCTTAGTTACAGTAGATGCTAATTCAGCTGGTCAGGTAGAGTGTGCTTTTAGGAGGCTAATATGAGCAAGCATATTGAGGCTCTGGGACTTTTCCAGGCTTCATAGCTGTTCTGCCTATTCTAAAGGGAAGACACACTCGTGAAATGCAAATGCACAGCAGGATATGGAATACCCGCCTCCTTTGAAGTTTTCTGGGGTGGTGTCTAGCGCAAGACTTTGAGCTGTTTGGCAGATTAATGGGGCAGTTTATTCTTCTGTGGTGTTTTCAGAGGCAGCTGGAGGCACTGTGGTGAGGAAGGTCTCGGTTTCAAGCAGGCACCTTCCACCTGCTTCATAAAAACAAAGGTGGAAACTTTTAAAAGACTGATTTCAAAAGAGGGAAACATTGTGACAGAATGAACCTACTCAGGTTCTTTAGTACCCAGCAGGATTTGAGGGTTTCCCTTAAAAGACTCAGTGTCCAACCTAAAGTCTACTAAAATTAACTCAAAAGAGACTCACGCTGGAGGGCACTGGATCAGGACCTAAAAGGCTCTTGGACTCGCACTGCCATGTCTGCAAACTCTTAGCTGGTCTTCCTATGCAGAGGGGAGGTGAAGAGGTAGTGAAGAGGGATGAGACTCGGTGCCTCTCCTTTCCTGAAGGGACAGTCAGTGCACAGCTGCAGTGACACAGTCCTCTGGGTGCTGCTGCATGAGGTAGAACAGACGCAGCTCTTCCCTTCGGTAGCTCTATGGACCTGCGGTCCTGAGAGTGACAACAGCTTGTCGTTGTCAGCTAACACAGAGCTACCACGGCAGTCTGCTGAGAGAAGACCCAGGGTGCCATTTTCAGGGTTAGTTTATTCTGATTGGAACTGTACTCCAGTCCCTTGGGACCTGACCCTTTTCACTGAGTTTTCTGGAAGAAGTGAAGGATCAGAGGTTAGATTCTTAGCTGAGACATCAGAGCCAAGCTGTTCTCCGAAACACCCTTTGTTGCTGTCTCTTCGCAAGCCTGCAGCCTCCGCTCCCTCCTCCCCTTCCCAAAAATAAAGCTCCATGATGTAAAAACATTCCTTTGGGGCTGGAGGTGGAAAAACTAGGACACCACAGTTTGGAAAACGCTCAGCACTGCATGAAATATTCACTATCAACCGAAACAGGTTTACCCGGAGGAGGGTACGATGAAGAGGGAACGGGGAATCAATTTCACTGTCCTATGGTTTGTTATTCTGGCTGTTTCTTCTACTCTCCAAATAAGCTGAGGTTTTTGGAAGCCTCTTTCTGACCCAATTCTCATTCTCTCACTTTTCAGTCTGTGTATCTCTCCTGTTTTGTGAGCAAATAAACACTCATCCTAAAGGCATCTTTGCCCAATTCTAAACACTGCTGCTCTCCTGAACAGGGCTAATAATGTAACAATTCATGAGAGCCAGAGAGCCAGAGAGCGCATGTGCAGCTGGGGGATCCATCAGCTGAGCACCGTGAGATGGGAACTGAGGAGTGCCCCAGCCCCCGTGAAGGGCCTTCCCTTTCCCTTCACCTTCTCTGCGCTTCAAACACTTCACATCATCATTGGGTGTGAATCAAATCCTTCTCTCTATAACTGATTGCCAAATTGTTTGTTCTGGGGTTTGCCCAATGCAAATGACAGGAAGAAACCCGGAAAATATGGAAAGCAGGAGAAATGGCTTTGGTGATCTACCACCCTCATGTGTTTGCATTCTGCTTTCTGCAGGTACAGGTTTCAGTGTAGCCCCAACCTGAAGCAACATTAACTGTGTGAGTTTGTGTCCAGGAATACAGGAGGTTCAGCCTCATCACCAGAGATACAGCATTCCAAGCAATAATGAGGTCTTCAGACAGTGCAGTGGGAAAAGGGAGATCAGTAGAGGTGATGGGAAGGATGACATCAACTCAATCTGTGGTTCCCTGTAGGTATCCTGGGATGGGAAATCAAGGCGAAACCAAAATGCCCAGGCAGAGCTGCAAGGGTGGAAGATGATACAATTCTCAAACTCTCATAATGCCTGACAGGAACTCAATCCCCCCTCCCAGGATTTCCAGTACTCAGTGCATTAAAACTGCACATATGGGAAATCACACATTTAATTTTTCCAATGAGCTCTCACAGAGAATGAGGCTTACATATGAAGTCCAGCTCCCATACACTGACAGCTTAGACAAAAAAAAGCTACGAATGGAAGCTAATCTGCAATTAATTCATTTTCCATTCAACCGAACCCCAAACATGTTTTGTGAAACAAAGGAGCTCTTTAAGTGCTCCAAAGGGCATTTTCCTAATGGCTAAGAGCACGTGCACCCAGTATTTGGTCTGCTCCAAGTGAATAAGGAGCTGTATCGTTCTACTAAGCCAGGGAAACCACAGAGAAACTCATCTTCTTGATGCGCAGTTCCTTCTCCACCCTCACAGCTGGAGCTACTTGGCTCACTGGGATATCCCAGGCCCATCCCTCTGAGACCTCTGAACAGGCACAACAGGACTCAAGTTATGGTCTGAAAAAGCAGCAGTGCGTGCAACCTGGATGTGTGAAGTTGGTCCCATATTTACCAATATTATACAAAAAGTAGGATTTATTCACTCAGATGAGTTTGGTCTTATAATTCAATTCTTTGTGCTGATAAAAATTTTTTTTACATTTATCAATTATCATTTCATTGTTCATATTCTGTTAAGACCCCACTTAACACCATGCCTTTGTTCTGATACCTGCAAGTACAAACCAGATGGTTCCAGCCTTACTGAGACTGGGAAAGCAGTTAAGGATGGACCTTAGAACATCTGGGGTTCTGGCTAGTCCAGAGGTTTCCCAGCAAATGCTGGCGGCTATTGCTTATGGAAACACACTGACAAACAGAGCAACTAAGGAGTGACTCTTCCCTAGTGCATCTGCCCCTCTCACCTTCTGGCAATCAGTGAGGACCACTTGACCTGGAATGTCTATCCAAACAGCTCTCTAACTCTTGAACCTATACATGCTTCAGACTTCCCGTTATTTTGTAGTTTCACAACGTGGTTTTTGTTCATTTTAACCCCCCTAACACAATCATGTAATTATTTCCCAGCCATTCTGGCAGATCTCTCACTTCTCAAAACCAGTGTTCTCATGATAGGCCTATGATCAATGGTAGCCAGGACAAGGATTCAGATTTCAGAGTATCTGGGAGAAGAAATGAAGGCTGTCTCCCAGTACCATTTTCAATCTATTTTTTTCCCCAGAAATTAGCTCACTTCAAGAATTCCGCTCACTAAAAGCAGCAGTGTTTTCTGTTCTATTCAGTGAAACTACACAATAAATGACTGTATATGTTTGTCTTTCTTTTTTTTTCTGTAAAGACAAAGAAATTTTCCTATTCGTTAATAAGAAATTCCTAAATGATAATGCGCTAGCTCTCTTCACTACTGCTTTTCTAGAGAATTAACCATTGGAAAGAAAAGAAAAATCTGTAATCACTGGCAGATTACAAAGGACTAAACAGATGGATAACAGGTAAATGTCATGTCATGATGGAGGAAGTGGCCTGGCGGAGAAAAGTTGCAGATGAGCTCATATTTATACCAGTCAATTAAGCTGATAAATATTTATTACTTAAAATGCTCAGCAATAAAGATCTAGTTATTTTTACTACTTGCTGCTTGTGTTTGCTTTTAGGAATAAACCTGCCCTTTATGAGATGAAAATTTGCTCTTTTACTTTAATTAAGATATATGAGAACAGTTCTTCATGGGGTGCTCCATTTGACAAAGGTCAGTTCTGTGCTGTGCCCCCAGAGGGCTGCAGCAGGAGGTGCCCTCGGTGCCAGCATCAAGGACGACCACCAGCTGAAGAGCAGTGGTATATTCGAGGGACTGCACATCTTTGCTGTACAGACAGATCTCTTCAGACTAGACTCCTCACCAGGGGATGGTGTATTTGTTCTTCATACAATGTCAGGAATATGAAGAAGTCACATGGCCATTGTTCCATTTAAAATTACAGTCTGTGCTAAACAAGCAAAGCCTTACTACCTGCGTGAAGGTAGTAGGTTGGTTCTGGTGGCTTCTGCAGGAAAAACCAACAATGCTCCCAGGGGTTTACAAATTGCTTAAAGAGACACTGTCTAATTCCTACATACTCTGCAGAGCTTATTAAAATCCTCCAGGAGACAGCCACAAGCACAATTAGAGCTGGTTCCAGTAGCACACAGCTGCATCCTGTGATAAGCAGGGGATTGTGTGCATGGCAACACAATTTGACTCAGCCAAAACGGCTATCAGGGGGACTGATCATCACTATCTTCCCTTCTACTTGCATGCTGTCACTGTGCTGGCAGCAACAAACTTCATAGGGAATAAGCACACCTGGGACACAGCAGAATTTGGCAGGCACCTGGAACTCAGCAGATGTCAGGTGTTTTATATAGCATGCATTTTCCCTGGAAAGTCAGTCCATTTGGATAAACATTCACTGATGCAAATGGAGATACCAACCCTGCTCTCTTCCACCTGCTAGCTGCATTATTTGGGAAAGCCTGGCCATCATTTATTTATTTATTTATGAGGAATGTTCTTTGAGAGAGGATCTACCCCTTTTGTGTCCAAGCAGGAGTGTCTTGGGGTGACTCTATTATGTGTATCCCCTATCATGCTCTATGCCCAAAAAGTAATATTGTGCCTTTTCTGTGCCTTTAAACTGAGCTTGAAGGAGTCAGCCCTTCAAGCCCTTTCAGTGACAGCTGGTGTTTTGCCTTCATCCACTAACAGCAGACACAGAGGCCAAGCTGACTTGAAGAGCTCAGATTCACGGCTCTATGACATTTCACTAGTCAAAATGCCCCAAAAGCTTCTGGGCCCTTGTGTGCAGCTTGAAACCACAAGAGTTTGGAGTTTCTGGGGCAGAAACAAGAAGAGGAGGGTGAGCAAAAGGAAAATCAATCTCAATCTTAGGGAAGGTTTCAGTGGATGGATGAAGTTTTATTTGACATACACCGGCCACATCACGCATATGTCTCCTCGTCATTGGGCTCCATGTACTATCTTGTGATAAGGTAATTATCCATGTAAGGAAGAATACATTAAATGTGAATAATGGCAGCCTATTTCTGACTGATTTCTTTCACATGAAAAAGCGGAATGATATGTCTGGCATCACCTAATAATATTTTAAGTATTACCTAAAAAAAATCTGATGTGCAAACCTTGGGGTTTTGCTTGCTCTTTACCTTTGGCTTAGGCACTCATGGCTCCCTACAAACTGGAAATAATAATGCTTAATTTGTAGGACTGTATATAGTTTCATTCATGAATTCTTCATGGGTTTCTGGTGGAGATTCATTCACGATTTCTTACAAAGCACTGTGAAACTCTCTAGTGAAAATCAGCACTCACACGGGGTGATACAGGGGAGAGCTATTACATCAGGGGCAAGACCTGGTGCCTTCTCTACCTCTGTCATTTAGCTTTCACGTGATGCCAGGTACATCACTTCACTTGATCTATCCTTTCACTGACTATTGAGATGATTAAGTTTTGGAGTAAGGTTTTCCTATTTTTATCTGTTTGTACAATACCCCATTCACACTTCAACCAAGTCTATGCAAAATAACAAATAATAATTTCCAAGACTATTTCTACCCTGTGTAATTCCGTTAATGTGTTTGAGACAGAAAAGATACCAGATTAGTAAAATGTCAGTCAGAAATACAGAAGGCCTGCCCCTCTGCAGCTGCCCAAGGAGAGCTCTAGAGATAAATAGCTCAGCTATTTCTAACTGGCACGTATTGTTCTATGGGATTATTAATGCCTGCTGCAAACTTGGCTTCCAGTGGGTGCCTTCTCTGGGATCAGTGGGTGTTCACAAAGCTTCTCCTTTGCAGAAGGTGTTAACAGCACTGCTTACAAGTAATATCCCCAGTGTCTGTATTGTCATGGGGATTTCTGCAGATGGCACACAGTGGTGACTGTTAGCAATTTATTACCATTCCTTGAGCTTCTTCCTTCTTTTCCCTCTATGAAGCTCTTTCTAACATTGGCCAGCCTTTGCTTTATCCATAGCAGACAAGCTGCAAGAAGCCTCGGCAAAGGAGGGGTGTGAGTCCAAATAGGATGGACAGAACACCTCAGGTGCACAGCTCAGGGGCAAGTGACAGCACAGCCTGAAGTCAAATGCGTCAGCCCTGGATTAGATGAACTGGCAGCCAGCCGCCAAGATAAAGTGCCTGCCTCCAAATTCAGCAATGTCACAAGGAGGGAAGGACAGTGGGGATGGCACAAGCTGGTGAACACATGCAGGTGAACCAAATTGGACAGGCAAAAAAAAGACAAGGAAGACACATACTAAACATATTTCACTACTGCAGGTTCTGTCCTGCTGACCTTGGCCAATGATTAATGTTACTTTAGAGCACATTCACATTTGCTCTTAATATGAATCCCTCTGGACTGTAACTGGGAAAAATGCCACTCAGGCTGCACTGGGGAACCTGGGAGGTGGGGAATGAATTTTTACTGCCATTTAAATAATTTTGTTTATGCCTGAATATCATGCTGTGCAACTTTCTCTCTCTGGACCAGGTATCACACCACCCTACTGCACAAACAAATTGCACATTTGAATCGGTCATGCAGGCTTGAAGAAAGTGGAAGAAAACGTGGGTGGAGAGAGGAACTCTTCAAACATGACAGATCTTTTCTTACCTGTTTTTTCTTCCTGACAGGTTAAGATACATCTACCAAGCTATTTGCAAGATGAAAAGTGCCCTATCTTAATTTACCAGAAAAATTTGCACGGTGTGAGTTGTTGGGAGATTCAGGACTTCAACGAGAGGAGTGGGAAGGACTGTGGTAGGCTGGTAAATGACAGCCTGGAGCTACAGATTGAACTTAGAGAGAAGTTCCTGACCCAGAGCCTGATTCAAGGCTGTAAGAGAAGCTCTTTGAAGCCACTTTGTGAATGCCCAGACTACAGTGTGCTTAGCTCTTGCTAATCACAACCTGACCAATTCTGCCAGAATATTTCAAAGGAAATAGCAGCCACTGGGTCTGAAACTTCCTTTTAATTTGCTTTTCTTCCTGATATTTGCTTTTACACATCTACAGCTACAGTATCTAATCCTTTCCCCTTCTTTCTCTTCTTCCAGTTTTTACTTCACAGTTACAGGTAAATCACAGAGAATTTTCTACTGAATTCTGCCCAGGGTATTTCTCATTCATCTCATAGTCTCCCAGTATGCCAGCCAAATCTGGAATGCCCCAAATAGGGAATACCAGACCTTTAAAGAATACACCAAGAAAAAGCATCTGGAGCTCAGCAGTTTTCAGTAAACTCCAGTCACAGCTGGCCACTACGTCCCACGCAAACATGGCATGTTCCTGGTCTGAGACAAAATCTGAGCATGCTTTTCCTTAGAGAGCGGAGCCATCATTTTCTGTCACCATTCTCTACGTGCACCTGGGCACTAGCTATTTACACCAGTTGGCACTTCCAGTCATCCAAATACTTCACATAATTCATAAGCCTAAAGCAGTAAACACCCACCTTCCTGCCATTTATATCTTTCCCCAGGAGAACTCAGCTCAGAGACAGCATTAAGGTTTCTGCTTTTTACCCAATTTTCCAGCTGGGTTAACTGAGGCATGCCGAGGTCAAGTGACTCGCCCAAGGCCACACACTCAGCTGCTTAGCCATCCCTGCATCCCAAGCGCTGCCAGTCCTGCGGACATTTGCTTCAGCCTCCAGACCACAAGGCTTCCCTCTGAGTTGTCGTATGTGGCACACAACACCTACAGGCCAGACGAATCTTTGGCTTTGGCTTCCAGCTAGAAAAGGTGCATGAAGGGAAGGAACAGAGCAGGAGGCAGTGTGGTGGGGATGTAGCTGTAACAGGGGCTGACGCAGGTGTGGGAATTCGCATTTAGGAAACAAACAGCTGCTCTTGGTGACAGGCAGAGCCTGGAACTGATCAGCTTTAGTAAGAACGACACTTAAGCGTGCATCAGAGCCTCGGACAGGCAGCCCCATGGAGCTTGCTAAAGATGTGCCTTTCACAGCCCCCCAAAACCAGAGATCCTCCATGGGAAAATGGGTTTAGACTGTACTGGGGACTCCACAAATGGGTTACCTCAGTTCACACGAAAAGTAGCTCCCACAGAAAAGAGAGGGAGGTAGAAACTGCACCACGCTGCAGCTGTGGGTTTCATTAGCAACAGAGACATTGGAAGAGAAAACGTCACAGATTGTACTCAGAGACTTGTGCCTTTTGGGAGAAGTTCAGCTAAATACAGTCCTCCATTTATTTAAAATACATAGAGCAAAATTTGTCAAATAAATAGGAGGAAGGGTGGCACACAAACTAAAGCCAAACCTACTCTGCTCCAAGCAGCACTCCCTCACACCTTATTCTCCAGCCCCATAGCACATTACAGAAAACAGCCTATTCTCTCCTTAGGATAAATAACCTTGTGGCCCAAAACCAGGAGTAGATTTACTAGGGGTTGTAATTGCAACTGCAGTCCTAACACTTACCCTCACCTGATTAGCACCTCCCAGTGTGCCTTCTGTGCTCCCAGGCACATGATGTAGCTGCAATCACGGGGTTGCACTTATTATGAACTGGGAACGTGACGAGATCAGGCTCTCTAACTTACCATAAAAGGCCACTCACTTGCAATTGGTAGAGTTTACACTTCTGTACCTTTGAATTTGCCTATGATTTCTTATTGGGGCTGGATTTAGTTTTGTAAAGCAGTTTTCTTTCTCCTCTAGAATTTACAAGATAAAGCACATTCTCCTCACATCTACATGTCTAGTTCATTCTCTACAAAAAAAGCAAATTTTAAAGGAAAGAAGCATTCTCAAATTGCTCTGCACAGGAAGTGTACTAAAAACTCTCTCTTCAGCATAAAATTGAAAGGGTATTACATTCTATGACCAAAAAAAAAAAAACCCCTTAAAAAAATAAATTAAAAAATAAAACAACCAAAAACCAAAAAATCTTGGTCCAGAATGAGATGTTCTACGTGTGGAGCTAGTTCTGAGATGCTGTAAGAAGCTTGTGTTTCAACAGCTATTCCAGATAGTTTCCATATCTACACAAGTCCTATAAGTGGCCTCACAAAATTTCAAACAAATTACAAGAGAAATACTATCCTTGCTTGCCACTGTGAACAACAGTGATTAAAATATAGACCTCAGAGCCAAGACTCTAGACAGGTTTCTTTTCAGACTGCCAGAAAGGACAAAGAAACCCCTCCAAAATTCCCCAAACCAGCCACTATTGAGGCCCATAACAAGGTTAGGCAGCTAACAACTCCCTCTCACTTCCCCATGTCTGTGAGCTGTTCTTGCATCCATGTACCCTCTTTATTCCTTCTTGTAGTCCTCCAGCAGAATCAACACAAGTGAACCCTGTGCCTGCACCTCAGCCTCTCCCATTCACTGTCCATATCAATTTAAACTGCTAATTTAAAAGCTAATGTGCCTGATGGACCTTCTCTTCTGCCAGCTCTGCAGTGGGAACAGTAATGAGCAGTAAGAGGATGTTAACATCTTAAACCACCGCAGCTGTTTGCTTACTGATGCAGGAGACCAGAGCCCCCAGTCCTCCCTGGTGGGACAGTAAAAAGCAGGCTTTGATTGCTGTTTAGTAAACTGGATTATTGGTAAAAAATCTGGAGAACGTTTCTTTTCTCCCATGCTCAGCCTCTCTGTCTTGGGCAGAATATCCCTAAAAAACAAACACTGATTTAGCACATTATGGATCCACGAGAAAAAGAGAAGAGCTGAGAAGCAGAAGGTTAAACCAACGTGCCAAAGCCAAATGCCACCATAAAGCAAGAGATCTTCATTCCTTCTAAGCTGTACAGTCCATGAGCTGTGAGGGAGAGTTTCCAGCCCTCCCTTCTCATTGCCACCCTCGTCCTTCACACTACAAGGCTATTTCTGCATGTTTGGTTATTATTTCACTCAGTGTTGGCTGCTAAACATTTAAAATAAAAGAAACAATTTAGAAGAAGCAAGACAATGCCTGTGCAGAACCTACTGATCACTTTGTTCACTAAGTCTGTGCCCCTTTCTATCTGGTTTTTCTAAAGACCACCAGGCAAAGATATTTTCTCATTTTCTGAGATACTGCATTATTTTCTGTGCATATCCACTATTTATATGAAAAGAGGGAGAAACACTGTTCCTTATTTACCTCTTCTCTCTCCTGGTTAAAAAAGCTAGTCAGCTAAGGAGGGGGTAACCCATATAACCATGATAACAAGGGATACAAACTAGAAACAGTGAATATAAATGAGCAACTAATATGAATAGTTTTGCTAATAACATGTTTCTGAAAAATTGCTTAGTCCCAAATGCGTCACTGTAATGCTGACAAACAGATTCACAGAAGCTTCAGTTAGTTCACAAACTAGCATCCTCATCGTGAACCTGGAAGCAGAAACCAGACCTAAATTCCTTTGAAATTAATATAATAACCAAATTTGCTGAGGAATATACTCCAGGGAACTTTGCATTTAGGTCAGCAAGAAAGACAAAAGATACTAAAAAGGCATTTCCCATTTCATAGTTCTTCTATCACCAGCACAACTTAAAGACATGGATATATCTACACTATCTACACTAAATACTACAGACGGTTTATCATAACAAAAGCAGTGTACTGTTTGCATCTCACTGATTGCCAAGCAAGGAGGAAATTGGGTTGTACAGAGCTCTCCATACCAGGCTGCAGATGTCTGAAATTAAGATGGAAACCAGAAAGGAAAGTCTTAGCAAGGGAAAACAGAAATGCCTTTCCTGGAAGCTGAGTGCTGGCAGGAAGGGACCTTGGTAGTGCATTCAGACTGTGCACAATAACTTGGAGCATGTAACTGGCTGCAGTGATTTACAGGCCAGCACAGCAGTGGGTGCAGATTACAGTTGTGCTGACAGAGGCAGAATAACTCCTGAAAATGAGATGCCAGCCAGTACACAGCAAAAGGTAGATGAAGGCCCCTAAAGTGATTCAGATTGGAAATTACATCCTCCTCTGCTGCGTGAGTAATTGTTTGGCTTCCATTAGGAAGCCTCTCAATTTCTATCACAGTTTTGTTGATGTACAAACAATGTCCCTTTTTTTATAACACGGACAGTTCCTTTCTCCCCTAATGGTCCTGGCTTACACCCTTGGTGTCAAGAAGCAGCTGGTTATAAAGTCAAGGGAAGACAGTTAACAATAATAAAATGGAGTAAAAGACATGGCTACAACAGAAACAAAACGGCTTGAAAATTAGCTCCTTTCCCTGCAAAGTGTCTAGCTGAAGAGCTCAAAGCACAGATTTTCACATAAACAGGTTTTAGTTCCTAAGGCTCCTCAAAATTAAGACAGGTAAAATTCGTGTGGACAATCTGCAAACTGTGAGGCAAAGGCTGTGAAGAAACACACTCATTCAACTGACAGATAATTTTTAATGCCACCTATTTAAAAGTACTTTGCTATGCAATACGTTGGTGTCTCGCAAGTTGACCTCGAAGATTTGAGGACAAATGACCCATTTAAGGAGGCAACACTGTGATTCTGTGTTGGAGCAGAGCACTTTTAGAAATGACTACTGTATTTGAACCCCCAATCTGAGACCTCGTTGAAGAAGGTATTTTTCAGACTGTGTGACTGAAACATAACACTTGATAGCTTCTGTAGAGATGTCAGGCTTCCAAGGCTGAACTCAGAGGAGGAAGGTATGCTGCCACCTGAGATGGCACAAAGATGGGAAGAGAGGGAGCACACGGCTCTGTAGAAGGAGTTCCTGCCTTCAGTGTATTTATTTCTTTTTGCTGTCAGCACTGTGGCACAGAGCTGGCCACCACTGTATGGGCCTCTGCCATAACACATACACAGTTAAGGAACTGACAGTGCATCTCTGCACTCACTGTAAAGTCCACTTGCATTGAAGGGTGTCCATACACTGCTGGATTCTCATTCCAAGCTTTGCCTTCTGCTTCCACGCTACAGTTCCTGGCTATCGTGGCTAATCCAAAGACATCATAAATTTACTAAAAAGGGACTAATTTGTCTTCATATGTACTCGTATAAAAAACTGAGTACTGCAAAACTTGTTCTGATATCAGTCAGACCTGAGCTTACTGGCTAATTAATTTATTCCTGCCCATGTCAATGGGATTAAAACTTCTGTACAAGCGCAGGAACAGAGTTTTAAAATACCAAAAGCCATTATTAAAATACATTTCCATAGCTCAAAATGATAGCAAAACACAGGTGCTAGAGAAGAATCGTTTGCTGATAGCAAGTCAAACTTTATTCAAACTTCTGAAACAGAGGGACTACAAATGCTTCTTTTATAGAAACAGTTTTTCAAGAGAGGCCAAATAAAAAATTAAATGACAACTAACCATCAACATTATGTGTTCACGCAGCACAGCCAGAGTGAAACAGATAAATAGAAATTAAAAATAAATTTCAATACTATAAATTAAAAGATGCCACAGAAGGTATGTAAATTGCATGCCACAAGGTCTTGTTTTTTGTTTACAAAGAATGTGTTTTCAGTTTGATGGAGAGGCATCATTATGGAGGGAATTTGAGGCATTTTAAATAGCAGAAGCACTCATTAAGTATTCATTTTTAACAGGAAGACTGGAAAAAAATTAAAATTAATGAGCAAGATGAAGTGGGGGGGAGCTTTGAAGATGACAGCTTCTTGCTAAAAAAAGACACACTTGATATCAATCGCAAGCAGTTCACACACATGCATTACTCCTAACTCCACTGTCACAATGTCCAGCACTAGTTCACAGCTGCTCCATGTTCACTTCATGTTAGGATACTTGGCAAAGCAGACAAAGCACAGTGTTGCCCCTCAGACACCGTGAAAACAAAGATGAGGAATAATCACCATGCAAAGGACACGGCATAAACCCGGGTGACTAAATATATCTGCAACAGCAACCATGGGAGACCCTCAGGAAGAGGTACAACTACAGTCTATGTCAAAAGCTCAAACTGACTACAGCAATTTCTGTAAAAAAAAAAAGAAAAGCACAAGTATTCTTGTTTTACCACTATCATGGATTTTCTGCAAACAAATGAAATTTTTCTGGTCCAATTTGTAGCTGGCACATTAAAACATTATAAGACCTTACACATCTCTTAAAAAATCTGCCTGGTTTAAGAATTTGTGATCTGGACATCAGAGAGATCTTCTCAAACATCCTTTCCTATCCCTGAATCTTAAAAGAAGGAAAAAACCAAGTCACCTTGCTTTAAACACACACACAGGCTAGACTGCTTAACTGATGTACAACACGCAAGTTTTAGGAAATTCAGTCTAAATTCAGGTGTCAATTTGTTCTTCAGTACCCTCACACAGTAAAATAAAGTTTTGATTACTCCTGTAAAAATACTTGTTTGTTACTTTTAAAGGCTCATATTCATGATGAAGGGTCTGGGGGAAGGGGGTCCGGTTGAGGCTTGCTATAAAAGGTGGTCATTACAAAGCACAGATGTGGGCAAGCCTTTGTTTTCTCTGGATCTCTTAGTTTAGAGTAAAAACCTGGATTCGGGAAAGACTTATTCAAGCTGAACTGACCCTGGCAGTGGTAGAGTCAGGGCATCCTGGACAAGTGTAAAATGCCTCCGATAAAGACGAGCAAAAGCATCAAAGTAGAAGTTACTGCAGTGAAGCGTGAATAGCAGGAGTTGCATGAACATGTTTGGAGCAATGAACATCTGACTTTGGTCTTATCCCAGAAGATTACTTCATGCTAAACACTTTTCTCACTATGTTCTTCAGTGTGATGCTTTTCTGTATTGACCATTCCCACTGTCCCCTGAGAGTTCTTCTGATCTCCTGACCCTGCAGAACACCACGTAGAAGAGGTGCCCAGCACGCCCGACACGAGCATAACCCTACCGAGGAACACCTTTCTGAAATTATGTCCAGGTCTGTTCCAAAGTCCACCGAGATCAGTGGCAAGACTTCCTCAGAATTTTAGTGAGCTGTGGCAGGCCTAGATAAAGCCTAAGCTCCTTTGGAGGAGAACTAAGAAATTTCCATGCTGGGCAGAGATGTCTCAGCTAGCTCCAAACAAGCTGCCTAATGAGCCCAAGCTGAGTGCTGCCCTGATATGACTCTCATGTTTCTGCCCCCACATGGGCACACTCAGAGCTAACTCAGGTGTCTCTGCATGACCCTGTATTGCACCATGCAGACATACCCTAGCTGCTTTGTTGCTTTCCTTTCAAATTATAGCAGCAGCAACAGAACAGGCAGTGCACAACTATAGGATTATTTCTTATTAATATTTGCCCCTTTAAGGTTTGGCATCTTCAACAGCCCTAAATGAAAATGGGTTGAAAATACTGCATGAGAATTCTCCTTTAGGACTCAGTTGACCCAAATGCACAGTTCTCTTGCTCTGAATTCCCCTGTATGATGCAGGGAGATAAACTGCTCTGTTTTCTCTTTCTCTCTTGTCTTTTTTTTCTCTTTCTTTCATAATGCTGCATTGCAGGACCAAATTTTCTGATTATCATGCAGTATCTTATTTTGATTATCTTTTTCTCAAATTAAATGATTCTGATAGTCTGAAGAAAATCAGGAAAGATCTGTCTCCTGCTCCGAGGGGGTAGGTAATGCCTTTCCATAATAGGTTAGCTTAAAAGCATCCATACAGCCAGAAAAGTGGCTGCACTTCAGGGGACTGCCAACATGACTATATCAGACAGTGGCATGACAACACGTAACTAAAAAAAGCCGCAGCCACAGAAGTCCCCACCGCTGATGCAGTGACAGCATGAAAACACAATTTTCACTGGTTCAGCTTGCCTGGCGCAGGGTGAGAGGAACAAGCAAGGCTCTATTCCCAACAGCAGTGCTGAGCTGGTATTGCGTAAGCATTTTCACAGTGCGGCTGGCACAGCTTTAAAAGAACCTCCTCTTGCTCCCTGTTGAGCATTCGTAGACAATTCTGTGCAGCCAAATGACACAACCAAGGTTTAAACACTCCTATCATCCTTGCAGAGTAAGCACAGCCATGACAGAAGGAGTAATACCTGCTTTGGTTCCTAAATGACTAACCTTCAGGTGCAAAAGGTTTACCTGCAGGTACCTCTGCAAATAAGTGAGTTTCTGAAACTGGCAAATAGAAAATCCTTTTTCTCACTTGCAAGCTTGGACATATTCGATCTTCAAGTCACAGAGAGAAAAAAAACAACAAGCAAACAAAGAGGAAAGCCTAAAATACCATTGGTTTTTACAGACACATTTAGAAGCAGAATCATACTGCAAAACTGGCTCTTCCAGCTCCTCAGGAAACCTGCACTAACAACTACAAGAACACTCAAGGTCACAGGCAAGCTCTTTCTGGAGAGAAGCTGCCTTCTGACTATAATGATAAACTCCGCAAAGTAGAGCCTGTATTGCAGATGAGATGACTGGGAGATCCCTAAATCAAATAGCAAACTCTCTGAACATTGTACATAAATAAGAGCTTTATTGAGCCCTGTCTCTGAAATTCATACACAACAGGAGAGCTGGAATGGGAAAGCTGGTCACTGCTCTGCTTTGATGAATTGCTGTACATCAGCACCAAGCCTACTCTTCCCATTTTGGCAAAGTATGCTTAGTCCAGCTTTCAAGACACCAAAGCAACCGAGTGATAGGAAAGCATGGTTATAACCCCACATCAGTATAGAAAAGGAGGAAAAGGCAGCACTGGTTATAGTTTGCTTCTCTATAGCAAGCTACTCTTGCTGGCTCCGTATTGTAAGAGCTTTACCAGAACAATAGAAGAGCATGTGGAGAAGAGTTCCAACACTGTGGATACTGCCCCTGTATCCACACAATTCTGGCTGAAACTCCTGAAGTCCCATCGCAGCATCAGGATGAGTAAAAAGTCGGAAGGTACCTGAGAAGTAACAGGTTTGAGATCTCCAAATTTTGTGGCTGATATCTCCCAGCACACTGCTCCTTCTCCAACTCAAGCTCAGGACTCCTCTGAAAGAGAGAGCACTGTCCTACAGTAACATAAAGCATAGCTGTACACAGCAGGAAGCTCTGCAGATCATAAAACAACGACCTGTTTCTGGCATCTGCTTTGTTTTGTTTTCCTATGAAAAGACACAGTGGGCCAGGCTGCGAGTTATGCAACCTGCAGTTACTCAGCTGTCGGCTGGCTTTGACAGAAAACATCCACAGCAGAGACTTCCCAGGGTGCTTAACACTGCAGAAACAGAGCCCTGGGATACAAAGGAATGGAAGAAGGGACTGGTCATAGGTTAGTAAATGAGGAGGGAAAGCCACAAATTAAAGAAAATTCACTACAGGAAAATGAATAGTAATGAAACCTCACAAGAGAATAGTTTTCCACAACACTGGCAGTCTTAGCTGAGATGGGATTGCCACATGAAGCCCAAACAAGAAAAAAGACTTCTGGTAGTCCAATTAGTCACTCACTGTATTTCTGACACTGTTGTGACATGAAGAACTACTTGGAAAGTCTGATCTGTTATTTGCACAAAAAAAAAGAGTAAGGCTAGCAGAAAAGGATGAAACAGTCTGTCAGTTAAGTGTATAATTTGTTGAACTTGTAGGTGAAGGTGAATGAAAAGGAAAATCATGAAAATGAGCTGTGGACATGTTATTAAGCTAGAACTAGAGCCCAAGGTGAGACACAGAGCAGATTTTTCTCTGTTTCTTATGGATACAGAAATACTGCAACAAAGCCAGTTCGAGTTGCCTGGCATCTTGCTCTCCAAAATCAAGGCAAAAAGTAGTCTCACCCTACTTCAAATCTAAAACCTGCATGGTCTCCCCCCAACAGCAGCTCCAGGTTTTCTAAAGTAACAGTTTGGAACGTTGCAGCCTAGGACTCCTAACATGAAAACAGGAAACTGGCCCCATTTTCTACTCGTTCTAATCCATCATCACAGGGAATAATATAGAACTGAAATGCACTAAACTTGCAGATATTTAAAACAAGTTTGATTGCAGGACTGGGGAAATGCAAAAGCAGGGGAAGAGAAAGACACACAGAACCAAAGGTTCAGAGGCTGAACTGTTCCAGGAAGAAGAAAGTTCAGCCTTAGTCTGTGATTAAGTGGTTGATTTTGCAAAGCCGGGCAGGTATCAAGAACTGGTTAATTGAGGGCAAGAGAGAGTTACAGTACTAAGTGAAAACAGAGCAGTCGAGGGGAGGAAAACAGCTGCCACAGAGTCTGTTTTCCCTTGGGTTTCCTACTTAACTTTAAGGCTAAATATACTTTTCAGCTAACCTATTCTGTGGAGCTAATTCCCTGAAAGTGCTGGGAATCCACTAAGACTGCTGCCTAATATGTTCACAGCTGATGGGTCTGTACCTGTGTGGTTCTTCCAGATTCTGTGCTTAACAAGACCCGAAACAAGGCAGCCCCGCTGAAAGCATTGTATGCACATATTTACACATACCTCGTAGCAGATGGCCAGCACACATCCCAAAGCAAGTGCTAGACTTATCAGGGCGTGTGCAACAGCAAAGAGGAATGAAAGGCAAATTACTACACAAACGGGGAAAAACGTGCCACCTTAGAGTCTGAAGCTGTGAATGGCTGAAGGACAACAGCCCCTCTGACACAATACTGTGATCTCTGCTGCCTCCAAAGCTGGCTTTTCACGAAGCTGCCACACATCCTCCCTGGGAACTGAAGCCACATAGGTACCATGAGATATAATACACTGTGTATATTTTATGCTGTATTATATTTTAGGAATCCATTTATGGTCCCTGCTACCTGCACACTGCTTTTTCAAAGGCACAATTTCTAACGTATATGTACACATTTACAAACAACTGATCACAGCTTATTCCAGTACTACTCCAGTTTTCTCATCTATGTATTTTTGTGACCGCACTCTACCAGCAGACCCATCGGGTGAATTCAAGTCTATGGGAAGAGATTAACTTACAAAGCCATGCAGCCCATGCCCTTTGGTGCTTTGGGTGAGACGTCAAGATCCCACAGGAACCTCTGTGTTCCTTCTCACATCACTGTGGCATGCACAGAGAGGGAGGTGCCCAGGAGCAAAGAACATTTAGCATAATGACTCAGATGGGTGGCCAGCAGTTTAAACCAGCCACTTGATGTTACTATAATGAGGACTCAGTTTAACAGTTGTTCTGCATGCATGGAAATCCTTCCCATACCCAGGAAATCACTTAAAAATAAAATGAACTAAAATCAAATCATCTGTTTGAGAAGAAGGAGGTTATGGCTTGGAAAATGCATAAAATGGGTGGAGTGAAAATCTCCATGGGTGAGTAAAAATTATTTATCATAGCAAGAGGATCAGGGAGCCTCTGAGCTTTATCTCAGGGATGACACAGCATAAAAAGAACTCCTGCAGAAATTAGCTGCAGTTCTGCTGAATCCAACAGGAGTAGAATCCTCTTATGATAACTCTGAGATTAGACTAGTATGTTTTATATGCATTTTGAGCCACAAAAGTCTTGATTGAAAATTAATGGAAGTTATTTCCACAACGAGTAGCAGAATTACATCATATGCCACTTGTTCACTAGGCAATAAATACCTGTTCTATATTGTCTGTAAAATCCATTTAAAAATTCCCATCCAGCACCAATACATTCTGATGCTTGCAGGAGCAATCCTCATCTTTCCACTACTACATCATTAGCTTCCTGAATCTCGTCATGAAAACTAATTCATTGAAACATATTCTCAGGAACATGCCTGGCCTATAAAATCCTGAAACACTTCTTAATTTCTATAAGGATTAAGTATAGGCTTTAAGCTTAGGTTATCTAAACATCTATATAGGTATTAAATCTATACAGACATAACCTTTTTGCCATACCCTGAATTCTTTAATTCTGCTCAGCTGTCCCATATCTCCCATGACATTGTGTGCTGCAGGTCTAGGCATTTGAAGTCCTGACCATAAAAATAATGCCTGGAAATGCTGATACACCCTGGCTGAGACATTGTAACTTTAAAAAATTATATCTGCACATGCAAATAAAGGACCTGGTGATTCTGACTGGCTATTTACAGCACTTTATTTAAATCAGGCTGTGTTAAATTCTGCCATACTGAAGGTCAGAGAGCGGGTATCAGATCATTAGACAATGATGGCAGGATTGTGGCGTCTTATTTCAGGTTAAGGATGCACACAACCCCTAGCTTTGTTTAAGTTTAAAAAGCTTTTGAAAAAGGATGAATGAAAGTTTCTAAGGCATATATAAGAGTATTAGTATCTCACAGCTAAAGGTCTGAGGATACAGAGGGGGTTATAGCTACCAAAGGGGGTTATAGCTGTAAAGAAGGATGGCTGTGGGGTAAGCTAAGGAGTGGTACATAGAGAACTCAGAATCAATACAGGAGAAGAAAATTGTATTTTCAGTAGCAGCAGACAGTTACAGCAATAAGGAAGAAATTAGGAATTGTATGAATGCTATTGCTGTTCAAAAAATGTGTAAAAATAAGGGGAGAGAAACCAAGCATTTCTAATGATCTGCACCTGGAAAACAAGTGGAAGATAAATAGAAACTGTAATGAAAGGGACACCTGGAGGGATGATAGACGATGGAGGTCAAGCCTCTGTGAGAACCAGCAGTTTGAGAGAGTGAGAAATGAAAGAGTCAGAAATAGCTAAGACCTCTTCAGAAGTGCAGTGAAGGTATGTCAATATGTTAATTAGTTCATCTATCATCTGCTAGTTGTTCCTCAAACTATACTTACAGAACTTGTCTATATCTAAAATTTGATTTGTATCTAACACTTAAATCACAGAATTCAGTTGTCATGTCCTTTATTCCAGCCCAGTGCACTTGTGATCTTACTTCCAATGTTACCTCTCACAGATCCCAGATCTCCTCTCAAGTCTCCAGGCGGGCTCTAAGACAGCATTCCTCCACTGCCTGTTAATGGGGTTGGTCTCTTGTTGGTATTCAAACCAAAAATGAAATGTGATCATTGCCATGAGTTCCTTTAGGCTGCTTAAGCCTCAGAGTGCCCTCAGTAAAGTAGCTTTTGAACCAGTCCTAAACCCTCTTCTTGCTATGTTTATTTTCAGCTGTTGAGACCCCCACTCTTTGTATGCTGGCCTGTTGATTCTCAGTTTTACTCAACCGTTTTGATTTTGCTGACCCGTTTCATACTAAATTTTTGTGGCATGACTCAACTTCAGTGATCATTAGTTTCTACCATAAGGCTGCAACACTCAGTACTGTCTCCACAGCTCCAAACTATTTCTTCTTTCAACTCCTATACATTTTTTAAAAATTGCTCTAAGTCTTTATTTGATGACTGACACAAGTTTATTTATTACTGAAAGCAAGAGCCATGATAGCTAGCCAGTCTCTCTCCTCACATCTGCACTGGGGTTCAGGTTAGATATTAGGGATGAATTAAACCACTAGGAGTGTAATGCAGCACTGAAACAGGCTGTCCAGGGAAAGTGATGAATCTCAGTCCCTTAAGGTTTTCAAAACCAAGATAGACAAAGCTATAGCTGACCCATGGCAACAGCAGTCCTTGTTTGAGTGGGAGGATGGACTACACAAACCCTCAGAGGTCTCTTCCTACCCTTGTTTCTATGATTCTGCACATTTGTCCAATATTTCACTCCTGCACACTCTAACAATCTGTCTGTCTTAAGTTTCTTCATCCTTAATATCTCCTCTCTTCCTGAGGCAGTATGTCATCAGCCCCAGACTTGACATTTGAGAGTCTGAACCCTGGCTCAATTTGTATTGAGATGCGTTTGCAGCCAAACAAATGCAGAGAAACACTAAATCACTGGTGTCTGCCAAAAAATCAGGCCAGGTAGCAGGATGGCAAAATGAAATACATGCCCTCAGTGCACTAGCAGCAAGTGGCTGTTGCCCAGCACCAAGCAGATACCATGTCCTTGGGCACCGGTAACTGGTGCTTTTTCCTAAAAGTGTTCTCACCACTATCAACTATGCACAGCCATGCAGGAAGGCAAGGGCACCATTTCTCTTCAGAAATGAAGGCTTTGATGTAACAGATCTCTGAGGGGTTTTTTTACTGTTATAGGCAGTATTTAGATCTGTTTCTACCAGCTGCTGGATTTCCATGTCAGTCCCTGTGAAATACATCTTTTTATTCTGCTAGTCTACTGAGCAGGGCCCAGGTACCTTGTCTGTTGTGTTGGGGATATTCTGATACTACAGAGCAACCAAATCTCCAGTCTGACTGCACTGCTGCCCAGAAGGGGGTTGGTACTCCTAGGTATCTCCACAAGACTACTTCCTAGTCCAAGTTCTTCTGTGGCTGCTAAACTCACAGCTTACACTCCTAGAGGAAAAGGAAGTGAAAACACGACCCCAGATGACTGTGAGAACAGCTGTGTGCCACTCTGCCCTGTGTCCAATGACCTTACCCATTTGTTCCTAAGTAAATGATTTTATTTTCTGGATTTGATAAATCAGGGATTGATTTAAGAGGTGGAAATGAGGATAAAATGAACCCGTAATACCTAGAGGATAATATGTACTCTCTTACTGTGTGCGTTTTTGCTTTCTGCTTTGGAAGTGCTGCAGTGGACGGTGAGGGACAACAGGAGGTTAGCAAAGGACAGAAGGGATTTAGGAAGGAAATTCAGGGACAGCTGAGGGAGCAGGAGTGAAGAGAGGAAATTCATCAAAGAAAAGAGATAAGAACATTAGGGGATTTATTTCAGGGTATTAGGAAGGAAATATAAGAAGAAAGATCTCTAAAAAAGAACTTTATGCTAAAGTATTTTAGAGATGGAGGAAATTTCCCTTTATTGACAGCAAGTTCTTTCTGTTGGACCATCTACACACACACAGATCTAGAAATGCACACCAGATTTTTGACCCCAGAGCAATAATAAATTCCAGTCCGTTACAAGGATCCATGGTGACAGGTTTCTGACAGTGCAACCAGCCTTCCAGAACACTGTAAAAATGTAATCTATCAGGACTTCTTTTAAGACTGTATGTTTGTATCACGACTGTTGAAAATCTGCTTCAGGTACAATGAAGAAAACTAGTAACACAATCCCCATCTCCTGATAAATTTGTTATAATGGTTTTTGCATATTCTGGTGACTCCTCTTCATTTTATATCTTCTAGCCTTGGTTACAGTTGATATATAGAGCTGTACAGAAGGGTACAAAAAGCTGTTAGGAACTGGAGGAATAAGCTAAAATATACACCCCAATTCCTTATGAACAGACTTGAGATGAAACAAAGTTCATACATAATGCTGTTATTTATTTCCTGTAGCTATGCCTGCATTTGAAACTTACAGGTGATAAAGAATGTTCGTCTCCTGGACCAACAGGAAACCCAAAAGTAGAAAAAAACTACAGAGCTGCACTCTGTTGTGTTACACCTTGCACCAGTGACATCTCCTCACAAGTTTCCTACTCAGTGTACAGAAGAGGAGGTACTTGGGAGAGCTGCAATATAAGAATGTTTGTGTCTCTGGTACATATTCCAGAAACAGGAACAAGTGATCCTGTTTTTTAGGCCAGATCCTTCTTCTTGAGTGTTGACAGCTATTCACCCCTGTCTTACCAAAATGTTCTAAAATCAGACTTTGAATGTGTTCATTTTAGCATAATCTGGAGCATCAGTCCCAAATTTCCAGAAAGAGCAATGATTTTGGTTGTCTGATTGAGTTTTCACCAAGTATTCTTGAAACAGCCAGCCTGCACCCCAGAATTTCTTGCCACTTTTAAAAGTCCCGGTTTCCACCAGGCGCAAGGCATGATGTTATAAAAGAGATGTTATCGAGCAATTGCTGCATGCTGAGAGACTGCAACAGATGCACAAGTTCAAGATTAAACTCAATCTCACCTTCCCCATGGTTTGTAGAGCATTAAGGTAACATCTCCATTATCCCTCACGCAACACAAAGCCTTTGCTGCTGCCTCCCCATGCAGCTGAGCACAACATGTTCCATTATACCACAGGATTCAAGAATACCAGGTGTTCTGACAAAGCAGCAATTTCTGCTCCTATGTTGGAGAAAAATCAACCACGCTATGACTGCAATTTTTGTCACTGTGTGGTAGCTGGCTTGGGCTCTCTCCAGTATTGGCACACCTGGAAAAATCTCTTGGAGTTGGACATGAAACACCATTTTGAACTAAAACTCAGGAGTCTCCTCTGTGTGGTGTGCACATCCACAGCAGGAGAAGGCAAACAATGGTTTATTGCTACAGGAGTGCTCTTCATGAACAGACCAGTGTGTTAAATCCATGTTAGCTGTGGATACAGCATCTCAGGATGCCAGAAGGCAAGGCAACAAGTTCAAAAACAGCATCTGGTAAGAGAGGAAATGCTCAAATACCTAAAAACTCATCACTACAGAGATCAACATGCTCTAACAGCAGCATAGCAAACCCATAGCACAGTGCACCGAGCTCCATCTGACAGCTCTGGAACTAACAGTTAATTGCACTGGGATTGAGCTTTCCCAGATTTTTCCTAAATTTGTGCCAACTACTTAATAGCACAAACTGCAGGGAATAGACTGAGTGAGGCCTGGTTTATACTTAACAAATGATGAGCAAAATGTTCATGTTGGACAGAAGCACGCAAAACAAACAGGAAGAGCCTGTATCCCCTAAATGACAGTGCCAGTCCTTGGCTCTCAGTTGTACCAGTTAAATTTCCATTAAGTGACACTCTTTTTTTGAGCTGGGAAACTCATAAGCTATGCAGTGCTAAGAAATGCTTCTTACAGAAAGGCAGTGCTGGTGTACAAGGCACCACTCAGTTGTTTCAGCAAAGATTTAAGATAATCTTTGAACAAAGTCTACTCAAAGCCTTTGCCTGCTATATACAGGAATGGACTACATCCCTTAATTGGGATGGATCAGTCTATTGATATTTATGGTTTTTATTCTACGTGATAGATGCAGGGTCAAACACCTGAACCAACTGTGGTCTCGGTCAGTCTACTCAAGGATTGATGTCCCGTTACTGCTAGAGCTGTTCTGATGCAATACTGGTTCTCTTTCCAAGAGGAAAGAAAAAAAAGAATTAAAAGGCTTCCAGGCAAGATTCTGGAATATGACATACAAAGCAATGTAAAATGGAGTCAGAAGTCCTCATCTGCAACCCAGAAAAAAAAAGAGTTTAAGCAAGAAAAGAAAATATACGACAACCTAATCACACCTGCCAAGTTACCCTTGGTTCTTAATGAAATCAACCTGCACAGCACATGCTGAGGTGCAGTGATGAGATCCCAGAATCTTTCTTCTCCTAAACTGCTTACAAGCTTTTGCAATGACACTGAGCAAAACAGCAGCAGAATCATGAAAACAGGATATAATAAACAACACAGATAAAAACCACAGAATACTTCCTGGCTCAATCCACACATTCAATTCCAGTTTGTGCTGTTTCATATGTAGGGTGAGGAATGATTTTTAAAAATCCTGTACTGTTGCTCTGGTGCTTATAAGTATGGCTTTCAAATGGTTCAGTCAATATTGCATTCATGCTGCTGACCACATCTGAGTTTCATTCTGAGATTTGCTCTCAGTCCAGGAAGAAATTGTGTGAGGAAAAAAAAAAAATTTTATAAGCAGCTGCATAACTAACAAATCTTTCTGCAGTTCAGGTCAGAAAACATGCCCCCCTAACTCCTTTTTTGCTAATAGATTTGGGACGTGATTTTGTCCGTAATCTAAAATGAATTTCCTATCTGTAAATGTGGCCAACTGTACCTATGGCTCAGCCAGAACCCACTCTATTGTGGCACCCTCTACTCTCTGCAGACAGGGATAGGTTTCATCCTGTACCTCTTCAGACTGAGTAATTAACCACAGAACAGAACTGGCTGAAGTCCTCGTTGAAGTCAATTAAAAGGTTTTAGCCTAAGTCAGATCAACATCCAATGCTTTTTAGCATTCTTCATCAAACTTCAGTGAGTCAGAAAAAAAAAGTAGTAAAGTTTTGACTGCACCAAAGAACCTGCAGGTCTAGATTACAAAACCTAATCTTCACCAGACTCATGGTTCACATCTGGAGTTAACAGAGACCACAGCTGCAGCTGGCTCTGCTACAGAGACTACCTGGGCTGGGGGAGTCTGACGTTTCAGGTTCCCAGACCAACTGGGTGTCCAGCCAGTCAGAAATTCTGAAAATCCTATAGGATCTGACCAGGGGTTACAGCTCTGGATGCCAGTCTCAAGATTTTCAAACTCCACACCCCCTCTTCAAGACTGAGCCTGGACACTCACCTTCACCTGGGGTTCCCCTTGCCTTTCAGGGTAACTCCTACTGCTTGTCCTTCCCCCAAAAAGTGAGCCTTGAGCCTGACAACAGCTGAGGATCTCGATACCTTCTACCACTCCCCCATGTGGTGTAGGGACACATCTCTCTAGCTGGGGACACTGGGTCTGCCCCACAGCTGCGGACTCTTGGAGCCTCTCTCAAGGCTTCCAACATCTTGGCTTGATAACCTCACGCTCAGAGGCAGTGGGAGTCCCTGCACAGGCAGGACTTTCAGGGTCTCTGCTGTGGAGAAAGCAAGGAGGACTCCTCAACAGCTTGCTACAAATACAGAGAGAGTTCAAAAGAAACCTAGCCTTTGATATAATCAGGAGTTCACTGAGACGAAGTTCTTTCAGAGGAAATACTTCAGCCAATCAGCATCTTTTGATAAAACTAAGCTTTGGCAATGGAAGAGGAGAATTCCCAGAAGCTTTGGTAGGGAAAGCAATGCAAAGTTAAACTATGACCAGTCTCACCTTGTCACTGCAAGGACAGTGCAATTACAGTGGAAACAGTTAAAGACAAAGCTGATCAGAAAGGCGTTTTACAGGCTAATTATTGACAGTAGCTTCACAGGTGGATGAGGACTGGATTGCTGTGCACATTTAGATGGCTCATCTCCAGGAGCAGTTATTCCCATCTAGGCATTATGGTTAGGATCAAGTGAAATGAATGGAAAAAGCACTCCCTGACTTCAGCTAGCTCCAGTCTGGGCTCATGAGGGACATTTATTGCTGTATGACCAAGCCACCACACGAGGATGGCAGACTCTCTTTGTCTTCGTGTTTGCACACACAAGGCCGTGGGTAGAACATGTTGGGTACAATAGAGGTTTGAGCCAGACTGCTGTAATACAAACCAAAAGTAGGGTGGGAAAAAAAGGCCAATTATTTTAATAGCTTGCCAAAGTGCCTCAATTGAGCATACTAACTTTAGAAAGCAAAATGCACTATGCACACTTGACAGGTTTGTTCCTCTGACAGGTACATCATGTGTTCGTGATTACTGTTTAATTTCCTTCTTTAAGAATACCTCAAACTGTGTTCCTTGTGGGTGTGGTGGAAAGTGGAGGCAGAGAGTCATTCTCTGAAGGAAAATACAATTACCCAACTTCTTTAACTGCTCAAACAGATGACAAGTGAACAGGCTTTCAATGCTCCCCACCAGCTCCAGCTTAAAACAAAACACTCTGATTATACATTCAGTAACAGATCCCTAATCCCAAACTCCCTCTAGCAGAAGGGAGCCAGGGGGAAAAAAAGCGCCCCTTTTATTTTGCCTGTATTTTCATATTGGAAGGTGCTTTTTTATCTCATTGAACTTAGAAGAGAGACTTCCAGACAGGATGCTGCGCTGTGCTAACTGGGTTGCTACTAGAATATGAACAAGGGCCACAGAGGCAGGGGCTAAGCGTGTGTTTGTGCACTCCTGGTCTTTGATGGCTGCCAATCATTCCTGCAGTTTGTTCAGTGCCTATGCATGTCGCACACACACACACACACTTCTAATCTGCTCTCTTCCAGGACTAAAAACTGACAAGCATGTGGTAATGCTCCAGATTAAAGATAAACCACAATGAGGATGAGAGTGTGTAAGTGTGAATATACTCATTTATGCATTGAAACCTGCATGTTCAACAGCTAGTAAAAATACGAGCATGTAGATGCTTTGGGGAGATTTCATTTCCTTTATCCTTTCATCTTTTTTTTTTGCCATGAGTACAAGGTCCTCTGGGTTACTTTCTTCCCACAGCAATATGCCAGCCAATCAGAAGAATAATAGATGCGTGTCAGCAAGTTAGCACAGTGCTTCTTAATCAGGGAGTCCTGGAAAGTTTGATAAAGGCTTTAAAACATTTTTCTTGGTACTTCTGTTTAATAAATGGAAATAATTTTCCTCCCATTTGCTATTTTTAATATAGCCACCTTCAAAATCTTGTGTGCCAGTATCCTAGATTATTTTAAATGAATTTCACTGAGGATATCCCATGGCCTTGTCTCTTTGTTCACTTGTACACAATGGTAGAGGTACTCCATGTGATTCAGCAGCAGCTTAACGCCATTTCCACTGCAGTCAATAGCAAAACTCCTAAATACTGCAGCTGGAAAACAATTAGGCCACTATTGAATACATTAGAAAAAATATTGATTTGGTGGAACTGAGGTTTGGTGTTGGTGAGTTTAGCTTTGTTAGTGTCAGGGAAACTGCCCTTGTTATGATCAAAGCTGAACTTGAACCAACTTCAGTCCACTTCTGCCTCAGATTTAGCTTCTCCCTGACGCTCTTCTGATAGTCTGGTAATGATTTCTGTAGACCAGCCTGCAGTCAGCAGCTGAGGACAGCTAGGTCACCCAGTATCACAGTCTGTTCTTTTAAAAGTCTGAAAATAAGGTATTCCAAGTAGAAGATGCTGTTCTCAAGTACTGCCTTCTTTAAATTCACTTGGGGGAGCCTGAATTTCTGCTTCTACAGACACTTCGCACAAGTGCATCTCTTTATGCCCCAGACAGAGATATGTGACTTTTCACAGATTTCAAGTGTGTGATTGAAGTTCACAGCTCCATGGATTTTCAGGCCAGAGAGGCTGTTGCATTGATCTAATCAGAGCTAATGCATAGCATGGATCAGGAAACCAACTACTTCCTGCTTCAAGTCCAGCATCTGAAGTTGAACTAGGATCTCGGTTTTCAGAAAAACACACTGCAGTTTAGGATGAAGTTTAATCGTCTTTCAGGAGAAAAAGTCACTAGAGCATTGGGTGGCTTGTTCCAGTTAGTAACTTCATCCAGTGGTCAAACAGGGCTAGTATTTCTACATTTAATCTACCTACAGCTTACAACTATTAGTTTCCAATCAGCTTTTTGTACCCAAGACTGTAATATCCTCTGTTATCACATGCCTATCCTCCTTATCAGTATTTACAGACCATGATTAAGCTGTCTTAGCCTTCTCTTTAATAAACTAAGTCCTCTGAGTCTTATAAAACACGATCTCTGATTGTTTACTTTCTCAGATACTTTCTAAATTGTGCCCAATTTCTAAACTTTTTTCCTTGAAAAACAGGCATCTTAAACAGCCATGCTGCATTTCAGCAGTTTTTGCAACAAACAATGACAGCTATTACATGACTTTCTGTAGCAAAAGAGGGAAAAACAGAAAAAAAGAAGTCAGAGAATGGAGGGGAATGAAGAATGAATGGGTTAAAAAGAGACAAAAGAACAACTGAAAGAAAACGGAGAAGGAAGGATAGACTTCTAAGTAGGATAAGGTAGCAGAGAGATAAACATTTACTGAAGCAGAAGCTCAGGAAGAAGAGATGATGAAAAGACCATGCAAAGCAGTGGTCATTTACAAGTATGCTTCCCTAAGTTATCCTGTCAGTTCCAAGAGGAACTGACATTCGATTCTTCTACCTATCCTTCCACTCAATTATTTCAGGCAGTCAGGGATCTCCAATAGTGATCTTTGCAAGACCTTCCCTGCTCAAGAACACAGAGTATTGTGTGCAGAATTTTTTGGAAGCAGAGCTCATTAGCCTGCAAGACACCAAACCAACTGACAGCCTCCCCAAAACCCACCACCCGTGTTACAACTGAGCTCCACAGCAGTGGGACTGCTTTTCTTCCTATCCCCTGCCCTGGAAATAATCTGCTTTGCTTCAAGGCCAGAACTGGAAGACTCAGAAGAAACAAAAGGCACAGGGACACAAAGCACACATATGGAGCTCTGGGCTCCAGTCATCAGGCCTGGGACATCTGCGGCTTTCTGAGGATGCCTGCATGTTCAAGTAATTAGACCAAGGCCAGCTGTCCCCTTCTCACTCTTCACCTTTTATGCTCCCATTGCTTCTACTACCACTGTCTGTCCAAACAATATTTTGTCTGATGGATCACCAAAGAGTAGGTTTTTTGTTGTTGTTTATTCTTTGGAAGGTGGGAATGGAAGAGAATCAGTGGGCAGTAAAGAGGAGAAAGGACTCTTCTGAGTCTATCCCATGAGACACCTCAATGTTTCCAAACGAGCTTTTGCTGTATCACAGGAAAGATTTGCTTTAACCTTTATATTCTGAAGTTATAAACTCCAAACACTTGTACTGGTACTGAAAATGCAACCATCAGTAGTGAACCTGCCCACTCAGGAAACCTTATTGCTTTATAGACAACTCTTATATTCTGGGCCTAATTTCCCTGTCAGTGATCCAGCTGTAGTTCAGGGAAATTAATGAACCAGATTTCAATCTCAAGACGCTCCTGGTAGCACACTGCTTTCTGAAATCTTTCCTCCCAATTTGTGCTAGAGCAAGCTAGAAGTACAGCGGGATACAGGTCTCCACATGAGTGGGGGTTTCTGCAGTGCCGCTGAAGAAACCCAGTGAAGCTTTTACCAATTATATGAAGGCAGGAGCGAGAAGAGAACCAACCCTTTTCCCTCAACTGTGAAACTACATATGTAGCTTTGCCCCAAAGCCAGGATCCCAGACAGGCCCAAGCTGGAGCTGGAAAAGGAACACTGCTCCCCAGCCTGCGTTTAGCAAGTCAGGGCATGACAAAGCAAAATGCTGCATGTGCACCGAGCAGCCCCATCCTTTGACAGGGCAGCGAGCGCTTGGATGATACATTTACTGCAGCCTGTGCTGCATCGTGCCTGCCCGTGTTTCATCTCCATAGCAGCAGTTCTGCTAATTGAGACCAGCTGCTTCAATTCCAAACTCTTCTCTCCAGAAATATCGATACTACAACGTTATGATTAGAAAGCACTTTACCAAATGCCTCTCAATTCTGCACAACTCTGATGAAGAGCAGCTGCAGAGAGAAGGGACAGTTCCCTGAACATACAGAATAAAACACTGCAAAAACACTGGAGAGATGAAGGCTACAAGAAGCAAGTCAAAACAGAATAATGATGACAAAGAAAGCAGCCTGCTGTATATGCTTGTGCCTGTCACTTTAGATGTTGAAAGGACCGTGAGCAGACTTTTTCCTTATGCTCTAGGATAAATGGCCACAGCACTGCACTGTTACAGCTTCATGTGGCAGGTGTGCATGTTTGTCAGATCCAGCTCTTCTGTCCAAGGATGGATTAAAGTAAAATCCATCAGTCTGGGCCTGGCTTGGAAGAGTAGCTGTGGTCTTGAATAATTTGGCTCTGGGGGCTGCTCTACACGGCCCACTGGCAAAGAAAGTCACTGGAACTGACAAGCTAGTGGGAAGACTTGCAAAGTAGGAATGCCACCACACCACGGTAACTTGGCCTCACTGTTGGCTATCTCCCTGTGGCTGCTGGCTCCACACAGCAAGCTGTCAGCTGGATGGTCACGCTGGGATTGCCAAAAGCTGCAAGGACTTTTCCCCTCCAGCCAGACTGGATTAAACTGGCTAACAGTACAGTCAATTCTAAATGTACTTAGAAGTTTCAGGCCCTGTCTGTGACCACCAGACACAGGGCATTCCTGAAAAGACATCTGGTTACTGAATTTATGTAAGAACTGGGCAAACCACTTCAATCCCATCTGTTCTTCCAACCTCCTGAGCACAGAGAACAGAATCCTTGAAAGAGAAAATCTCACCAAGAAGGCTCTGAAAATGAGAACCACAGTGCAACGTGTAATTTCCTCCTGAGAAAGATGCTGTACAATCTTACAGAAAATATGGCACGCTCCAGCATGTGGCTGTGTTAAACAAGGGCCTAACACACTGTTTCACTACTCAGATTTCATACTATGACCGAGGTAATGCAACACAGCTAAAGCAGAGAGATCGCTTTGCTATGCTAAGTGATTTGCCTCCTACTCTGAAAATCAGTGAGGTAAATAAAGCGTTTTATGTAAATACCAGACAGTGTCTCTCACTAAACAAAATGCTCATGTTTTTAAAAAATATTCCTATTATTTTGGTCTGGAAAATATTCAGTGCTTATTCAGAGTGTCCCATTCAGATTTTACCATTTACACACAGTTTTCTTACCTATTTCACTTTCTAACTTTTGGTCTATATTAGAAGTCTGTTTGAATCCCCAGTACTGCAGGAGAGGGAATACAGCAATGAAATTCCAGAAGGGTAAAGTCTGAACATGTTACAATTGAGTATAAACTTTCAGAATCATTGTCTGAGAAAAATATAAACTTACATTTTTTGTTTAACATCCACTGACTGCGTATTAGCTTAGACTCCATTTTCTTTCTGCTCTGAATAATGTTGCTATACTTATTTGTGCTGGGAAACAGCTGATACCGAAGTCCATATGGGAAACAGGAGTGTAAAGATGTGCTTATATAGGAAAGCTCTGTGTGCTGATATAGGGAAGTCACATCAATAAAGTGCTCAACATTGCATGCAAACCTGTTAGCCTAATTTGCAGGTGACAGCGTGATGGAATTCTGTTGATTGCAGTGCAGTTGTGTTCCCTCCCATCAAGCTGAATTTAGCCTCTCTAGTCACCAAATCACATGAATAAACTGCTATGCATACATTTATTTTATTTTTAGGTCTCCAAGATCAATCAATGACATTCATGTGAGGAGAATCACAAGGCTAGGTAAAAAACAAACTAAGCTCTTCTGAACACTAACAGTCATTGGAACCACTGGGACAAACTCTTTGATGGTTCCCAACGGCACAGCTCTGTGGATTGTAAACTGAATTACAACAGCTTTAAGCAGTGGTGGACCCTGGCACATCAGATCATAAAGAACCCATGTAGCAGAGCAAGAAGTAGGAATATTCAAGTAACAGATTCACCAGCCTCTGTTAAATCTCTTCTTACTGACATTTGTACACCTCAGCCTGCAATGTACCACGACGACGCTGTTGTAGTGGTGAAAGCCAGGTGCCCAACACATACTGGCCCCAGCAGAGAAGCACTGACTCTGCAGCTGACTGTTTATTTTGTGCACAAAGCACAGGCATTCTCCCATTTCATTTCAGCTGCCCTCGCCTCCCCCATAACTAAATTATTGTTATTATGCTCTGCAAAATCCTAGTACTGACAGGGATGTTTGTTATACATAATTAAAGATATTAATTTTGCATGGAACAGAAGACACGGAGCCAGGAACTTAATCTTTTTTTTTAAAATTTTCCATTAGAAAATTACCTTCATTAGCACCGACTCACTGAGCTTCTCTCTGTTGACAATTTTTATCGCGACCTTCTGACACGTGACACAGTGAACCCCCAACTTCACAAGACCTGCAGGAGAAACAAAGCAAAATAGAAAGGAAGAATCGGTTAGAGGTTGAGGTTAGTCGCTGAGGTTTTTCCTATCAGAACACCATCCAGCTGTTAGCAGCTTATATGCAAACAAATTCCCATCAGTACCTCCTCCAGCCAGAAAACATCTTGTGAGTAAAGAAGACCCTGCAGCCCACATTGTGACCATTTGGCAATGAAGCCACCAACATCACTGATGCTCCTGCAGTTTCTGCCACTAAAACTGTGGTTTTGTTGAAGCTCTGTAGTCCAGCTTTCATCACTCAAAATGCATTCTACCAATAAGAAGTTCTGGCAATTTAACTGCACCGGACTAAGGGCTTTTGCTGACATCTGACATCAAAAAAAAACTTGGAAATCAACAAGATTAGATGGTCAAATGTTTGCAGTGTAGACATGGCTTCTACATTTCTCTAGCTCCTTCCAAAGTTGCCATGATCACAATAAAAAGGCACTTAATTATGGTTTCCCTTACTGTTTTAATTTACCCTGCTGGATAAAGTTAACACTGTGACACATGCCATTGTGGTGTGGAGGAACATCAGCATAAGCTGATACAATTCTAAGTTCTTGTTTGTTATTATTTACTATATTCTTGTCCTCAAATAAGATAGAGTGCTGTTAACTGATTATATTGGCAAAAGGATATTGATATTCCTGACAGGATTAGGATGTCTGAACTATCATCAAAATACGGAACACCAAGACTTAAAAGAAAGAGGTAAGTAACATACACGAGCCATTATCTTCTGCAAAGTTTTCATCTAAATCTGGTGACTTACATGAAGGTACACTGAGATACCTTCCACAAGTGAAATTGAGATGATCCCTTGAGCTCTCAACTCTACTGCCATTAAGAAAATTTGTAGCTGGAAAAGTTGTACTTTATAGGTTATTCAAGTGAGATCTTATTTGCTTCAGGTTTTACTCTTGTCTAACATGCACATACAGCGCAACACCTGATGGGCTGGATCCCATCCCACTCCACACACTACATGCCAAATTGCCATTTAGGTCAATTCAGTTATAACTGAACTAAAAAAGAAATGGCACCTCCCCAGTGTCACTAAGACCTGCGGTGCTTTGCAGAGCATTTATGAGCAATGACATCAAACAGTAGAAAAAAGCCTAACTTAGTTCCCAGCTCCTAGGCTCGTGTGCAGTTAAGAAGCCAACTCCATCCCCTAATGCAAACAACAAAGGCAAACACATTTCTTTATCTGGAATCTGAACACAACAGATTCTCAGTCCAGGGAAACACTGAACACAGGACTTCACACGTCTTACTGAGGGACGAATAGATTATTGCCTTACTACAAACTGGGCCCAGTTAAGTGGAGTTTCATCAGGGACTTCAGCAATCTTCTGCAGGTACTTGTCCATCCTTTTGCTCCGCAGTTAATAATAAATTTGGAATTATTAATCACTGGCTATTATGCGGAGAAGTAAACTCTCAACTTGCTTCCAGTCACATCTCTTTTATGGCATGCTCAAGTGTTCTGAGTATTTCTAGTCACATAATTTCTCAGTCTCATCTGCTTAAATGCTGACATCCTCACTTTCAGCCATGACATAAACAAGTCACAAAAATTAAGAACGCAGTGCACTGACAAATCCATTTGAAACTGTGTATAGCAATAGTGTGTCCTCTGCCTGAAGCAATCGAGAAGCAGAGCTGGGGGAAGATGCTGTGATGTCCAACCACACTCACTCTTCTGTCTCAATTTTTTCTATTCAATTTGTAATATTAACCAAAGCACTTCTGGCTCTATGTTCACTGTTCAGAACACCTGCAGCCTTATGCTTCTTCCTATTGGCTTTGTTCTGTGTTTGGATAGAGGCTACTTGGCATCACCCTGTTGAAAGCACGCACTGTTTCAATCTGTGCTGATTGCTTCCTTCCTGCTTCTAGGACAAACCACAGCCTTACATCACTCTTGCAGCACAATGACAGCACTTTTTACATTGCTCTTAGTTACACTTTCAAATCTCAGCAGAACTTCTAGCTCAGTCCTTTATATCTAGACTCCCAGGATCTGTGGCACAGTGCTGTACTGTAACATGGCATGGACCGATTATTTTCAGAGGTCAGTAAGGGTGAGAAACAACTGCTATCTAACTGGTTCTTCACTAGTGATATACCAGACTTTTGATATCTCACACTTCAGGGTTTGATTTCAAATCTCGTTGCTCCCAAATCAAGACATCTGTCCCACCGAACGTGGCTGATTTGTAAACCCTTTTTCTTTTGTCCTCCCTGAAGCACCCTGTCATTGAGCCCTAGAAGGGTTTAACCATGAACTTCTGGGACACCATCATGCTGCACAGGGAATCTTCACAGTCCTTGTAGCTACTAATCTACCATAGAAACTCAAAAATTAAGATTAAACCATTCTGTTTACTCCAATATAAAGTTAATCAACTGTTAGAAGATACCAAACACTTTGCAAAAATAAAACTGATACCGAATCACACTGATTTTATATTGAATTAATTTCATTGACCTCAAGAAGTCATTCTTGATTTATGCCACGGTATCAAAGGATAGAATGAGAAAACATATGTGAGATTTAATGCATCTTTCCTCTTCTCCTGATTTGCCTTTTAAAAATCAAGAAAAGATATGCACTGTCATTGCTGTCTGTTTTGTGGAGATAGAAATTTTAGACAACCCTCTGAACAGCCCAAGACAGCATTTTTCACTGTACTAAATTCACTGAATGTGATTTTAGGATAAAAATAAAACATGTCGCTATGCCTCCCTCCTCCCCTGGCCACTTCCTTCTGGCATTTGCATGCCAACCTAAGCAAGAGAAAAAAAAATTGAAAATCTCTCTTAGTAAGTCCATCTATAGGATAACACCCTCCTGCTACTACGAAGAAAGTCTAATTGAGCTGGGGCAGGAAGGATTTGTCCTCAGGACTTCTGTTTCTGTCCTGTCATTTCAATCAATTGTGTAATTATTGAGAGGTGACTTAAATGTGGATTTGAGATCCTGCGGGCTTCTGATTCTTAAGAAGCCCTTTCACTGACACAGAGAACATAAACCATTCAAGATGTATTATTTACCTACATAATAACAGACCTTAGAGAGAAGCAACTATGTGAATAAACTGCTGAGCTGTAACTGAAATAATGGAAGCGGCAGAAATGCCTGCTTGGAAACAAGTGCCCAAGGTGTGTTTACAGGGTTGTGGAAGAGGCGGTGCATCTTCCATTTTTACCTCTCCTGTATATGCAGCTGTTAATGAGCACTTCAAAACTATATAAATCCCCCAATACAAATGTGTCAATAAGGTAGGTACTTATTTGTAAAGCTTATCTACACATTCAGGCCATCACAGGTACCTGTGTCTTCTGCAAAGAAAAACAAACACGGCTGCTGCTGCTGCGAGGATATTTTGCGCTGGCTTGGCTTACAGCAAGTCTGCCAGGCAACAAATAGAGCTTGAACTTGTCAGCTTCATGAGTAATTAACCCCTCAAACACAGGCACTAACCTTTGTGACTGCTAAAGGTAACTCAGGTCTGGCCTGACAGAAAATCTAAGATGCTGTGGGAATCAACTGCTTGAAGTTTCCCTCAACCACCCACACAGCTGTCACAGGCTCACTGCTTCAGGCACACCTCAGATCTCCATCTATAGGTCATTCTTGGGGACTATGGACACTGACATGCTGGGCGTCTCAAATAGGTTGTTGCATCCAATGAACTGCAAACATTGGGCTGCTTTTGATCTTAGCCACTGAACTGCATCAGAACCAGCCCTATAATTGCAGGTTGGAGAGTAAAGAAGAAAACATGAACACACTGAAAAGCAAGGGCATGTGTAAGTTAACACTGTCTTTTCATCATCATTAAAAGCGACTATTTGGAAACCAATGAGCATGAGAAACCCCAGATGAAACAAAGATGCCACCGAAGGAAGAAGAGCAAAGGGAAGGGTACAGGCCTGACACAGCCGAATGCGGCAGTGACCTGCTAATAACCATGCCTGTGCATTTTGCTGCTGGCAAACTCCCACTCTGTGGATGCTTACAGATACACAGATCTTTTTTGAAAAGGACAGGAACTTATGTGATGAGCAAGGGACAGATTTAGATCAGCTGGAAAGGTGGACAGCCCATCCTGAAGCAGTACAGAGAGAAGATTCTTCTTTTACCCAAGAGGAATGTTCTGTGGGGACAGAGAAACAAAAGCTTCCCTCCAGCTGAGACAACACATTCACCGTGAATCCACGACCACAGCAAGTGGCCGATATTGTAACTGGCAATCACCTTCAGGACTTTTCAGCCAAGGACAGGATTTCAGAAGAGACTCAATTTACTTTTGCCTTGCATTTTGTGTAGCAATTTTCTCTAGCAGAGACTGAATAAAGCACTAAGAGTTTGGAGCTGGTGCTATTTATATGCACTTTATACAGTTGTGTAAATAGTACCATCTTACTAATGATCCTGTTATTAGCTCTTCGTTAGAGAAAGAAACATTCCAGGAACAAGAGAGAATGTTTTCAATACTATCCAAACTTGAAGTCTGCCAAAGACACCGATCTGAAACAACTTATCATTTTGAGCGAGAAAGAGAGAGTAATAAATAATGAAACACCACTGTTGTTTAAATACAGCGCTTACGGTGTACTCATTGTTGATGGTGTTCCCAGTCTTTCAGAAATGTTAAACACAAGTAACCCATTATCCTGATTTTTAACCATACGGCGAATAACTACTCAAAGAAGTAAAGGTACATTTTCTATATTTAACACATATGATTTTTCCCATTGGTAAATGGAAGTCTTTTGTTCTCTTTTAAAATAAAACCAACCTAAAATAAATTCCTGGAGTAGGAAAACCAGCCACTGATTTCAGAAGATCATCTGTGCACACATGTTGCTTGCTCTCCATTTCACTTCAGAGCACATTGTCAAAAACCTTAAAAAATCCGAGCGGAAAGCCCTGGTCTGGCCAGCAGTGTCTATTTTGGCTGGATGAGCAATTAAAGGAATGTCTAGAGAGAAATATCACTCCTCTTTTAACTTGAGTTAGCTAATTGCCAATTAATTCAAGTCAATGAATACTCTGCAAATGTTAATCTAGGCACTACAAGACACAAACATTTGTGGTTTACTTCAGGGCTCAAGTACTGGCAACAAACTATCTGGATTAAAAGAGGAACAAAAGTTCTAGGCTGACAAACTCAAGTACTCGTTTTTTTAGAAAGCTTGATGTGTATACATGATTGCTGCATATGAACTTTGTACATATGCTCTTTATATACAAACAGTTTAATTTCTTCCCACAAATTGAAGGTTGCTGTTGTAAATCTTAAAAGAATTTATGGATGCTCATTCCTGAAAACTACATGCACTAACATTTGCAAGACCTGCAAAACCTCAAGGATGCAAGTCCAGAAAATCAACCCTTACAGCAAACAAAAGCATTAATACATCTCAAGCGGGGTGGAGGACAATCTTAAAATGTAATATTCCTCCTCTTTATTCTCTATGGTTATCTTCACAAACACTACAGTTTTAATTAGGGTTAAATCAGTTCAGTTACAGTGTCTAACTCTGCTGACTGCAGTGAAGTTGCTTTAGATTTGCAACAGTGGAAAATGGATTAAAATTTGGCCCACAGCAACATGATTTCCATAGCCGTAAAATAAGGATAGTAACACTTACTTACCTTGCAAGAGCTGTAGAAGGATTAACTGATTAATCCTTACAAAGAACGTTGGAAAGGGATATAAATCCTATCCAAGTTTTACATATTACAACCAGGAAAACTGCATTTTAAATACAATCTGGAAAGAGAGCTCTAGATAATTTCTTATTAGTAGCTTCCATTTCATTTCCCAATTCTTTTACAGCACAGATTTCTAGTCTCCAATGATGCACATCTTATACTCCTCTTAGCTGCACTGGAAGGAACTTTGTTACTGAACATCCTACTTACAGAAATCAATAATTGCCCTTAATTACTCAGTCTTCTCATTGAAGAGATGTTTATTTTTCTATAGCAATTGTTATCTCTAATTATTGCATTTAAAATAAACAGAGACTTGTATCAAGTGACACACAAATTATACGGTATCAATTTATAATTGCATCATGGGAAAAGGAGGTATAGGAGAAATCCAGAAATCTAAAAGGATGAGGATGGAGTTACCCAGGTTGGTAATGAAATAATTTTACCATGGGCTCTTCTGCAGAGAGATTCTAGTGCTACAAGGCTGTTCCGAGGGCTCATGCAGTAACTGTTTCTAAACTGCATAAACTGTAATTACGGCAGGACTAAAGCCAGAGTTCAAATGCTGGGCGGGAGCATGGAAGGAGAGGTTCATCAGTGCTGAGATCCACATGCCTCAGCTCAGAGCACAGGAAAGCTGCACACCAAATTGCTACAGCCCAGATTTACTGTCCTGAGCTACAAGCACTGTCAAATGTCTGCTGGCTCGGCCAGCTAGAGGGACACTCTCCTAAGCTCAGAGATTGGTGAGAACAATGCATCAGCTCAGATGGGACTGGATCCACATGCCTGATATTAGGGAACAAGAGACACAAACACATTTAGATATATATATACACAGCAGCTCACCAGGAGCAGGTTTTACACTGGATGCCTCAGAGATTATGGTAGGATCATCCTCCAAGCTCAGCAGGATCAAAACACACAGAACCAACATCACCTCTATTGATTTCTATCTTGGTCTCTTTCTTGCAATATTTCATAAATCAATACTTCTGAGAAAACCTTTGTCCCCCTGAATATAGCAAAGAATGTGACTGTCGAGTCCTTTCGATGTGCTCTCTTTCCCGTCTCCCCAGACACACCCACGTATCTAAAGAGGCCTCCTCAGGGAACCAGGACACAAACCTTTATCGGCACGCTGCATGCTGCTTCTGCAAAATACCACTATTTCATCAGCCAAACTCTAACAAACTCTTGAAGCCCTCTGGGATCTATCAGCAGCTTGTGATGTCTATGGGCTGAGTTCTTATTTCAGATCAAGTCTTTGTTCCTGTATAAAAACACTTGGGAGACTAAGCTTTGTTGCCACGGGAGAAGCACAGACTTCAGCTTCCAATCTGAAAGTGTCAGGGCAGCACCCCCACCCCCTGCACACAGGGAAAGAGAAGAGTGGTTTCAATGTTTTCAAATTCAAAAGACAAATTAAAATACAACAGATCTTTCCACTGATACACCAGGATAAAAAGCCCAACTCTTTTTGCATCTCTGGATGGGTATTGGCAAAACTCTGCTTTCACTCACAACTTTCCTAGTCAGAAGCCTTTTTTTTTCCTCTTTCCAAGGGCTGCACATCTCCTTGTAAAGCTCCTCTTCAGGAATGATGAGATCCATGTTCCCCTTCAGACTTCATTAATCCTTTGTCAGGAGATGACCAAAGACAGCCATTTTCAGGTATAGCAGGAAGCCAGCAGAAGTCTGTCTATTCTGCCTATGATATCTTTTGGAAAACATGTTGCTGTAATTAGGTAACATCTGGGTAATGAGCCACAACATCCCCACTTGGTCCAGTGACCTATTGAGAAGCACTGATGCACTAATAAGGAGGGAATCATGAGCAGCAAAGAAAGAGAGGGTGAGGAAGGAGGAGGGGAAACAGCAGATAAACTGCTCTTCACATGTACTTTTAGCTGATGTTAATCCCATTTTCTATGCTAATTTCTTACATCTCCCTTTTTCACCACACCTTTCCACGCTCCATCAAGGAGTCCTCACACCCTTTTGACCCTCCTATCAGCCAAGATTGTTTCAGCTAGGTTATATGTATATTAAGAACTTAATTATAAAGTGGGGTTACCATGGAAAACCTTTATACAGCAGACAGAGGTCATGCTCTTCAGAAGATTAGGCTCACCACAGAACACTTCATCTACCCAGCTCAGTGCTGATACAGCTTACTCTGCCCTCTGACATCTCTTAATCACCCTCTGACAGATTCCTAACAGGATTTCCACTGAGTGCTAATATGCTGCCCTTGAGTAAGGGCTCAAGAAGTGATTGGATTAACCACACTTGCACCCATGCTTTGGCCAAGGCACCAAACAGCAAGTCACAAGCACAAGCAGCTCCCAGGAATTCCAGAAGGGCTTGTTGATGGCAGTGGGGTATGGCCCATACACAGCCAGAGGAGAAACGCATTGGATAGCAGCTGCATCCATTGTTCTACAGATACAGGTATTTTTCCAAGGACGAACTGCTCTATATGCAGTAGAACTAATAGAGGCTGATCGCTTGCCGATCCACACCCTGAATTTCATTTCAATATCCACCGCAAAACTCTGGATCCTCCTCCAGTCCCAACTCACCACATCTGTGGACATCCTACTTCCACTTTCCTCCAGTGTCCTTCCCACACCTCTATCCCCACTGACTCTAGTTCCTTATGCCTCCTGCAGTAACGCCCTCCATAGTTTTACCCATTTGTCCTGCAGTTCACCTGCCAGCTGCACAGTTTCCTTCTGTCTACCTTATTCTCTCCTTTCTCCCGTGTAAAAGACAACAGATGCCGTGGCCAGTCCAGATCTGTGAGCACATGGCCACTGTAAAAAGTGTAGGAAATAGTACATTTTCTTAATTATACTGGATATGAGAAGCTCTAAGCCTCTTGTTTAGGACACTGGGAAAAAAGACCATCTGGAAACTGAATTCTGATTTACAAACAGGAAACTCACAGCAAAAGAGTTAAAGAATAAAAGGAGAGAAAAATGAGACTATTACAATTTTAATAAACAGAAACAGGCATATTAAAAAAACCCGAACTGAACAAACTTTAAAAAGTATTTCCTTTAATTTGAGAATAATGGCTAAGGTCACAGCATGGAGCTGAAAGGATTTATTGACTCCTACACCAAGAAGAACAGGAGCTGTCTGCTTATGTAGTACAAAGTACACTACAGCTGGTTCACTGTGTTCCCTACAAAGAGAGGAAAGCAGGGCGTCACATTCAGAACATAAAAAGGCCCAAGCACCTCATTAATTTTAGGTATGAGAAACAATGCAATACCTACAGAGCACGGTCAGCTGTGCCTCCACAATAAAAGGAAAGAAAACAAAGTGAATTTAATTTCCTCACAAAAGGAAGGTGGTTAGATAAACTGGAACATTACAACCCACCTTCTGATACCCATTTTCATCACATGGAATTCATACCACAATGGCTGAAGCTAAGTATGTCCTGAAATACGACATCAATTTCAAACTCAGGCAGGAACCAGTAATTATAAAAGGACAGTGGCATGAGACCTGTGCTGTCAAAACACATCTTTGTGTCATACTTCTGCTCCAGGATTTCTATGCAACAACTCCAGCCTGGGCTGCTAGAAGACCTCATGGTGAATTTTCGTCTTCTAGAACAATTCCATGGGTCTGATATAAAGCCTTCTGAAGTCAATGCAAAGGCTCATCTGTTTTAGGAATTTGCAGATCAGTTTCTTCAGCAGCAGCTTAGAGCTATCCAAACCAAGCTTATTCTAATAGGTGGTGCTGCAGAGAATGACATTGAAGTGCTAAAGATCTGGTCGTAGAAGACTTTATTCCAGAACCAGCTGTTCTCTATAGTTATCAAAGTATACAACTCCCTGTCGTGTTAACTATCACTCAGGTAGAACAAATCTGCAAGTATGGTTATTCTTTAATCTTCAGCACCTTTTACTGCACCACCTCCCCACAAAGGAAAGGGTTCTGCCTTTAATCAGACTGGTATTTTCTTAGTATCAGAACACAATCCTTAAATTAGGCTCTCCACAAACACTAGTTCAAGGCCAGAGCCATAATAAAGGAAAGAGCAGATGAGTTTTCTAGAAGTCAACAGAGAACTTCACGCCCTGGGCTTTTTCTCTGATTGCTTTCTATTCTAGTAATGATTTTATTTCTTGGCCCCACACATTTATCAAGAAACATCAGAAGACTTAGGGAGGTTCAATCAAAAGATTCACCTTAAGAAGAAGGACAAGTTTTAAGCCTGGATGAGTACGTAGAAACAAGCAAACAACCAATAAGCAGCTTGTCCCTACAGGCTACAAACCTGAGCAAAAGTTAAAATATCATCCCATAAAAACAAGACTCCCACGTGAGGACCCAGTTTTCCCCACTTGTATATTACTGTGACCCCACTGGCTTTCTCGGAATTATTCCCAGTTCCCTGTGACTGAGAACAGCCACAGCAGCCCTCCCAGCCTCTCCAAGGAGGTGACACAACACAGCACAGGCTACAAACAATGGCCACAGAGGAGCTCAGTGTTGACTCAGAGTCGCTCACGCTCAGAAGAGAAGGCAGCTCAGAAATAATTGAGACTGCTGTGCCTGTTCAGTGTCCCGACACACACAAGGGATAAACATGCTAAAATAATACAGTACTACCCAGCAATAATGGCATTAGACAAATCACGTATCACTTCCTGAAAAGCCTCTGGCCTTAAGGGATGCTGCCTGTACAGAGCACAGAAAATACTCTTTTGTCCTTATGAACATTACACGCACTTTTGTTCTGAGGCTTTGTATTACGAGCTCCTAAGCAACTACAAACTGCTATGATATTCTTTACTCGTACTGCAAGGTCAGGCCACCCGCACATTCAGGCCATGGCCAAGTTGCACAGGGTGGGGTATGAAGGGTCTCTCCCTGAATACAAAAATCAGCAGCTGAATAGCCTGTAGATCCGGCAGGACAGGTATCCACAGCAACACTATTTGTGTGTGACCCTCTTTGCTTAAAACCAAGGGTTAGAGGTTGAAGTCCAAATCTTATTAGGGTGATAATTAAAAAACTCCTCTCAGTCAGAATGGAAAAAAACTTTTAGAAGAGAATCAGGAACTCTAACAAAGGCCAAATATAGAAAAGCCTCCCTCTTCAGAGTTGGAAAGTCTAATTCTGGTAACTCAGTACACAAACCAATGAACATGGTTTGGTCAGATGGACAAACAAAACCAGTCTGGGAAACACTGTGAGCTGCAGTGACCTGTGTAATGTCACAAAAGGGTGGAACAGCACTGCCATATGCACAGGATCTGCTTCCTGAGATCCAGCCAGGTCTGTGAGACTTCCTGCACAAGCAGACTGGCTACACACTTTAGAAACAGGAGTGCATGAAGGCATGTAGGTACTGTGAGCTCTACCAACAGCAGAGCGTGCAACAGATACAGCCCCATAGGTTTCAGCTGCTGTTTTGGACCTGGTCTAAGTTTCCTGAGGGACCATTTTTAATTGCATATACAAGACTTTAACTCTTCCCTTCCATTTCACAGGGATACAAGCCCCAGCAAGCTCCAGGAGATAGAGAAACACAGAAAGAAAAGCTTACTTCTTAGAGAGAGAAGCTAACTTCTCTTCTGAGAAAGAGCAGAGGTGCTCCCCTCTGGTCATATTAAAGGGAATTAAGGAAAATCTGTGGCTTTTGTATGATTACAAGTTGTTAAATACAATGGAGAATCCCTCATCCCAGAGCATCAACCCTAAATCCTGCTAATAACTACATGAAGAAGCCTAAATAAAGGTTATTTGGAAAACCTTTCTCTTTCTTCTCTGCAGTGTACTCTTCTGAAAATCTACCTCTTCAGCTGTGAGTGTTGCTGTGAAAAGTACGTAATGCTGAACTGGGAAAAGAAAGAGCCTTCTGAAACCACTGAGGCAACCAGGTGAGTGAATATGAGAGCAGGAACGTCCAGACTGCGCTTGGTGGCAGTACAGTGGAAACACCTTAAAGAAAATCAGGGCAGCAGATGTCCAGGTATTTAGCAACATAGTTAGAGAAACAAACGGTGCCTTCTCTAAGCATGCTGTTCTGATTTGTGCTAGCAGTCCATAATTCACTGCCGAGGAGGAAAAAAAAAAATCTAGAATCTGCTGTTGGTTCCAGCGTCACAGAATCACACTGTGAGGGACCTCTAGAAATGATCAACTCAAAGCCCCTGCTGAAGCAGGGACAGCTAGAGCACGTTGCCCAAGACCATGTCCGTGGATTTTGGGTATCTCTACAGATGAAGACTCCATAACCTCTCTGGATTCCTGTTCCGTTGTTTGACCACCCTCACAGTATAAGAAGAGTTTATTGTGTTTACATTAAATTCTGTTTTAATTTGCGCCCATTGTCTCTTGTCCTATCAGTGGCCACTACTAAGAAGAGCCAGCTCCCTCTTTATTCCCTCCCATCAGGTATTTATACACATCGCTGAGATCTCCTTGAGCTTTTTTCAACAAGCCAAATCGTCCCAGCTCTAATCTTACAAAAAAAGCCTCAGTTTCTTAATCTTTGTGGCCCTATCCCGGATTCAGTAAATCCATGTTTCTTGTACTTGTGGAGGCCCAGAACTGGATGCAATTCTCCAGCTGTCACCTCCTCAGTGCAGAGGAAAAGGGTCACTTCCCTCAATTGGGTTGATCCTGCAGCCAAGGATACTGTTTCCTACCTTCGCTACACCAGTGCCTGGCTGGCTTATGGCCAGCTTGTTGTCCACCAGGACCTTGAGGTCCTTCTGTGCAGATCTGCCTTCCAGCTGGCTGGTCCCCTGTGTGTACTGATCCCTTGGTCATTCCTTCCCAAGTACAGGACTCTGCATTTCCGTGACAGTCCTGCCTGCTCAGTTCTCCAGCCTAAGTACCTCTGGATGGCAGCACGACTGCCTGGTGCATCAGACATTCCTACTGGTTTTGGCCTCAAAATTACAGTGTATTGAATTTGGTTCATTCAGTGGCTTTCTTCCATTCAGGCTCTGTAGGTATTAGTGAGTAAAGAACACTTTCAGAGTGTTTTAAGGATATTTAATGGAACAACAATGCTTCTTTGCAGCAGTTTTAAAGAATATTATCTAAATTACTCTAAGTAATTCTTCATGTTTTCTACATGTTTTATCCTAAAAGATAAACCTTCCCCTAACATTTTCTAGTTAGTACAAGATAACCCAAAGAAAAGTAAACCAGAAGCTGTACAACAAAAAGGAAGTGAGAAAAACATAAGGAAAGATGCGAATGAGCTGGTTGTTTTTCTTCAGCCATACCACAGTTAGTTATCAGGAGTCCTATAAGCAGAGACCTCACTAGACAAGTTCTAACTTAAGGGCAACTTCACATTATTCTTCTCTGACTACAGGCGATGCTGTGGATGGGCTACTGCATGGTAAATTCGTGCTTTTATTGTCTGGATGTGTGAAACAAGACTTCTCCTTCCCACCCCAACGTTCCTACTGGATCCTTGAGCTTTTGTGCCCTCTAAAGAAACCCATCCGTACAAACTGCTCTCTAATTCATCCCACACAGCGGGGAAGAGCCATTGTGGAAGAAGAGCAACAGTCCACATAACCAAAGCTGAGACCTTCTCCTCCAGAGACCTGGCTTTAAGGTCTGGTTGGTCTTGTTCGAATTCCAAGTGAGGATCCCAGCACAACTGAGTCTGTTTTCCAGAGCCCAGAAATGTCAGGTTAACAGTGAGATGTCCTGGGAAGTGGAAAGAGCTCTGTATAGTGTCTGCCTAGAGGCACCTCACATACTGTCATACCTGGTCAAAACAAACTCTTTAAAAATCTTTTTAACTTTATGTTTATTTTTAAATGGAATCAGCACATCTGGATAATAAATAATGATTTTTCATTTTTTAATAAATTTAATTTCACTTCAATTTTCAAGCCAAATAGAGGTTTAAGCAAATCGCCTATAAAGAATATGTGTCCATCTACAGTGAACAGAAAATGCCAGTCATCAATCTATAAAAAAAATTTCAAGAAAGGATGCAAGTAAATGTACATTAACTACATTATGACTTCAGTGAATGGGCAGTGGAAAAGAATGTCTTCCTAACCACAGAAAAGAAAAGCTAAATTTATTTCGCAAATCATCATAACTGGATGGCCACCAACTTGAAAATGAACCTTTCTTTAGGAAAATATCTAAAATGTACAAATGACAAATAAGGATGGAATCAATAAATGAAATCAAGATTTTGCCCTTGCTGATTCAAACCATAATAAAAATCCATGATTTAAATTGCCTTGATTTAAATATAAATTTAAATAAACAGAAATTCATCAAATCTGTTTTTCAGATAATAATTCTCCTCACAGCTACGAGACAAGCCCCATGTCAGAGCTTAACAAAAGCCCTACCTCCTCAGCATGGTCCTCACCACTTCTGCACTTAACTGCTGTCTAGAGCCTTGCTCTGTGGTTTGAAATTCGCTTTTCCTAATCTGCTGTTGAATGTGGGAACTCTTCAAGATGGGGGAACATAAGGAATTACGCCAGCACTTGAGGTCGGTTCCAGCTTTAAGACAAAGCCAGAGAACTCTACAAAGTGATCGAGCTACTGAAGCAAACAAGGTAGAAACCATGCTAACCAAGAAGCAAAAAGATAGTCATGTTTACATATATAGAGGAATTTGCCCTCTCTCTCCTGCCCACATACAAGAGACAAAGCATGAGGTAATATCCAGGCTGCTTTTGGAAAAGCCCAGCTTTATGACACAAATAAGGATAGGATGTAGCAGAAAATAGTTTTCTTCAGTATTTTTTCTCCAGCCTCACGAACATATTTCAGGACTGCGGAGAAAACTATTTTTAAAGAGAAAATACATAACATAACACAGAATTATGAGAAGAAGAGCCCCATGGAATTGCTGTTTATTTTGGAAGACTCAACTCAAGACCAGGATTCTCCTGTAATAAACAAAACACATACAACACATAATAGGTGCTAGGCCCTGCCTTGAGGTAGATGGTTATGATCCAAACAGATACGGCAGTCATAGAGTACACCTAATTACATGCTATTTCTCTGTTTGAAGATAAAGACTTCAGGCATTAAGGAACTGGGCAACTTGCTGAAGGTCACGTGGAAACCCTGTGGCAGAGCTGGAAACCAAGCACGTGCCACAGTCACATCTTAAGTTGGTGGGAGAAGGCTGCAAAAAAGCTACAAACCCACCATGAATGCATTTTCAAATGCAAACTATATGCTAGAACATAAAAAATTGGCCAGCAGACTATCATTTTTATAACATTCCAGACAAATCTCATACCTACCCTCTGCTACAGCAGTATAAAAGGATAATAATTCCATTTGTGCCATGAGGTCTGCTCCTGACTTACAGCAAAAATGGGGTGCTATGTTATATGTGCATGTATAAATTTGGTGAGAGAGCTTTCAAATTTATGATCCATTTAATGAAAACAGCAATAACAAAATTGCAACACTATATTTTAGACAGGAGAAAGGATGCTGATTCCTGGAAGCAATGAAAGAACCGAAAAAAACATGAAGGGAAATCTCTCGTTTCTCAGCAAGCATTTTACTCACTCTGCTGTAGGAAAAGGTTGGGTCTGTAGCAAAATGATAGGCAGCACTCACAGACCAAGCTGTTCAAATGGAAAGGGTTAAGCTGGCTGTGCTAGGGAGGGATGTTACAAACATCGGTGCCCGTACCATGATCTCCCCAGCAGCAGCAGCAGCAGCAGAATGGCTGCCATGGCTCAGTTTCTGTTCCTTGGAGCGGTGCAGGCTCCGCTCCGCTCGGCAGCAGCAGGCTCATTGTGCCGTGTGCTGGGACAAGGAGGGCTGACAGGGCTGGGAAGTGCCGCTCTGCAGAGCAGCAGGAGCAGCGACTGGCACATGCAGGGAGGTACAGTACAATAATCTCCATCTGCATGATACAGCTTTGAATCCCCTCCTTTACAGCTCAATAGGTGCATCTGCTGCCCCTCTGCTAATCCTCAACATTGTTTAAAATGCAGATCAGTGGAGATCATGCTTTTTCTTTCCCATTACAGACCATACCCTAAAAGAGCTTTAATCACACAGACAATATTCCATCTCTTGCAGGGTCTGCTGCTTCATTCTTTCCTCTTGCCTTTGTTTGGAAGCCAGATCTTTGTCAGGCACTAGCAGCAGCAGAAGAATATGATTTTGCAATGCGAGGTTTAAAGCCAGTCAAAACGACTATAACCTTTCCCAAAACTCTGGCAATGTAATTAGAAGACTGTGACTGGAAAATACAAACAGCAGGGAACTCAGGTCATAGGAACCTCCTGAGAAAATGCATCCTAAACCCCTGGATATGTTGCATGATTTTAAATGTAAAAAGCAGCATCAGCAGACTTCCTTACTTGTCTTTGTCTCCTTAGCACTAATGCACCATGACATTTTTTTCAGATGTCAGAAAGTACAAGAGCTACAGAGGAAAGCTACGATTGGCTGAGAAAAATGACTTCATTTATTTCACAGAAAGAGCATATTCATGAACATACATATGTGTAAACACTAACCTGAAATAACTAGTTCTTTCCAGGCAATTCTACTGCCAAATGAATGACCCTGTAAGCCGGAAAGCTGTTCTTGCTGTGACAAGAAGGAGATCATGCAAGTCATCATTTTAAAAATAAGACCATAAGAACCACTGTAGCTGAGCACTGGTCCAGCTCTGAATCTTCTAAGAAGCGACATCCCAGAGTCCTCCTTTCTATGGCTATTGCCATCAGTGCATTTCATAGTGAAGGACCAGCCTGGAATTCTCCTCATTTATGTTTATCAAATTGATTTTCTTCTCTAGAGACCTTAGATCCCACAAATAATGGTATGGCATAATACACTAAATCTTGTCTCTCCCTGCATCTATAAACTGCAGGGAGAAAGATAAGCAAACCAATTATTTTACTGATCAGGGTATGTCTGTCTTTCACAAATGTACAACATATGGTGGAGAGGAGGGCAAAGGAATTCTTCCTGTGTTCTTACCTTCTAGGAAATATGTTCATGGCACGGTGATAAAACATAGCACAGCACTTCCCCTATCACAGAGAGCAAGACAGATACTGAAAGATTAAAAAATACACAAGGGATGTGACTAAGAGGGATGTACTCCTTGCCATTAATACTTGTTGAGATACCAGATTCCCAAGAGACCAGCTGAGGACAATTCACTGCTTGCAAGAGTTGGAGATGCCACCTGGACTTTGGTAAGTCCCAGATTTTCCCTTCCTGAAATAGCAGGTGCTCTGCAGGGACCCTCTGCTCTAGCAGAGCCAACTGGGTATCACAGAGGGTCTTGAATCGCATGATCCTATGGGCAGACACAGCCCAAAACCATTCATGCCATTCCTCACCATAAATACATATGCTCTGCCCATTTCTTAAGCCCAGGCAGGTGCTGTGCTAACCACTGACTTCCTAGAAGTAGGAAACCCAACATATTCTGCCCGACTTACACATCTGAACATTAATTGTTGGAAGCAGCAGTCCCACGCTTCAGAGCCTCTTTCATTTGAACTCATGGGAGTCCCCAACAGTAGGTCTGTGTCTGCTGCATTTGCTGATCAAGGACAGCCCAGCACGCGTTCCTCTTCTGCCAGTTGCCATCATAGCAATTAAAGGGGGGAAAAGACTACGGGACGAGTCACTCCATCGGCACACAAATGTATTTATTATTTGACTCATTATGGAGACACAATGTGATTTTCAATTAGCTGTCCAACAGTATGATAGAACACAAGATACTTTAATTATGTATTTTAATGGACATGCTTCAAAGGTGCCGTTTCAATCTCAAAATCATTAGCTGCATGCAGAGGCAGCTTAGAGAGTTCCAGAAGGCCCGTGGTTACTTTACTTTAAGAAACAGAAGAGTTATATGAATTTCCTGAAGTGCAAAGGCCTCCTGGTTGCAAGATAACTGCACCTAATGCATCTGCCCAGAATCACAGGTGCCTGTGCATGCATCTAGAGTTGTGTTCCTCAGGAAACATGGAAAGTGGCCAATGGCTGCCGGATGTATACTTCATCCTTGAGAAGCAGCCCCCTGTGAGCATTAGGTTTTACAAGGGAGTCTTTGACGAAGCATCCTGGGATGCACACTCACACCTCCACATGGACTACCCAAACCAAATCCAGGAAAGCAGAAGTGAAGCGGAATAAAGCAAAAGCTGGAGAAAGGCTGGAGACAACCAACAAAGCTGAGTCACATTTCCTTCTCCTCTCACTGAACAGCAGCACTGACCTACAGTAGCAGTGTTTCATTTGGTGTTTGTACAAGCAGTAGTAAACTACTGCCTCCTGGTGAAAAAGGCAAGGAAGATGCTATGAAACAAGTTTTCTCCAATTAACAAAGCCTCCCAGGACTACTTACACACTGTCCCCTCCTAATGAGGGCATCCAAAGTCATAATCCAGTTCTCCTTTATAATTAATGTCTGTAATTAGTGGTGTACAACACTATGCCTTAACTAATGCCACTACTCACAACATCAAACATTTATACCTGCGCTTTTGTGCATATTAGATGCAAAGAATGCAAGTTTCATAGCAAAAAAATTTTTTTTTTTCCTCTCATATAGGAATACCAGATTTCCATTTCAACCACTGGTTTAAGTGTCTAAGTGCTTCGAAGAGAGTCTAGAGAGGTTAAATATTGGCACCCTTCACAAACATATGTGAATAGAACTGGTTTTCTTGCTACAAACAGCAGTGACTTGAAGGACCCCACCTGCCAGTGATCTCTACCAAGGTGACTAGGTAACCATACTGCAACATATGCAGAATTTCTTTCCTTAAACATCTATCACAGAGCTGCTGAAAATAGTGCCAAAAGGAATTAGAAACATTAACTGAAAGAGTAAAAATGGCAAATGTAAATGTTGCTACAGGATACTTATTGTTCCCACCACAAAAATGCCGTATGACATCTCTCCCAAGAAACAGCCAACTTGAACACTAACTCCCCAAAAACACAATTATCTGTGTCAATGTCAAGACAGGGCTCTGCCCCTTCACATCCATTGTCATATACATTTATCTCCTGCATCACAGCAGTCCTGCTGGCTTTAGAAAAGAGATCCCTTGGTGGAAATGAGGCCTGACAGGAAAACAGAGAACAGATTCTGAATGCATAGAGGCATCTTTTGTAATTAAGGGGCTTGGGTGTTTTTTCTGTGGGTGTTTATAAGAGGTTAATTTGTTTGTTTGTGAAGTGAAGCTACTAAGCTTCAGGGCATCATTTAAAAATGGTTACTTCTTCAAATTTAAAGAGATTTTTCCACCACTGAGTTCTCCGTAAATTATCACTGAGGGACTGGTAGGAGGTAGCATGTACCTTCAGAACATGCAAAATGGTGATGGGTACCACACAGACAGAAAACTAAAATTTCTCCATGCATCCTTGCTGTCTCACAGCAAGACTGGCTGGGTGATCCTCGGCACCAGTGAAAATGTCAGCAAGTACTGACATGAGGTGCCTGTTTACATGAAGGATGGGTAGTTCAGTATATAAGATAGTTAATAAAGCAGAGAAAAAATAACTTAGCAACTCTAATCTCTGGACAGGGTCATGTGTTGTAGTTCTACATACAATTTAAACTCACAGAAACTGTCCTGTGGGAAGACTCATTCAAGTGCATCAGTCAACATGGACCTAACTACCCCAAAGTCTTTCTGAATTTGGGCCTCAATCTTCTTATGTCTTTGTTTTTTCTGCTGGTAATATAAATCTGCCACACAGAAATACTACGGATTAATGTACTGGGGTTGGTAACATGTCAGAAGTACTTCTAAGGTGTTTCTGTAAAAGCTCCTTTTCTTTCTCCTTAGAACTGAGCAGGAAAGATAATTTGCTGGCCTTGCTGTTTCTAAGTCTTGTACAGCAGTAGATGTGGAGAGCCCATCAATTCCCACTGACGGCTCCACACTTGCAACATGTCCACCCCAAGTTCATCATTCAATCTTTACATAACACATCCCTCAGAACGTATTATGCCCTTTCATACTAGAGTGGGCCAGCAAATGGAGTAAGCATATGTGTCCCTTTTCACAAAAATTTCTACCTTCACTTCAGCAAGTTACTCTCCTTTCAAACTCAGGCACAGGCAGACTGCACACGGCTAAGTCTGCTCTAATCCTACATGTGCCATTCTTAATTGCTTAAATTGATGGATTGTTTACTGTTTTCTTTTCAAAGTTGCCTCTTAAAAATAAATGTGTATTTAATAAACCAGCAGTTAGTCTGAGGTGGCCAGCATCTCCGAGCACATGTCACCGTGACACAGAAACATTCCTTTGTCCTTCAGACACAACTCTGAGATCCCCACTTACATAAACCATAACCACGTTGTGTAAGTTATTATGACAGCAAATGTTCTTGTCATTTGTCCTTTACCATTTATTCCTATTGTCTGTATCAAAGTCCTTCTCCATCATACCAGGAAATCAGCAAACAATTCCTTTCCAAACAGCACACCAGAATTTATAGCTATGTATTCAAGGACGTATCAGCCTTTGCAAGCCATGCATTTATGTTGGAGATACCAACAGCAGTAAAACAAGTGAGTTCAAGTCAATAAACAAAATAGATGGAAGTGAAAAAATAAATAATCTGATCTTGGTTAAAAGCATGTGAACAAAGAGAAGACTAATTGAGATTAGTGGAACTACTTACGGGTTAAATCAGCACTAACAAGGGAGGACTACAATCACCCTTTGCAAGCAATTGAGAACACAGACTACCATCACACTGCCTGACAAGTTGATAACTCATCTCCTGAGTGGAAGGAAACTATGCCAAAGATTTTAGCCAGCTGAGAAAGCCAAGGGCCTAAAAAGTGCATATATTGCATTCACTTACAGAATGGAAAATCCACTTTTAGACCTATGCTTCCTACTGCTCAGTCTACAGATTAATTTTAAGCTTATTTTGAATTTTAAAAAATCCCAAGGAAATACATTTCAGTCTACAGAGCAGAAAAACATCACCAATTAATGACTGGGATCCCTTTACTGGAGACAGTCAAGCTTTAAGCCTTCTCTGAAGGATATGGAGTACATACACACACACAAAAGATTATGCAAATCAAAAACCCATCACATTATGCAAACAAAAATTACTCTACTACACACAAGCTTGTGTTAGTCTTTATGACAGTCACACATCACAGGAAACCCAACTTTCCCCACATTAAAAAAAAAAAAAAAAAATCATCATTTTTGAGCTGTTGAAGGAGATCCTACAGCTACACACACATCTCATCTCAACCAACTTGCAAACACAGCTCTAAAGGCTGTTTACCACAGTGTGATTTTCACAGTAAGCACCATGATATGCTATCCATTACACCAGTGTAAAGCAAGAATAACTCCAAGTTTGCAGAAGAGCAGGACTGAACTTATTCAAAGACTGTCTACAGTGCCACGGGTTTTCCTATTTACCTGCATTGATTTTCGTATCAAAATTATAATACTAAGAACGGTGTGCTTTTGATCTCCTTGTATCATTATAAGTGATCCTCATGTCGGGGAAAGGTTTGGGGAAGATCCTTTGGCTTTTGAGCATTCAAGTAATCTGTCCCTCCAACCCTAGGTCTCTTTAAAGTAGACAGACTGGTTTCCCATTGGCTGAGATGGTGTAAAAATCTGAACTGTCCATGCCACCTGTCTCAAGTGTGAGGTACCAGGAAGTTTTAATGACATGGGCCTAATGAAAGTAGCTGCAGCTGTTCATAAAGTGGTTTCTTAATAGGCCCCAAAGCATATGACTAAGCTCATAGTTTTGTACCAGTTTTATGCAGGGTTTCCCTTCATTAAGCCACTTCTTTAGTATGAGCTGTCATATTCAAAGTCCTTTATGAATTAGGAGGAGCCTTCTCCACTGACTTCAACAGCATCTGGCTTCATGGAAGGAATCAGGTCCCTGCTGTGAAGTGTTTCAGCCCAGTAGCTCTGTCTCAAATCTGTCAAAATTGGACAGGACTCCTGAGAATTTTATTAGGACTGGGCAGAAACAACACCTTGAGTGCAAGCTAGATGAACCTAAGGCCCATAAGGTAAGATACACTACTGAGTAAATCACCGGACATTAAGCATCTATATTGCTACAGAAGAGAGGTTCTCTGTCTATATTTCAGAAAGCAGAATTCAGTCCAGATCCATGTGGATTTGCTGAAAAAATAAACAAAATAAACATTGAGTCCCACTCAATGAACAGCATTTGAAAGGAAACATTATAAGAGAGCACCTTTAAAACAAAACAAAACCAAACCAAACCAAACCAAACCAAACCAAACCAAACCAAACCAAACCAAACCAATAACCATGACTTGAACTTTCCACTTCTAAGAAAGAAGGTGGAGGTTACCATCAAAACCATGTTAGGCTTCTAGCATTTCACTATTCTGGATACCATCTAATTCTTCATCAGTTCTCTGCTTTCAGCTGAGTTTAACGGAATGTTTACACCGCCAAATAAAACAACAAAACCCCTCAACAACACCAAAACACTGAAAGAAAAAAATACCTAAATATCTGGCAACGTCCGCCTACTTGTCAAGCACCAGGAAAGATTGCCAGATATTAAAGTAACCTAAGAGAGCTCCATTTGATCTGCGTATCATACCATAGAAGCATCACTAAATCTATGTCCAGTCCATGGAAATCACACTGGCAGGAAATCTTCCCTTCAGGCAAACCCAGATAAAAGGCTTCAGTAGCACTCAACATCTTTTGGCCAGTCTACCAAGCTCAATGTTTTCTGTACAAAAGTGCCTAAATAATAAAAAACAGTGAATAGGCAGCAGAAACAGCTATGAAAACAGTTTCCACAGTGAAAGGCATGAAGAATGGTCCAGGAGTCACAAACTCCCCTCTTCCTTGTTCTTAACTGAGGGCTACACATCTGTCCTTCCTTTGAAGAGACTGGATTTTTCTATCTCCCATCTCTAAACCTCTTGCTTCCAGCCTCTACAAACACAAACCTCTAACAGTTCCAGTCTTCTCCACTACAGTCTGACACAAGTGTCTTTGCCCAAGTTATACTTAGGATGCTTTCAAAGCTGCTTAAAGGTCCCCTTAAAAGAAAAGTGAAATAATTTAAAGTTCTAAATCACACCAGTAAGATGAAGTGGTGCTACACACCCTGATGAAAATACGGAGTCAGAATACATTGCCTCAAACTCAGATTTCTACAAGTCAAGGTAGAAGTAAGGATCTGTCTCTGGCACATGGGCAGGGTATCTGCTGCATGTCATGTTACAGTGCTAATTCCCCCTTCTACGAATCTCACCATCCATACACTACACGAAACCCAACTAATAAGCAGAGTGAGAAGCAGAAAGAAACACTTCAGTTTTCCAGACAGATGAATGGCCAACTGAGCCACTTTTCAGGATTTTACCTTCCAAACTAAAAAAAGCAGTTCCAAGGGCTGGAGGTAAAAAAGGAAAAAAAAAAAAAAAAGAAAAAAAAAAAGAATTCAGCAGTAGCTGTTCAAAGAGATATCTTAAAATCTCTTATGAATAAAGGCTATTTTTGTCTAAAAAGAAGACGTTCTTTTTCTATTGCCTCGCAGCCTCCTTCCAAATATGCTGACAAAGAAAGATGAATGGGAACTGCAGCATCAGAAAGTGCCTACAAGGACTTGAGTTTCGCAGGTGGAGATGCACGATCGAGGAACTAGGGGGTCAAATCACCACATCATATACTTGAATCAAACATTAGATTAAAAATTCTCTTTCTGGACTTGGTGCCTGGAAACCCTTGTATGAAGCAGAGGTTATGGATAATGGCAGATCAGCATTCTCAATCTATCCCCTGTTCTGACCTGATGTTAAGAAAAATGGCTGGGGAACTCCTATCCACCGATGAATAAATGTGAGCTTAACTCAGCAATATATTTAACCAAATTTCAATCTATGGCACTTGGAGATAAGCAGTCCTGTAAATTAATAGCTTTGCTTTTCTAAAATCAGAACAAAGAAGGAGCTCTCTAGCTAATGATGGACAACACATTTCAGTCGAGATTATTTTTCACAATCCAATCTGCAGATCTGGTAACAATAAGATACTTTCAGATTCGCATCTTTCTGCCAAACAGTTCAGAACATTATTTAAAACAATAAATTGAAAAACATGTCCTTTCTGAAATCTATTTTTACATTTCTTTTTGCCCAGAAAATGCTTATCAGTACCACTGACATTTCCCAAGCATGTTTTAAAATGTCTAATTTTACTATTTTTCCATTATTTTTGCTCTCTCCTCTGCTTGACAAGCCTGAAGAATAATAGCTGTAAAGGGGAAAAAAAATAATCTATGCTGCTAGTACAGTGTCTGAGAAAATAAAACCAATTCAGATAGAAGGCTTTTTCTTTTTTTACCCTACAACATGCAATAGGATTAACATTCTCCCTAGAAAGATGCACTTTTCTTCTAGGTCACAGGGCCATCTGACTGTAATTTGACTCAAAAAAAAGCCCTCCAACTCTTGACCACCTCACAGTATAGTACTGGAAAACATCTAGGTCACATAATCCTGTCTCATCCAATTTGGATGCAGTTCTTCCGAGGATATAAATTCATTAGAGAGACAGATTGTAAACAAACATATACACACACAAGAAAAAAATATGCAGACAGATTCTGCCTGTTCACCCTGCATATATATGACTACTTAACCCAGAAACTAAAGGTATCACCATCTAGTCACTGGGTCAGAGTCATTCACCTACATAAATAACTTGAGAAATTTAGCCTCCCTACCACACCATAGAATGCCACAGCATTTCAGAGGAGACTGTGGTTCCCTCCAATTTATTGTTTATTTAGTTATTCCAAAAGAGCCAAGCTGCCAGTCTTAGTGAATTAGTGTTTCACTCCACTGAGAGCCCCAGTGGATTCCTGGTTACATCTCTTAAGGGATGATGGTAAGCAAACAGTAACAAAGACATCAGCATCAGATTATCATAGATTATTTCTGAGAGATTTAGTCACTCCCCAATTAATAAAAACTGTACTGAATACACAAAACACAGATATTGGTTAGTTGTGTTTACCTTAAGAGGAAGACCCCCATCAACTGATCTATAAAAGAATTACTTACTTCCCCCAACCAGCTGAGCACAGCTTTCAAAATTAGAAGGTCTAAAGGAAAAGTCTGGGCCTTTGGACCTCTCACAGAAAGCTACAACTTTGTGAAGTAGGAAACGATGCCATGCTAGGCATTTAAAAGTACTTCCAATTTTTTTTTTCTTTTAGTCACATGTGCCTTGCCCAGGACATGAACTGTAAAAACCACCAAGCTTTAAGATGCTGTCAACCAAAGAAAGAATACAGATCTGGTTTTCCTCTTGCAGCCTGCTGTCAAAATGACTCTGCATACCTGGGCAATTGCAATTGCAAGGGTATTTTTGTATCACTGATACATCCATTAAATTCCCTCTGTGCCAGGGCTCCCAGGGAGCTTCAATCTAACCACTACATCATGCACAGCTCTGCCATGTGGATTACTGAATTTATTGGTTTGTTATTTTCTGTCATCATTACAACCAGAGACACAAAGTAATTAATTGGGCAGACACAGCACTCTTGCTCATGCTGCTGTCTAGCACAATTAATTACCTGTGCCAGGTTTGGAAAAGCTGATCATCTCACTATTCCCTGTCCCACAGCAAGCATATCACTCAGTAAATAATTCTGAACAAACAGAGGAAGCACGTTAAGTCAATATTCTGCAGTTCTACACACATTTCATGCATGATAACAAAAAAGAAAGAGGACCAAGTGAAAACCAAAGCTCCTGAATTTGTCCATACTAAGACCAAGAAATCATTTAATTGAAGATAAACAGATATATTTCCTTAGTATATGCAACACTTTCTAATATTTCCTGTAGACAATTCCTGAAACCTCTGAATACTGACTTTTATTCAATCCAACTTTGTTATCCAAAACAAACTCCACTTCTCTGCCATATGCTCAAGGAGCACAGGGAATCAATCCTACACTGCCAACATTAGGCACTCATCCGTTGTTGCAATAAGCCTGAGATATCACAGGATGCATTCCCATCTGCTTTTGACTTTTGCTTCAGCTAGCAAGGCTAATAAATTCCCCAGTTCGCCCCCTCGATCCCCTTAGGAGCGGTATGCGTGTCAAACCCAACACGGCCAGCATGTTCTGCCCACAGAGGCGGTACAGAGCAGCAGGGGCATAAGGATGGACAGAACGGGCCTGAGTTACCCGATGGAAGACATCCCTCCCGCAGCATTCCCAGTCCTAGTCAGGAACACTGCTCCTAAGGATGAGTGTCACTCAGGACAGTGGGCCCCTGCAGGCTCAGCACCTTTGTACCTCTAAGACCCTTTTGGGGAAAGGACAGCATTGGTTAAAATACTTTGGGAACAAGCCAATGAATCAGCCTTGATCAGGAGTGTAACTACTGTTTTCCCAATTCCTCCCGCGCTGACAAGACCTAGAAATTTGCCTCAAGTACAGTCACAGTTTCCCTGTAAGCTCCTGGGTGTGTCACAGACCATAATGTCCTTCTCTGTACAGACAGGGCATAAGACCTCTAGGCACTTAAAACTGTGACAATCTGCTAGGTGCAAAATTAAACATACAGTTTCAAACTGTGTTCCTCATCTCTGTTCCTTGCTTTCTTACACATGAAGAAATTACATACATATAAAATAAACAACCTGTATATAATTGCTCTATTTGTCTTCACTTGTACATCACAGGACGGATTCAGGCTTCCAGGATTTAACCCCAAAAAGGTTTTAAAAATATAGGATGAAGTCATGAACATAGGACACTCCAGAACATTGAAAGAAACTCTTAAAAAATACAATTTTTGTATGCTTTCCTAAATTTAATCAAAAGTAAAATAAATGCACATTTTCCTTTTTCTTTACAGTAATTAATACACTGGAGGTTTAATGACCTCTGCCATCACTGTGAGAATTTACATTTATGGTAGCAGTGTTCTTTTTTCCTCTTCAAAAGGTATTCACAAACCAGAGGAGGAACTCTTTGAAGTATGCAGTGGGACTTCTTCTGCCCCCTCCTTATACATAACTCTTCCAACACGATCTGACCGCGAAGCAGTTTTCCTGCTGCAGCTCTCGGCAGATGAATCTTGCATCAGTTGGATCTGGTGGATCCCACAGCCCTGTACCTTAGATCCACTGAAGGGAGTGAGGAGAGACCAGGAACTCTCCAGGGTCCCCGGCAGTCCTGAGCACCACGGCAGCCTGGCAGCAGCACAGGCAGCTGAAAGCAGAACTCAGCCCCTCATGCGATTTGACTGTGACATATCACAGACCTCTTCTTGACACATAAACTAAGGTGGCAGCAAAAAAGTGTGGAGGGGATGAATAATTTTGAAAAAGTTTTCAATTTAACTTTCACTGTAAATAATATAAAGACAAAAGCTTAAAACCAAGACGGAACTTCATGTAAGTCACTAAAACTGTGGCAAAGGAGTCCAAATAAATTATGCCAGAATATACGCCTGGACATGGGCATAAGAAGGGCTGGGGAGTAATTTCTAGAAACAATGCCAAGCATCTCTAAAGCAAATTTTAAAGTTCATGAGTGACAGGCACTTGAAAATCTGTGATCCTGAACCCAGTAAAGGCAGAAAGCATTCAGATCCTGATCCAGCAAAACATCTAGACATATTTATGCAGGAACATGTGCAAGTCCATGGTCACAAAACAACTTAAGTGAGCAACTGCCTTTGATCCCTCAATCCTTCTGAAGTCAACAGAACGCAACAGTGCAACACTAGCTAGGATGACGTGGGGCAATGAGTACAAGATACAACTTCTGATTCGATTTCATGAATTGTCTTCCATTTCTTGTGCTGAAGAGACAAAGGAGTGGCATTTGTAAGTGTACTCTGGATAGTGATGGCTTTGGTTTAAATGAAAGCAATTTCATACTGATCATCAGGGCTCACCTTGTAAAACTCAGAGGGATTTTCACAGGAAAAGGAGGTGCAGATAAATCTAAGAGAGGCAAAGGGACTAGTTTTCCTAGGGGGGAAGGGGAAGAGAGAAAAGTAGCAGCAGCTTAGTCTACATTATTTTTGCTATAAAGTTTTTTCTCCACTATGGAAAAAACCCCCAAAACCCTACTGTGAAGACAAACTCTCATGATGTCAGAACACCTCTTCTTTCTACTGTGCCTCCTACCATGCAAAAAGGTGAGCACTACTTTTGTGAAAGCAACTTTCTAAAAAGCATTGCTGGATCAACCACATCTGGATTGCACTGGACCTAAGTGCAGACCTTCTCATACTCAGGCCAGTATCTTAACTTAAATTCTCCCACGTTAGTTGTAAGGACACTGCAGAAAACAGGAACAGAAATACATGCGTGAGGAGCTCTCTATACAGTTCTTGCAATTCCTGTAGGACCCAACAATGTCTCAAATGGATATTTGAAATCTTGGGTTCCTATATCCTGATCAGCAATTATGATTTGCAATCCCAAATTATTTTTCGCTTGTCCTTAGGCTATTTGGCAATGAAATACAAGGCAGAAAGACAGAAGCCCCAGTTCCCAGGAGCCAGGCTGGTGCTTCAGGGCTGAGGGTAGCAGAAACCAGTTTTGACAAGTTAGCCATGCAAATATTATGCGCCCGTCATTGAGAAAGTATCTCTGTGCTGCTCTCCTCCGTCAGTGTCACAGAGACTGACGCATTGTGACAACTTTCATACTCAGAGTTAAGCTGAACTCATTTCAATCATGATTTAAACCAAACAGAATTAACACCAAAATCCGAACACTTTAGCAAAATAAATACTGTTTAGAGAAGCAAAATGTTTACAAGCAAATGCAGATAGCCACTGAAGTGTGAATCCTAAAGCTATCTGCTCATTCACACAAAGACCCGTGGAGTCACCCTCAGTCCAGCACAGCTTTAACCTACCTTTCTCTGTGTGAATCCTACCCTGGCCGAAGAAAGTGCAGGTAAAGTGCTGCAGAACGTCAGCGCAGGCAGGACTGGGGACATTAAATATACACACAGCACCTAACATAGCACAGCCCTGCTTTCCCCTCATGAACACTGAGACACTGTCATACTATAAAAAACTATTCTAGCAGTCAGCTAGAAACAGTAATAGGAATCCTGCAATAAGTACATCAGTTGTCATGCTATAATTAGCCATGTACAGTTTAAATAAAAACCTGATTAATGAACATTTGCCAGAGGACCTCACGTTTCAGTGCTATTCCAGCCAATGCTGAAATCATATAGCTGTTAGATGGAGAATGAAACAGGTCATTTGGGTGACACTTCATAGGGCAGAACATCATTGTGGACAAAAAACTGAAACAGAAACAAGGGTAACAGTGATTAAAAACTGTGTACAGAGAGTAGAGACCATGTCTCAGCCTCTCCAGTTTCTACTAAAGGTCCCTTTCTTTGGGTGGAGTGGTAAAAGGTTCACATCCTGAGCTCTCTGCCCCTCTCCAGGTCCTGACCATAGTGTTTAGACATGGAAATAACAGCTGCACTTCTCACAGCCTTACACACTTCACACACCACGTTTCCAGCAGTGGAAGCACATGCCACTTTTGGAAGGCCAGCACAGAGACTCAAATGGATACTTTGAAATCTCTGCCCTTTAGAGGTGAGGCTGAAAGCCACTGTCACTACTTCACTCTGTCTTAGAGGGCAGATAAACTGTCACAGCCCGAAATCAGGCAGGCTCCCTCCTATGTCTATTAGTGACGGACATTTAATTCCATTTCATTCAAAATGGGGAAAAAACCTGATGCAACGGCTTTCCAGTTGAAATGGCAACACGCTGCTTACAGCAAAGATGTCAACACCCTCAGCTGTCAAATGGAAATACAAGAAAGCCAGAAATAGACAAGAAGTTTCCAAAGGAAATACTATTTCTCATTTATTTATGCCTTATTTACGCTTTATTTATGATTTATTTATGCTATATTTATGCTTTATTTACCCTCTAGAACTAACTGTAATGAAGTTTGAATTGGTGGGGTTTTTCCATCCTGAGCTTACTATAAACACCCAAAGTATAGTGCAAAGAGTTTTAAAATACAGTCTTCACCAAACATGACAAGGAAAAGTCTTCATACCATCAGAGGTTTCCACCTACAGTTGTCCTAGTGGGACATGAGAGAGCCAACAGCAGTAGGTGCAGTGAAAGCCTGCCTTGACTCATATCTGTTAGTACAGATAAACTGTCCAATATCCTGTTGATACAGAAAAAAGCTGTCCACAAAACATCATCAGGAGCAACAGTCTTATTACTTATATTACAGAGATGAGAGGACAAATCACAAATGCATAAAATATTAGGGCAGACAAGAAAGTATTTTACACTTGGTAGTAAATTCTTCCTAGCTCAACAGCTTAGCTTTTGAACAGGTGTGAGAAGTAGGAAAAAATCACAAGGAACAGAGATGTATGATAGGTATTACTCAAGGAAAGAAAGGACAATGATGAAGGCCAACAGTTTCCAGTTACATTAACCCCCTTCTGCTTCAAAGATCTTTATTTTAAACTGTTGAGGTGTATTAGAAAGCTCCAGCTTGGTTTCCCATTACATTCTCCCTGTGTCATTGCACCTAATAACACAGAAGGCTTTAGAAATGTTTCTGCTTTCATTATTTTCTCCTACTGGATGCCTAGTTGTTTAATAACTTTATCATTTTACAGTTATTTGTATTCAAAGTAATCTGGAAATCAAATTCAAATATAACAGCTCAAAATGGGGGCAAAGAAATATAATTATTTAGTATGGCCTGGAGTAATAACTCAGCTTAATGTGATAGAATTGCCAAAAGAAAATGTAGGTTAAGTACCAGGAACCATTTCCTAACAGCAAGATCTGTCGGACTAAAAAAACAACCTCCCTGCAGAAAAGGTGGCATCTTTCTCACTTCCTTTTGAAACAGGACAGATGATGGCAGTGGAGCATACAACATATAAGGAATCACCTGAGAAAAGAAAATGACCTAGAACAGCTTCCATTTCTATCCTTTTAGAGTGATTCACAACCTGAAGGCTAAAGTTCTTGCGAGAATACATTCCATCCCACCTTAGTCAAATGAAAAGCCAGATAGTCACAGTCCAAGCACCGGAGAACCAACACTTATGGAACCCTAACAAGAAACTGTATTTTTATTTTGTTTTTTAGGAGTCTACCTGGGAAATTGCAGAGGCCATGAATGGCTTTAAGGATCTGGGCCAAATTTAGTGAAATTACAGATGTTTACTCATATATTCATCTTAAGCTTGTTTCTAACTTCTATGCCAAATAGAGAGAAACCTCCTGTTGTGCTCTCCTCAACTGGAGCTCTTCTGTATAAGCAGTTTACAGAATGAACAACTTACTGTGCATATACATGCAATATATGCATATATTAGTAAATTACTACTCAAGTTACTATTATTATTAAATGATATATCAGTTATTCGATGTAGATGCCATTTTTGTTTCCCAATTCATTGAAGGAGAGTGTCTACTAAAAACATTTTTTCAAACTCCAATAATTTCATTAATCAAGTACAACCACATCTAAAATGAAGAATACATCGCAGTAGTCTATCAGAGCAAAATAATATTTTAGTTTGCATGCAAAACTATTTAAATTCTTCAACAGATTTTAATTTCAGAACAGCCACATGAATTTTCACCCTCATTTCACAGGTGAGAAGACTCAGGCTCACAAAGATTAGAAGATTTGCCCAAGCCCATACTCTAAAGCTAGCAACAAAGATTCATGTGTAGTTAGGAGCATATCTAATTTATTTCTATCTATGTTTTTATTACACTCAGGAGCATGCTATTTCAGTTCCTTACAGTACTCACAATCAATAAATCCTCGTATTTTTCCCATCAGAAGGGATTTGTGACTTTCACCATTACAGAAGGCGAGAAATGAAGACACAGAGGAATACGCTGACTTGGCCAAAGCAACTTGCCCAGGGGAGTCAATGCTCAAGGCAAGAACAGAATCGGGACCCCCTGGAGTCCCGGGTCTCCCTTCATAGTCCTCCTTTCCTATGAGATTTCCTTCTTTTTTCTTCTCTCAGTTCCTTTTCCTATTTTAAGTGGGTCAGTCTAGAAGTCAATGAGATTTTCTTGGAGAGTCTCTAATGGTACTTTTCACTAAAAAAGCATCAATATGTACAAGAATGAAGCCAACTTAGGTGGTAAAATTGTGCAAAACCAAGTTTTGATTCCAGAATTAACAGCACCAGAAAAGGGGGAGAGAGGATGCTGAAATACAGCTGAAATACAATTCCACAGGACATCGGCAGAACAAACCAACTTATGCTGAAGTTTTTCCTCTTATCTCTGTAATATACCAGATTATTTTCTGTTGTTGACAGCCATGCCTTTTAGTTACTGAACCGCTTTGAAGCAGCAGGGACAGGTATATGGTAATTCAAGATCTGTTTCCAAGCGGTTTAAGCCTGTCATTCCACATGGCCACTTTCTACAGTTCAAGAGGAAACGAAACCTGGGCTACCAAGTTTTGCATAACTCATGCATCACAAAAGCATTACCTGTACAACAGACCCCCTAATCTAGTTACTTGCATTCGTACAGCTTCTCTTTATTTGTCTTGTAGGGTAAGCACAGAAAAACTGACAACACAGACTTGGGGAGATCTCTGCTCACTACTGCAGAGTGCCTCAGACACCACTTCCCACCCGCTGGGAACTAAAGTATGGAGCAAGAAAATTACTACACAGTATTGAAACTATTTTTTTTTTCCTAAGCCTTTTACTTCAGCAAATAGCTCACAGAACACCAAACTGTTTGATGTTTTAATGTTGCAATATATATCCTATGGCATGAGCTGGGTCTAGGGAAGCAGCTACAGCTTCACTCAGCACAGTAATGAACCTTAAGCAACTTCATGCTGTAATGATGGCACAGGAATAGCATTAAGATGTGGCCAGAGGTGCATTTTCCTGACTGCTGATGAAGGGAGAAAGGCAGGCCTGCAGCCAGCTTCTGGAAATGCCCGCAGGGACAGCCATACATCACATTCTCAGAAGCATCTGTAGTCAGATTACACCACACACAGCTGGCACTGCAGGAATGAACCACCCTCTCTCTCACCCCGCTCTTTAAAAACATCCCTCCTGGTCCTTTGAATCACCTTCTCGGCTTGGGGAAAGGCAGGGAACTGCTGCTTTGCTGCCTTTTTAAACCTCGTGCCATCACAAGCATTTCACAAAGCTGTAGGTGACAATACAGCCACAGTGAAGGGGCCCCTGAAATCTCAAGGCATACTTTCAAGTCATAGCTTGCTCTATGATCTGGTCCCTCCCAGTTCTCACAGTTAACTGCGCAGTACCCAGCAGCTGCCATCCACAACAGTTCATCTATCCAAACCCCCATTCCTGATTTAAACCAATGTGAGCTGTGCAGCCACAGTCTAGCACCAGTTGTCAGCTGGTACAACACTCCTAAATGAATATTTAACATCACTAATAGGCAAAACTCACTGCTAACTTTTGCATGAGGAAAGACAGATAAAGCAACAGGACTTGTAATAGAATTGGTCTTCAAAAAACTCATTTATAAATCAGTATTTAAAACACATGGGTTGGGGTTTTTTTCATGCTGGTACAATGGCAGATTTGAGTAGGGATGGGAATTTGGAGATGTCTCAGTCATAAAGTAAAAGATTTGGTACACTGTACTGGCAATTCTTATCTTGGCATAAAAATACTAGTTGCACCTTACTTTCAGAACTTGTACATGGTAAACTTTTAGCCATGGGCATTTCAGTTTCCCTAATTAAGATTAAAAACCCCAGTAACAAAGCCTTACATCAACATTTTGTACTGGTTTAATGGTCTCCTTTGAAATAGAAGCTTTAGCTATGCATTTTCTTTCCTCCTTATTTTTTTTCCCCCTAATCTATTGTCATTTGGCCAAAAATGAACCAATTTCTTTTAATCACTGGCACAGACTAATTATGTATATTCAAAATTACTTCTTTGATTGGTAGCTAAGCTGCTCTGATGCTACAAGTCTCTGCTGGAGGTTAGTACCTGCTCTAAATGTGTACTACAGATGAGGGCAAGATCCCAAACTCTTTTACTGCTATGACAGCTGATGGGCTGAGACTCACTTGAGACATTAGGGTTTTGTACGTAATGCAGTATTTTTATTGCACATTTTCAAGCCACAAAACAATTTAGCCATAAAACTGTCATGATACGAAACCTGTATTTTTAAAATTGCTTTCTGCTACAACCATCACATTACATTACCAAAATGGAAAAACTATCAAGATTACACTACGCTTTACCGTTTACTTGCTGCTAGTTGATTATTTATCATTTTCCCCTCAATTTAGACAAGAAAAGTATGCAGACACAGTCATGTTTACATCACACTAAATTTTAAGCATTATGCTGTATTCTCAGTTTTACAGAGAAAGACTAAAACCTTCCAAATTCTTCCAGTTATTAATAATTGCCACGCATTTCTACGTGCATGAAAAAATACATCCAAGGCTACTCTGCAGATTTAGTTAAATATTTACTACGAAAGGGAAATCCAATCTTGCATTTAATGGCACAATAGAAAGTCTGATGGAATAGGGCTTTGAAGATCTCTGTTTACTTTCTATGACAATACAGCCAAGTAGGTAATTTTGCAGTGCTTCAGTCTCCCATTTACACAGGAGAGTCATGTTTCTTTTCTCACCTTTCCTCTCATTTTACATTAAATGGTCCTGACTGGGCGCCGCCGGAATCTGTGTATTGTAAATGTCTGAACAGGTATAAACACCTTTTCTGACATAAGCCTGACAGAGCTCCAAAAATTCTTACATGAACAATTCTTCATAAAATGTATTCTGTAAATTTATTTCCCTAAAATCTATAGAGGAAATAAACCCTCACAAAATCCTAAGCAAACACTTGTCAACTTAGTTATCAACTTAAACACAATTTACCTTTCTCTCATGTGTTACTAGACTCTCTAGCTCTCCTGTCATGGTCCCAATGTCAAACTGATACTGCAAATATCAGGATTTTAAGTAAAAGAAAACATCTTCTATGCTTTTTTATTTTGCCTTAATTTTCTGTACCTTCCAAGCTTGAAAGCTGATGTCTAAAACTGAGGGAGAATAAAGCTGTACTTGTGACATTAGTCAGATTGGTGATCGGTTTAAATCATTGTCATTGCAGAACAAAATAGGTATCCCATGGTATATTATCATTTATAAGCTAAAATTAGGAATTTTGCTTTCACTGAAGAGAAAATAATTTTCCAGCATCTGAAAAATAAATAAAAATAGGAAACACTGTCTCAACTTTTTTGTTGAGAAGAATAATAAAATTCTAGGACATCAAAGTGTTTGTGCTGGACTGGTTGAAGCCACAGAAACGACGCATTCTGAATTATGATGCCAAATCAAGCATAACCGTAATGAAAACCAATAATAATTAGATTTGTTCAATCCAGAAAAGATAAAAATGGCAAAGTGTGATTTGGAGAGCGAAAAATTATGAGAGGTAACCAAGAAAATAAAATCAAATGAAGGATTATTCTTGTTTGTAAGAATCTATTCTAGCAAGAAACTGAACCATGAAACATGAATCCAAAAGTGGTGAAGGGACCTACTGAACTAAGAAAAACGTGCTATTTTTTCCTGGCAAGAGATCTCTCTGAGACCCGCAAACAAGAGTAGGGACAAAAGTTACATATACAAACAGACTCCTTTTGAAACCTTACAGATTTCTTACTCAAGTACTGTCTGGACCAAACACTGCTTTTTTTTGTAACTAACTGAAGCCAGAGATGGTCAAACCACAATCTCCTTCTGTCACACTCCTCTGCTCTTACCTTTCACTTGGAGCAGTCCACACCTCTCAAGCATCAAGATCCATCAGACAACAAATGAGTGGTAGAGCCCAACCTCTAAAGAGCAGCCACAGCGCTTTTAAGACAAAGCAGATCTGTAAGGATGTAACCTGCCTGCAGGAAGTTCTTTGATCTGAAATTCTGTTAGGTCAAACTATTTTACCCTTCTCCATCAGCTCCCTGCCTCTTTTGATTTACTCAGTGACAAACTTATTGTAAAAGGAAAAATTTTGCCAGGCTTTAGTAGGTAGGTACTGAGACCTCATTTAGAAAAACATTTTGATACAGTCCACAGACCTATAGCCTATACTTAGTTGTCCTTTTAACTGAAGATCTCAAAAGTTACAGAAAATAACCGATGGAGAACTAGACCAGATCTTTCACATGTATCCCCCAATCTGGGAAATTGCTCCATCCCAAAGATGAAAGTGGCAAGCGCACATGGGCACAGCGCTTCCTATGCGCTCTTACTCCTATTACGGCTCAGCAGCTGAAGTAACTTCCACTCACATGCAAAACCTCGATACAAAACAACGGACCAGAGGCAGTGCAGTGGAATCCCTTCTCTCTGCTCTATGGGTTTAAGGCTTCGCAGCACCAAGTAAGATCTGACCGAACAATTTTCAAACATATTAACAGAAATGAAAGATGCCCATCTTCCCTCAGAATCATAATCAAGTTCCTGGTAGAATTACAATTCTGACATTTTCTGTGTTAGTCACACCCTTTCACAGGAAAGAAAAACACCATTGCTGTTTTAAAGAAAAAACAGTGTCGCCCATTCAGACTTCTTGGCAGAAAACAAATCGGAGATTTTAGTGTGAAAGGTATCATTCTGAGAAAGTTTTAAATGAAACAGAATACAAACTTGCCAACAAAAATGCCATCTTTAACCTTAAATACATTGCTACAGCGAGACTATAACGAAATGATAATGTGGCTGCTGACTGAGGAGAGAACGAGGATGGAGTCAGGTAGAACTGACATACATAAAAAGTCATTTCTTTGCTATTCACTGATTTGAAAAAACACCAAAAGCATTATTTCCCCACATGAGAGAATTTTATCCCCACATAATAAATTTCAAAAGGGAAATGTCAACAATACAAGTATTTAAAGTGACCTCCATATTATACTTAAAAAGAATGAGATCAAGTGCTCATACGGCGTGTTTGTGAGAGCAGAAACCATGGAGATTTACTATTTACTTATAGGCTGGATGTAGCACATTAACAACACTCACTATTTTGGATCCCAGAACTGTTAGCATGCCAATATTAATATGGTAAAACCCAGCAGGATATAGACACTGTCATTAGCACTATTAGACATGCTACATGCACTAATAAAGAATTGTTGCTTTCTCCAAAGTAAAGCTGCCGTTGCTCACCATAGAGCTGTGTGACAATTCCAAGTTTGGTTTTTTTAAGTCTTCCTTCTTCATATTAAAAGATTTTGATTCCTAGTGCTTTGGGTATGTATCTTACTGCACTTCTTTTTTCTTTTATTAATTTGGAAATGTCTTTTCTTCTTCTTCATTTTCTTTCTTTTTTGGGGGTTATGTTAGGTTTGTTTGTTTCACTGTCTCTATGAAATTAAGAATAACAGTTGATGCTGGAAAGCAGCAAACAGAACTTAATGGAAATGAGAAACAACATAATAAGGAAGTAGTCATTGCTGCTAATACAGGTTTCCGTTGTCAAAGATGACACTTCCAGAGAGCTTTAAAAAGACTTTCCTCACTTGAAAAAGGATCCAAAATATACTTCTCGACAATATGTGTACAGTTTTGTAAGTGAAAGAAAAGAACGCGCAGTGTCAGAACCCTCCTGCAATTCTGCTTTAACAAACACACTCACTCCTCCAATCTGCCCTCCTGCAGCCAGGAATCCTGACTTGCATTGCAGCTGAACCCTCAGGAACTCCCATCACTGCAGGCCTTTTGCTGTATAAACACTCCTGATTATTTACAAAAAAAATTCCAATTGAAACAATAGTGTGCTTGCACACCATGGGGAGCAGAGAAGTCAAATGGACTGTGGTGGGTCAACCTGCTCTGAGATGGTGGGAGGAGAAGGGAATTGCCGAGGAACCCAGGGACTGCGGCACTCAGGCAAAGTGCAGGCTCACGCCCACAGCGGCAGAGACCAGCACAGTCCTACTGAACTGCAAACACTTTTTTCTCCTGACTCGGAGGAACTGAAACTGCTTTGTACTAAACTGAAGAAGGGTTTAACAGAAAGTTTTGAATTATTTCACAGTCACATAGGACTATTTCAAGCATGTTTGCTGTCCTGCCACCAGTTCAGAGGACTCAGAGAGCTTGAGTATGGGGAGGTTACCAATGGCATTTAGTTGATGCTATTTCCATGTGGGTGCCCACTGACATAGCTGTACCCAGAGATCAATGCTAGTTTTCTCTTCAGCTCTTGGTGAGAAGAGTCATAGTGTCTTTCCTGCTTTTTCCTGGATCTGAATAACCTTCTTCTGTGTAGTCCTCTACTAATTTTTTTCCAAAGGCTTTTCCCAGTGGGTTTCCATGACTAAAACAGGATGCTTTAAAAATCTGGATAGAGTCCCTTCACTACAGGTAACATTTCAGTGCCCCTCTAGCCTTCACATCAGAGGAAAAGGATCTGAAACAAACACACAACTTTTAGATTGCATCAGTATTGAAAAGAAGAAACCAAGACATTTTAGCTTAAGCAAAGCAGCAGAAAAAAATTGCCTGAGAAGATACTTTAGAATATTTTATTAAGGACATCATGATCTCCCTATTTTTAGGATACTTAAGGCACAAGTTTCCCTTGAAATGATTTCGCATATTTCCAAATTTTAATAGACTTAATAGGTTAGTCTTATAAATGAACAATAAAGAATTAAGAGTAACTAGTAAAGATTATGTTCAAAATCATGTAAGGAAAGAGTTTCTAAGATTTTAGATTAGTTTTCCAATAGCACTGTTGTGGACAAAAAAACAAATAGGCAAACAACTGTCTAGCTCAAGCTTGAGAAGTTTTTGGAAAAAAGATTAGCTGGCATTGCTGTCTGAAGAAAAGTCCTTCCAATGTCTTGTTTTAAGCTGTGACGGTGTAATGACTATGGAGTCCTGTAAAAAGAGTAAAGTTGGAAACATAATTCTGTCCTTGCTCTGCAAGGGCTCTACCGCAAAAATTCTAGAGGAATTTTTGTGATAACCAGAACCCAGGTTTAATTCTCTCCAGATGCTGACATTCATCCAAGATAGGAATTTTCTAGATTTCTTCTGCAAGCCATCAAGACAGACATCTTTGTATGTTATCTACCGACCTGTTCAGCTACTTAGAGCTTAAAACAGGTGGGGTCTGCCTTGTTAAGTGTGAAGGACAAGACATACATTAATTACAGTCAGTGAAAAAAGATGTCTGTCAGGAAGATTCTAGAGCATCCATAATTAATATCAGAATAAAGATTTGAAGAGAGAGAGACACAAAGAAAACCCAACCAAAAGCATAAGAAATTTCTGATCCTCTCAGCTCCATGCACAGACAGAAGACAGTGGTCAGCACCATGTGAGAGCACAGTGCTGGCTCAGGGATGAATCACCAGTTACCCCCAGGCTTCAAACCAGTGTGAAGAGAAACTTTATATAAAGGCTGCTGGTTATAAACTCATTTACAAATGCAATTTTTTGATGCCAAAATCATTAATGTGTCCTAAAATCCAAGTCACTGGGCCCTTAGGAAAAAAATACCTAAAAGCTGGGATTCAGTACTACTCTATGACTATTTTATTTAACTTGCTTGACACACATCTCTCTTCCATGGGCAACAAGGACTGAGACAGAAAGCACTGTTATTTTCACATGTATTTTGCTTGACTATGGAAAAATAAATTTTTCTTGCGTTTTCCACTGGAAAAGAAAGGGAATTGAAAGCTACAGAGAAATAAAATACCCAATCCATCAGTCCTCTTAGCTAGTTATTGTGAAGTCCAGCTTCCAAAACTAGGAAGTAAAAGGTCAAAACTGGAACCTTAATTTTGAACATCACAACTTCACAATAACTGAGGTAAAAGATTCAAACTCAAGTCCCCGTTAACAGGAGATGAGAGCAAGAGGGAGTGTGAAAAATCCACCTGAGCTTGTATTAAGATATGATACTCTGACGACTGTTAAAAATATTGTTAATCATTCTTCTGCAGACAGACAGGATATAATAGGAAAGGAGGACCCTTCTGCGGGGGAAGAAATAAGGTTAAAAACTGAAATGTTTTAAGCAGCATGGGACAGAAAGAAGCAGGTTATATTATCTCAAAGCCTTGATCCTTTGCAACTTCCCTCCATCCCTCATTTATCTATACAACCTGAAAAACACATTACTCTGCAAGATGCTCTGCTGAAATCACAAGTTCTTGTTAAAGAATAAGGAGGACAGGACTCATCCCTTTGTTGGAATGAACTAGACTGTCTGAGGCAAACTGAATGTTCCTTTTCCCCCCTATTTCAGTACATATACTTCACAGATTAATTAAACCTACTATGTGGAGAAAGAGAGCACAGGATGATACTAAATGTATCAACAGCTGACCCTTTACTAATAAGGCATCCAAACAACCTGTTTGAAATATCCATATCCACTTCACACAGTCAATTTTATCTCCCGGACCCAAATAACTCATCAAGAATAGGATTATGGGATTTGGTTGGCTGGATTGTTTAAATTTTGTTTTCAGTTGTGTAACACAAAAGTTAGGCAAGTGATTTCTAGCAATTGAAAAGATTGTCTTGAATAGCAAATTTTATGTTTTTCAGCAGAGTATTACCATTATACCCTTCGAACAGAGGAGAAATTCAAACAGAAAATTAATGGTAGAAAGTAATGTTTTATCCTGCTGCTTGCCAAATCTAAGGAAATGTAATTAATCACGTGGCAATCGCTAATATGAGTGAACTTGCCTTCTTAAATGAAGATACAGAGGTATCACAAAATGTTCAGTCTGAACATTACCAGCTCTTACCTTTACATCCCATTGCAAGGCATATTGGTATTGAGGGACTTTCACTGCAACAAGGACCTCAGCTCAGCTTATAAAGCAATAATAACTGTTGTTTGCAATCAGCAAGTTGTTCTCATAGTCACAGAAATTATTTATTCATTCAAAGGTTTTCTTTTCTTTATTCTCACTGACTTACCAGCATCACTTTATAAACCTGCAATTGTGTACTGCATTGAACTCAAGGAAGTCAGTTGCTGGAAAGGTACAGACCATTACTTCTTTGTTTTCCATTAAAAGAAAATGAAATCAAACTGTGCTCATTCAAGTGTGTGGAATGGGAGAGTATAAAATTAAGGTAGAAAAGACTCCTCCTGCTCTTTACAGTCAGTGAGGTTCCTGATGCAGCTCTTTTATACTTATTATCTTCCAAATGAACTGTTGATCTAAAGTTAGAGTTTAGTTGGGTTTTTTTGTTTTATTTTCTTTGTTAGAAGCCTCAGGGCTTAACCACATGCAACACCACATGGACAGAAAGTCATCTTGTTTTCCCTTATAGTTTAATAAAAGTAAACTTGCTAAGATACATGAATAGGCACAAACTCTAGACACATTTCCTGGTAGTGGCTGCAGGAGTTGACATCTTGACTAATACTGCAAAGGCAGTGTTTGGCAGATTTAATCATGATACTAGACTCAAGGGGCAACAGAGGTGTGAGTGAGAGTAGTTGTGGCCATAGTTCATTCCATCAGTTGGGCTACGTCCAGCTGATACAGATGATCACAATCTTGACCTCAGTAGAAGGTTTTCATAGATCATGAAATCCTGCTGCCCTCTTCTCGCATAGAGAGAAATTCTAGGGGAAACAATGACATTAACAACTCTTAAACAGAAGTTTGTCTCTCTGATGTTTCTATTCCAAATTTACCTTATTAGCTTGGTATATCCTATTACCATGCTCTTTGCCAATATAAGGTACTGAGATGCTAAGTCACCCCACAGTTGTTGTTCGACCTGAACCAAACCTGACATAAGAGTAGGTGCTACTGCAGAACCAAAGTCATAATCATTTAGCCATTCTCCAGCCCCAGATCACCATGCTGGGAATGCAGCCCTAATCTCTCAAAAATGTTCATCTGTTTTTGCACAGCTTAAAAGTGCAAAATGTTACAGAACATGCACAAAGTTGTTCTGCATATACAGTCTGTTGAAAACCACATAACGCAGAAGGCTACATGAAATATGTGGCAGTAAGGATCTGATCCTACAGTGTCCAGAGACACCAATGGGAGAGTTTCCACACAGTCCAACAATAAATCCTGAAACTCACTGGTGTCTGCTCAAAGTGACAAATCCATCTGGTTGCCAGGAAAAGACACAGTGCTTCAGTGCAGCAGCACAAAAAGGAATCAACACTTAATGAAACAGAAAAAGCATTAGACACTACACAGGAGAAGTTTTTCATGGGAAGCTTGAGGCCATCCATACATATTCAAAAGGATTTGGATAATTTATTTGACCTGTGCCCCAGAATGCTGAAAGTTGCTTCTGGTCCATCATTTACAATACATAATCTCAACACATCCCTCCACTCTGCACAGTGAAATGAAAGCATAAGGCACCCTACTCAAAGATTCTCTTTCTTCTAACAGTGAGAGAGAAAAAAACCCAGCAAAACAATTAAAAACTGGTAATGAAAATAATATAGAAAGCTGTATAGGGTCTGGATCACAGTGCAACTTCAAATGTAGCATTAAAAGCAAGGAGAGAGATCTAAAGGAAATCTAAATATGAATAAATAAAACCAAGCACTCATAAAATCATAGAATCATTGAGGATATAAGAGAACTTTAAGACCATCAAGTCCAACCATCAACCCAGCACTACCACTGTAACCCCTAAACCACTGAACCATCACCCAATGGGAGATCAAAACATCTCTTCAACACTTCCAGGGATGGTGACCACCCCCTCCCTGGACAACCTATTTCAATGCCTGACCAAACTAACCATGAAAATTTTTTTCTAGTATCTCATCCGAATCTCTCGTCTCAGCTTAAGGCCATTTCCTCTGGTCCTGTCACTGCAGGCACAGTAGAAGAGACCAGTCCCCACCTCACTATACCGCTTTCCAGGTACTTGTAGAGAGTGATGACGTTCCCCCTGAGCGTCCTCTTCTTGAGACTAAACAACCCCAGCTCCCCCAGCCCTTCTTTACAAGACATGTTCTCTAAACATTTCACAAGCCTTGCTGCCCTTCGCTGGACATGCTCCAGCACCTCAATGTCCTTTTTAAAGTGAGGGCCCGAAAACTCAACCCACTTGCTTTTTGTAGATGAGGAAAGGATGCTGCTATACTCCATCTTGACTCACTACTGTTTATATACTTACTTAGGGGTTAAAATTTTGCAACATGTCCTATTCAGGATATGCAGCACATTAGGAAACAAAGAAAATGCAGAGCTCCTGATGGGTGATGAGGTTTTAAAAAAGCCATGGAGGGAAGGCACAGCAAAGAGAGATGACTCAGCTCTGACATCTCCCAGCTCTGCTGCTGGTGCATTTAAGGCATTAAGGAGCGCACTGTTAGCATCACAGAACACACCAGCCCGCAGAAACAGGAGGGAAGGCTTCAGCTCCAGGGAAAAGGTAAGCGCTGCCCAGCTCTGACACGGCAGCAGCTGCACACCTTCACCCAGCCCACAGGCTGGCAGCGCACAGAGCACGGGGAATCAGAGCTCGGCAGGGCCACCTGCCAGGTACCAGCGCCGTACACAGACAGACAGCTGGTGACTGACGAGCAGCCACTGATCCCAAACACCTTGTGGTAAGTCATTCATCTTCTCTTAGTCTCTTCTGCTAAACAGCCCCAGCCTTCAAACAAAGCCTTAGCCCAGGTTTGCCAGTCTGCTTTGCACCCAAAGCAAGGCACGCAGCACCTACAAGACAGAGCAGCAGTTTGCAGGTGCTGATATACTTGGAAACTAAAATTCAGATTCCAGCATTTGATACTGACAGCACCTCCTTGAGAAGTTTGTATATCGATGCCTTCAAAATTGCTGCTGTCTCTCTCACTTTTGCTTGTTCACCCTCCAGCCAGCCTTGGAATAAGAGGTGCTCTTAACAGTAGTCTCAAAACCTAAGACTAATGAAAGCTACGACCAAACATGGAGAAGAAGAGGCGACACATTCAGACCGACTTGCATCTCTCAGCCACACACAGGAGACAGACTGCACAAGTAAGGATGCATTAGAGTTTTAATCTAATAACTTCAGTGTTCATCAAGAAAGATAACGAAATGCTGGCTAGACTAAGCTAGCAAATTCCCTGAACATGACAAGAGAAAAACTCCTTCCCTATACACAGTTCATAGGAGAGAGATAAAGACTTGCAAAATTGAAACTGGCACCTATTTATTCTTTCTTACCTGCTGAATTCTCTACACTTGCACAATGCCTCTTGTGATGAAATACACGAAAACTAAAACACAAAAAACGAGTATGTTTGGCAGCAATCCTTCAAAATACTTTATTCCTATTTAACACAAACATGAATGTCTGACACCTGACACCTTCGTGTCTTCTCTCCAACCATCCTTTATTATAAGCAGCAACATGCAGCCCATAACGAATGTTATGAAATAAAATGAAACACCAGAAATGTAAGGGAAGAAAAGTAATAATCTACGGTTTTCCTCACAAAAGAATGTATTATTCCTCCCCTTCTATTTTCCATGAAAAGCAAGTAAACATTTCAACACTTAAAACTCTCTTTCTACACCAAGCAGCTGAGTGAAGTAACCACGAGCAGTGGATACACATAACCAAATACGATGCTAAAATAAACTTCCATCACGAACTGAAACCAAACAACTAAAATATACTAATTTTTTTAAAGGTATTCTGTGTAAATCCAGTGTACATGAAATTGGGTGCAATAGTTTGCAGAAAGATTAACAATAAAAAGCCTTCTGAATCATGAAAAATAAGGTAACATACTTCAGAAGTGTTGCGTGACCTCTGATGGCATTTTCTGATGTTGTTGAGCAAAGAGCTACGTTACATTTCACACAAAAAGAAGCTGTGCTCGTTAATAAAACTTCAGGAAACTAATTCCTGCATCGCTTCCTTTTGTTAGGATTTCTGTAGTTATTAATAGTTTATTGCTGACTGTTTCTCCAATGAAGCCAATACTCATTACTGAAAGCAGGAAAAATCTGCCTGTGTCAGGGCTTGCAGAAGTTTTCAGGCAGTGTGACAACTGGCAACCTTATTAAAATGTTTACAAACAGCCTGAAAGAATTTAAGAAAGGCCTAGACGTATACAAGCCCTTCAAAATCAATAAGGTATTTTTATGATTCTTTTTTCTTTTCCTGAATTATCTTTAATCATAAAATAAAACACTGAGTGTTTTCTATAAAAAATGATACTTGAATTTAGTCAGAATACAGATTTTGTACTATGTATTATCAGAAGACAGTGAAAACAATTGAGCAATCAGTAGAGTATCTCACACAACCCTCACACCTGACAAAAGGTCCTACATATACTAACAAATCGTTGCTTGTGCACAAGAGTATTTGTCAGCACTTCCCTGCTCTCCATCTTATTCCCATTTTTCTGTTTGTTTTTATTTTAGAATTTCCACTAAGTTCCATCCCACAGAGTACGTGTAGCAGAGGAGATCGAGCCCACGGCCCACGGCACTGTATAGGAAAGCTCCCTACTGTCTCAAGTGCTTCATCTCAACAGGAAGAGAAGCCAAAGGAGTATGAGTATAAATGGACCATTGCAATTTATAGGCTGTATTAATAATTAAATGCTGGGAGTGCTATTAGCACCTTCTCTGCATCCCCACCCACAGGTTCTTCAATCATCCAATATCACAGAACTTGTAATTCGAGGTATTTGTTCTCAGTGCTTTGAGGCATAAAATGTCCTGCAGTGCTATAGTCCTTATTTCTTCAGTGTGGTGAAGTTCATTTTGTGTTGCTGTTAAGGTTTTGGGTTTAGTGGTTTTTTTTAAAAGAAGAATCTTTCTATCTGGCCAGACATGCAGGTAAGAGGAGAGCTCTCAGTTCTTTGTGAAAGGAAATAAGAGACATGAGCAAACAACACTTCTGCAGAAAGGGAGATAAGCTAAGAGAGATTTGCAGTTCTGACCCTCTAGAGTAAAACTGGCAATGGCCCATTTGACAAAAAAAATCCATGGCTCCAGAGAGTTGGAAAGTGGTTCAGACTGACATATTTCATTTCCTTCAAGGCTACCTGTGACTACTTTCCAAACAAGAAAATCACCAGCTTAATTAGTCTTCCCCAGCAATCTCAAAAAATTGAGCTATCCATTCTCCACCTACCCTTCGCAGCAGACACTTAAAGCACTTTCTGCAAGTGTGACAATGAAGGTGTTTGGCTTTGCAAGGCTCGCAACCCAGCAAGGAGCCATCAGCAGCCCGGGAAGACACAGGGCAGAGTCTGATTAGTGATTCTGTGCAGGTTTTCTATCTCCTATCACTGCTCTCCCCTCCCCCTTCACATCCCCTAGGGAGACCAGTTCCATATTCAAAGCAGCCTGGGGTCTTCAAGCAGAGAAATGTGCATGATTTGTACGTGGCATTAAAGCAGGGAAAGAAGTCCAAAATTATAGCAGCTGCACCCAGCCCTTGAGACAGCCCAGCACCAATAAGGGATTCAGAGGGTCGCATAATTCATTTCACCTGCAGCAGTAGCATCAGGGGAGGTTAAATATGTCACTCCATCACAGTGAGGCAATGGGTTGGGGGAAGCCTTCATCATTCATCCTGTCAGCTCTACACCTCCCTTCACCTCGCATCAGCAGGGGGAGATAGGGAAGATTTTCTATAAGCATATGAACAACACAGTGGGGGACACAATGACCTTATGAGTCTCCCCTTCCAATTTGTGAATTAATTGGCAGCACCTGCCTTGCTCCAACAGCTCCCCTCCCTGCACTCCATCTTTCTCCCACCACCAAGGGCCTGATCCTGCAAGACTAACTTCAGTACGTGAGCTCAATGCCCTCCTGGGCCCACACATGCAAATGACATTGCAGAAAGGTCAGCGCTGCAGAACAAGATGTCTCGTCCAAATACAACCAAACATACTTAAATGGCACAGGAAATTTGTTCCAGGACGTGTGTATCTCTCTTCTTCTGCCTTTCTTGGTGACAAAGGTACTTTCTCATTATTTTTACTGTTGAAACATTTTGTTGTTTCTTAGCAATCTGAGGGCTTGGTTTCACACAAAAAATGTTCTTAGCCCATCCTCTCCAGAGTCATATTTTAACCTAGGCCTAACATTACTCTTCTCTGTGCTGCATTATTTGCTAGAGTTGAGGTGTGACCACTTTAGGAGAGAATGCCCTCATGTACTGCACAAGTTCATGCACATTTGCACTCATGTACAGTAAAAAACAACTTGCCTGTAACAGGGTCTTTGGGACCTCAGCTGAGGATTTTCTCTTGAGAATTCAAGGTATTTCTTTTGAGGTATTTCTGTGACATGTCAGTTGTACATGATCATTGTACAATAAAAGCAGAAATCATTTAAAAAAAAAAGAAAAAACAAAAGGCAAGTTTGCTGAGAAAGTACAGCGTCCTAAACCCTGCCATCACAAAAGAATCTTTTGATACACAATACAGATCAATACCCTTCAACAAAAAAATAAAGGTGTTAAATTGTACAACATTAATTTCTTAAATGGCAAAATGATAGAAGGGCTGATAAGAATACACAAGCATTTAGATATTGCAATTTCTGCTATAAATAAGAACATAGAAAAGCAGCAAATTTCTTGAAAGTGGTTAGAAATGAACAGGGATGTTCCTGTTTTGAATGTATAATTCAAGTATAGCAAAACCAGAGAGGGTCAACTGAAATTAGTGCAAAATTAAATACTTTTAACATTCAAAGGTTAAAAACCAGTAAGCATTCAAGTCTTAAACAATTTTTTCCTTTTTGTCCTATCCTGGACATAAAGGGCTTTATAAACAAAACAAAGTATTAAGAGACGTGCTCAAACAATTTCTGTACCTACAGTTTAAATCTTCCATCATGTAAAACGAAGAACTTGCTCTCTTTCACTCTTGAAACTACACTCTTAAAGAAAGAACTAGTCCATTACCCTTCTGAAGAAAAAATCAGCAGATGGCATTTTTTGATGTCTTGACTAAGATAAAATACAGTCGCAATTGGTGCTTTTATATTCCAAAAATATATAGATAAAGGTTTCAAGAAGTTGTTTTTCATGCCTTAAGGCTAAATCTTTGACTGTTTTTTACTGTATTTTCTCCCCTTTCTTGAGTTGCTAAAATCTGTAGCTGTCTTCTGCTCCGCCACTTGTACTACTCCAAACACTAAAGACACCTGAAGGATAAAGAGATGGTTCATAACCAAATGCATACTGGGAAAAAGGTTTTTTGCTTCTGCCAGTTACCTGCAGCTCATGCACACATATGCATGAACAAAACAAAACATCATTAGGTGAGTAACTCAAAGCATCCTTTACTTCTCCACCAGCTTTTCACAATGACATTATAGAGCAGTAGCACCCTGAGCCCTAGCACCAGTGGAGTTATATTTAAAACAGACACAGAGAGAGGGAAGAATAAAGTGCCCACCTACTTCATCCTCCAGAAACTATTTCAGCTGAACTGGTGCTTACTCATGACATCAGTTTTGCTCATACAGCATCTATGAGTCACAACTGGGAGTCGTTTGCTGAATTCCAATGGGATTTCCACACAGTCAGTATGGAAAATGAGCTCACATTTGTTTCCTGGCATGTTTACCTTTAGAGGGTCCACAATAGCAAGCAGCGACTTTAGCTATATTATAAAAAATATTTCACAACATGGGACAATTTTCACTCTTTCAGGAAAGCTTAAATTCCATTCCAGAAGCAGATGTGGCAGCTGAGGACTCTGCTGTGTCCAGCCCACTGCGGTCACGGGATCCCAGGAGACAGAATACCAGCATCCCCTGTACCCACACCCTTTAAGCAACACTCTTGCCTATATGTTCTACATTCCCAAGGGCTCGGCACCATCACAGACCAGACTTCAGAAAGGTTGTAGGTTAATTCATATCAGTGAATTCATAGGAGTATTAAAAAAACCACTTTTAAGCTTCTTTTATGATTCTAAATCGCAACCGAAAAGTCGCAGTCCAGGAAACCTTTTCGAATGGTGAGATCGGGTAAATACTGAGTCACAGAGTCTCCATATTTGGGAGGTCTTTCAGAACAAGCCAGGCAAAATCTGCCAGAGGTGGTGTGGATAAAGGATGCAACAGGCATCTCTTGAGGTCCTTCTCAAGCAACCTCTAGCAGCTGACCTGTGCAAGGTCTATGATGGAAAGCAGTAAAATGGTATGGGTTGGAAGTTCCGAGCAGTGACCAAACACAATATCCTTGACCTCAATTTGCACTTTCAGGACCCGTTTCACAGGCACTGAAGTTTAAGACATTTAGAATTTCACTGATTTCATTCTGATTCAAACGGAACAGCAAAACTGTAACCAACAGAATGCAAAGTAGCTGATGAACAATGACCATAGCACACACATCAGGGAATCAAGCCTTTGTTTTCCATTACCTATTGGAAGTGCTGAACCATGTAATTTCTTGGAGCAGAGCATGCACTGCTAGTGCTGTCTTACAGCCTCACCTCTACTGCAAGGACTGACTTCATTCTCCACCAAGCACCCCAAATGACATTGTTTTCACACCCCACAAGTATCCTCTTCACAAACTGGAAAAATTCCAAAGGAAAATCCCGCTATATGTAACAACTATGGCTACAGTTTATTCAGGATTCCAAAAGGTCATATGCATACCTACGTTCCTGAGGGTTCTTGAAAATCCCAGGGTAAAACTGTACAGTAGTAGCAATAGCTGTCACTTACATCATTAAGTTCAAGCTTCCTAATTGGGAAGAGGCCCTCACAACGCAAGCTGCAGCTGGAAAGGACAAACCACTGACTTTAAAACTTCAGAACTGAATCACAAAACAAATTAAAATAAAAGACTTGGATAAAGACTGAGAGGAAAGATGAAAACAAGGATGAGGTTATCTAGATCAGCTAATCACAATCAACGGAATGCTTTATCCTCCACAAGGAGCATGAATAAATAAACACCATTAGCAATCCCTAGTCTGCTGCTAAACCTGGCCATCATTAGCAAGCTGATTGCCTCCAGACACTAAACAGGAGTCACTCCTAAGGATGTCTTAAAGGAGAGGAGATGATGTCAGGTGCATAAAGGACATCGTGCTACAGGCAGAGAAGACAGAGATAAATACAGTGGTGGCTGGAGACAAGGGGGAGAGGGTGTGAGAAGACAAAAGAAGACAAGCTAATGGGCTCTGATGGTGAGAACCAGAAACTTGAATTTGATATGGTAGAATAGTAGAGTAACTGGAAGAATCAAAGAGACTGTGACATGATTAGAGTTACAAACAATGAAGAATATTTTAGCACAAATGGACCAAATTTGGGGTGACAGATGTGTTTAGAGAGACCCATGAGGAAAAGATTTCTGTGATTATGAAGAGGTGAGGAAGAAAACAGACCTGTAATTTTGCCAGTGCAGGCAGATACTGAGTTAAGTTTGGAGCTGAAAGAAGCTATTCCTCGGAGTTTAGCTATCTGGATTTGCCTAATTATGTTCTTCAGCGAGAAACACCGGACATTTTAAAGAAGTTCTCTATGTCAGGATTTCCTCACCACCATAAGAAAGGTGTCTTGGGGTGACTCTATCATGTGTATCCCCTATCATGCTTTATGCCCAAAAAGTAATATTGTGCCTTTTCCGTGCCTTTAAACTGAGCTTGAGGAAAAACAAACAAACAAACTTTCCAAAGCAGCTTCTCAAGGACACAGAGATTACACTCCTCAGTGTTGTCTGGCTGCGGGTAGCACGGAGGGAACACCCTGCTTGCTTTCCTTCAGCCAGCTGGGGTTTTTTTCCCTCTTGGCGTGAGACAGAGAGCTGAATTTTGTTTCCTGGGACTTTGGTTTTTTCCCTCCTTCTCTTCTGAACTGTTTCAACAACATTAGAACACATCAGGAGAATTTTCTCCCCGAGGCCCGGGGGTGGGCCCACGCCCTCACCGACCAGCTCCGAGGAGGAGAGAGACCACACCTACAGAAGGACTCTGAAATCTTCCCAGGTTTCTCTCTATAGCGGGGGTTGTAATTCATTATTTAGCATCATTATCCTTTTCCTGTGTGTTTGTTAAAATAAATAGTTTTTATCTCTTTCACTTTCCTTCGAGGAAAAATTTCCTTTTTTCCCGAACCCTGTGGGGGGGAAGGGTGGTTGTAACCTGGTTTTCTCTCAGGGACTATATTACTAGATTTTGGCCAAACCGGCACAAATACTAATTGGCGTAGTCGGCAGGATTCGAAGGAAAGTGAAAAAAACCTGTACTAATTACATCTTGGTTTGAATTTAACTACTTTGTGTTGGGGTAAAGTAGTTACCATGTTGGTTGCGTTCATAATGTCTCTCTGGCTGGATATACTTATGTTCTTTTGGTTCAAAACTTTAAAGCTAAAATTGCTGGTAGGCAGATTATGAGAGAGTTATCTACTTCAGGGGCATTGTCTTTTCCTACGTTCTTCATACAAAAATCTGCAAAATTCAATCAGCAAATTTACATGTGAAGAACAGTTTCAAATAGTTGTATATAAAGATGATGTGAGAAACCAAACGCCTTTTACTCAAGCCTGTGATCTTTCAACTACAATAAATCCCTTCTTGTTTTTATGTGATAGAACATGAACAACAGCTAGAACCAGCAGACAAACACTAGTTTCTCTCCTGGTATATGAATTCGCCAAGAAAACAGTTATATGAGTACCCAACCCAGTAAGTGCACAAAAATCACAAGAACTGTAATGCTGAATTTTGCATGAATAGGCAGGTGCCACTGACACCTCATAGAGACCTAAGAGGGAAAAGGTATCTGGGATAATCTCTCAAGAGAAATTATAACAAGAAGGTGTCGAGAGAGGTCTGTCTATTCAAGATTGCCTCTCCTGTTCTGATGGCACCTTTATTGCTTCTTCATTTTAAAACACACTACATCTACTTTATCAGATGCTGTAAAATTTCTGGGGGGAAAAAACCTAGTATTTCTAAAGGCATGGAATAATTTTTTGAGTCACTTGGTTATACCCACTAGAACAACTTCCCTTATGCTAGGATTTCTGGAATGCAATCCACTGCCTCCTGACTTTGTAACTCCTTAATCTGTTAACTTCATTAAACGATTCTCACTTAGGAGAGTTATCACTAAATTAAAACCTCCTTCAACAGAGACACCACTTCCTCTCCCCCTCCAACCCATGAAAGCAAAGTAACAAAACACTCAGAAAGAGAAAAAAACTCCGAGAGGGTGATCAGTGGGAGTTTTGATCTTTTCTCTCTCAGAAGCACTGTGCTTGATGCATTTGACGAAGTGAGGCAAACTTGCTGTTAACAGCTCAGTGATTTTAAGTGTCTTGTCTGGTATGTGTCTGGGACTGCTGGATAGCATCTCTTATTTATTTGTTTTTAAAACCCTCTTCTTCTTCTTTCTGAAACTCATCTCTGAATGTCATGCTCACAATCATCTACGTATCCAACCATGACCATGGATCTACAGTGCTCAGTGCTTGTTCAGTCTCCTTTAACACTGCTGACGGGATGGCATTTAAACAAAATAGCAAAAAAATATCAACACATATGGAGAGGGATTCTAACAATGAAGCAGCCATCTCACCTGTACAACCCCAGGCATTTAGCCTCTAAACATATTCTTCTTGCACTTCTCAAGAAGCAAAGCAAAAGCAAATTACTGGACAGTCATTAGCCAACAATGCTTCCATTCCCATAATGAGAACTTTTCATTATCACTGTTCTCACCTAAGTATGTACAGACACATTCACAGGAAGACAAAGTCTACAACCTCTTTTACAGTAAAGAAAATTAGAGACCCAGCGTGAAATTACCAGCTTCAGGCAGGAGAGCCACAACAGGAGGTTTTTCACAGTCCTGAGTTTTAAGCAGTATGTGATGGAAAAAATAAGTAAGTTCCTCATGCTGTGGGAAGCAGTAGGCTGCTCAAAGCAACTGGGGATGATGAGCAGACTCAGATGGCCCAGTCCACATTGCTATCAGATAGGAGAACACAACTACAGCACAGGAGTGTGGTCAGTGTGACTTCACTGCTCCCAATAGTCAAACTACATGGATTAAAGTGAGCTTGGTTAAGCCTGCCCACATTTTGGAAAGATGGCAAGGGGCAGAAGGAAAGAGGCTAGAGGACAGGACTGAATAAATTTGATGGTGATACCCATTATAGTTTAACAGCATCAGAATAGAATGGATAAGCTGTGGCAACACAGCAAAGTCAAGAATAAACCTGGAACAATGCACCAGCTGTTAGTGTGAGGAAAAAAAAAATTATTCATCTTGAAAGAGGAGACTAGTCTTTGTTTTTCATGCTGAAAAAAAAGAGGTAAGAGCTTTGCAATGTGATTATTTGCATCTCCCTGTAGGAATGCTTAGCGCCACCAACAACACATATAAAGGGGTAGATAGTTTGCAGTAAGAAGGGCAGAAAGCAGAGTCAATGGTAAAATTTCTGCCATGTATCTTCCTATCCTGTAGAGCAACCCTAGACTTCCATCTGGTGCTAGTTCCTGCCCTAAAGATTAACAACTAAATTCTGGGGGTTTGTACTGCTGTGACCTTCACAGACACAGACTGTCAGTCCAGACAAGAGTATGAATTACAACCACAGTTCCCTCCTATTCCAGTCACAGAGTAAGACAAAGCTGGGTCTCATCCTCTCTACACAGGGTTATATAGATGCATACTGCCCTGTTCAAGAATGTGGCCCTAAATCCACTGCCCTCATGATTCTTGGAAGTGCAACACACATTGCTCTTGATCTCCTTTTGGTGACTTGCACCCTGTGTCTGCAGTCTACACTGTAAAAGACTCCAGAGCACCAGAAGAAATCCCTTTTCAGACACGGCTGTTGGAGCAGAGCAGTCCATCACAAGTCCACCTAAATCTGTGAAATTAAACAATAAATTGTTATTATACCACTAATAGTAAAAAGTGCCCCTCAGCTTCGAAATACAAGGAAATGAGCATTTTACTGAACTGTCAGACCCCCATAGTTCCAGCAGTGATCATAATTTTTTTCCTCCACCATATTATCCTTAACAGAGCTTGTGGATTGTCATGGCAATGCAGGCCATCATGAAAAGTCTGAACCTGACAGGAAGTCCTCTAAACCAGCACATTATTGGACAGACTGTTGGCATTTCACCCTGAGCTGCTATAGCAGCCCCAAAAATGTACTGTAGCACATAGCCTTCAATGAGCAGGACTTTGCCTAGATAAATTAACGCATTTCAACTCCAGTTTCCCTGAAACAATGCCTGATTTGTACTATAACACCCAAATTCAAAATACCAAAAGCCATTTTTAGAGAGCAGAGAAGCAATGACATCTGAAGAGGTTATTCAGTACCATTTTGCTACACAGCAAACTCTAGTCACATAAAGATTTTAATTCTTTTCTCATGCCTACTGCCAGAAAACTACAGCCCAAGTCAATACTTGTGATCAAAGAGATGTACATCTGACTCAAAACTGAGAGATGTCACATAAGAACCACTGATGTCAAAAGGTACAAAACTTGGGCTTAACGTTGTGACAGAGCAGTTAAAAATATTTATCTGTTACTGTCCCCTATGCACCCAAGAGTGAGTCTATTCTGCTTGAAGTTCTCTGAAAAGCTCTTCCTCTTTATACATGTCAGCAGTTTCACTTACAGCAGAGGCCTTCTGAGTTTAATGTTATTTCCCAATGTTCTAAAAATATATGAAATACAAGTACTGGTATACAAGTTCTGACTGTGTTTCACATCATTAGAAGCAATGGCTTCCACAACTAAATGAACTCTTCGGAAATATCCCAACTACCTGATTCCAGCACCTTTATATGTTTTTGGTAATCTACATAACTTCTTTACAGCCCTGACACAGGAGCAGGTTACAGTGTCAGTGCTGGACACCTGAATTTACTCTGCAAGTAGTCTTTTCAGGAGGACTATAGGAGCCAGAGGTTAAAACTGCTTGAGCACTGAAGTGAAAAGGTCTTCCTTGTTCTTAGTAATGGAAAAGGGTGGCAGATGTCACAAAGTAACTGCAAAAATAATTCATTTCTTACAGGCCGCAGGGATCTCCTGATGTTCCTAACTGACAAAGCTCTCCTCACTAAAACACAGAGCCACAGAAGACGGTTTCTGCCTTCTCCACACAAATCAGAACAAACAAAAAGTAATTTGAAAGATTTTAACTGATCTCTGAAGTGTTATTATGAATTGCATTTCAGCTCCATTCATGCCTACTTCAAAACTCTTGCTTATTTTTCTTCTATCTCCTCCTTCCTTTGCCCAAAGTCCCTGGAAACGTAAAATTAAGAATAATAAAATATCCATACCTATTAAAGCAAAGCAAAAAAAAAAAGTTGTTTTTGTCTGGGATTTTGATGAACTGAAGCCTTCTAGGACCCTCACTTTGATGTTTTCAGAAACATCAAAAGATCAGGCTTGTTATCAACATCATTAGTGTGGCCTGAAGATGTTTAATACTCCAACACATACAGAAAATGCAGCACAGAATCCCCCAATGGCCTTTGCCTTGTTTTCATTCCTTCTTTTTTAATTTTGTTTTCAAATCTGATTTGCATTTCTCATTCCAAGCCATTTGCCTCTCTCCCACCCTGCCCCATCCTCTCATTAATTCACCAGAAGAGCTTTCTAGTGCTGACCTATTCCCCCTTCCTGAAGGGAATTGTATAAACTCCTTTCTACCCTACCACAACATAACATACAGCATAAAATAGATTCATAGAATCATAGAATGGTTCGGGTTGGAAGGGACCTTAAAGATCATTTAGTTCCAACCACCCTGGCCTTTCACTAGATCAGATTCTCCCACCAGGTATCTCTGCAGCCACTACACACATGGTGACAGAGTCTGAAATGTTCTTTCACAGCGAAGCCTCTTGCTTTGGCACTTTCAGGGCTTCATATTTCTCCCTGGGTAAGCACCTGAGCACTAGTTTCTTTTTCTGAAATTGCCACTTTATTTGAGCAGGCAGCACCTTACGCACAAAAGCTTGGAGAGAGGTCCAATGATGCCACCAAAACTGTACGCAATTGAATTTAAAGTGCTGGCACCAGACTGAGCTTGTAGTTTGATGATTACTTACTTTTGTCCACCCTATTAACTGTAAGAAACAAGCAATAATCTTTGAGTACTGGTCAAGCAGAGAGATTTATTCCAACACTATCAGGCTTCTTTCATTGCAAACAACATTGTTATAAAAATATTACTGCATGAAAGGACCTACAGTAACAAAAGCTATACAGGCTAACTCTGCTCTGCTGTCCTTGATTAAACAGTCTCACATAATCTTCTGAAAGAATTAATGATTTCTGTACTCCTTTGCCATGAGCAACCTGTTTCATCTGATTCTCTTCTGTAGGGCTATCAACATCTATTTGGCTACAACAGGCACATTTGTGTAAGGCTATAACTGCTTAGAGGAGAAAACAGAACAGGTCATCACACATCAAGTTACCCCACAAGCCCCAGCGGGCATGCTGAGGTTGGCATGGACGTACCAGCACCGCAAACACACCGTGCACTGCCTACATCAGTACAACCTGGTGACAACAAAAGCAGAACCCCCGAAATACCTGAAAACTAAATGTTTTCTGTCCCATCTTTTGTTATAGAAACCTTGCTTTCAAATTTCCCATGGGAAACAATTCAGTTTCATCTGGAAGGTGTGGTCAAATCATAGATAATTTAGGTTGGAAGAGACTTTTAAAGGTCATCTACTCAAATTCCCCCTTGGGGATATAGATATAAATATAGATATATCTTTCCCATAGAAGCACCAGGTACCTTAGTGTGAGTACTCATCATTGCTACAGAGCAGAAAGGCACAGATGGGACAACCAGGAGGTATTCTGCAGGTTCAGGAGGCAGTACTCATTTGAAAGAAGAGCAGGCAGAGAAACTTGCACAGTAGTTACCTGCAGTTCTATAAGCCTGACCTTGCAAAGACCTGCAGTAAATATTTTTCACTTGGAATTATCCCTCAGACAACAAAATTCAACCACAAGGCTTTAAAACATACAAAAGGAAAGATGTATGGGACAGCAATTTTATTAAGTGATTAGAGGAAATTATTACTGCAGAATCCTTCTCTGTCACATGCCTTTAACGGGAGAGGAGCCATGACTGGTAGCTTGCAGAAGCACTGTATTGTTCCAGGTGTAGCTCTCTGATAGAAATAGACCACTTTATAATGTGTCTGTGCTCTGCCCTTTAAGGACTGTGTTCTTCCTACTATTTGATACACTCAGTTTAATAGCACACTGTCCAGCCTTGCTGAAGAACCGGAAGACTGCCATTCCTCACATGCTGCACAGACCCTTTTAGCTGACAGAGCAAGCAGCAGCACTGCTCTGCTACTAAAGAGGATGAGCCAAATCCAGAGAATTTTTAGGCTGAGGTACACTGGCTGTTGATCTCTGTGGAGTCATGTGCCTGTATCCTGGAATCTGGGATAGAGTCTTGGTACACAACAGCTTCATGAGCAATGCTGAGAGATACTTATCCAGCCCAATTCCAAACTGAAAGTATCAGAAGGGGCTGGACGACTGACCTGGCTGTCTGTGATCGTGGTCAAGAACATACATATCCAAGCTACAGAAAAATGTACTTTATAACAGCAACATGGCAATGTCAGTAGGCACAGGACACTAGACTTGAGACCTGAGCTTCACTCATGCTTGTGTCCATGGGCTGCTGCATCATGTTTGCAATCCACTTCACCTCCCCAGCCTAAATTCTCCTGTCTGCAGAATGGAATTAACACTATTTGCTTTCCTTATTGAATGCTTTGAGATCTGCCTCTTACAGCTGCTACATAAAAGTACTACTATTAAAGTCATTGCTCTGACTATATTTAGGAAATCTCTGTGTGAAGTGCTGAAGCACATTTCTAATGTCAGCAGGATATTAGAAGACCCCTTGTCTCACTGGAACAGCTTTAATGAGCTACTGGAAGTAGCTCAGTACATGTTTCTGCTGCCACAGTGCTTCATAGCTTGTCCATACATCAAACAGTCTTGGAGTATTTACCTTTTTTCCTCTGAACCCTCTTGGCTTCAAAGATACAAAGGCTATTCATATGATTGGCAACGTGCCAGTATGAAAATCTGGGCAGCCTAACAACTTACTACAAGACGTGTGAAGATAAGGTGGCAGAGAGACAATAGGAGGCAAATTAAATTCCTCAAACTCCATCTATCTGGGAACTGGAAATTAAAGAATTAAGGTTTTGTTGTGTGACCTCTTTCCGGATCAAAGATTACAGGGAGACACAGAAGGCACAGGTTCCTATTTCATTCTTCATTACTGGTTGCCATAGCTTGATGAAAAGATTAAGCAGTAAGAATAGCTACGAATGCCACTATAATATTCTGAATTTTGGAGTATGCTAAAGCAATTATTTGAAATGGCAACAGCTAGTGAGGCCTGGTATAAAAAGAGAACACTTCCACGACAATGTTCTATTTCCATTACTGAGAGAAAATACTTTCCTGTTTCTGTGCTTCTATATCCACCACCTAACCAGAGATGTATGAATCCATCCCCAAGCAAGGTAAATGAGTGGTGCTATGTCAACAGCCCCTAACCATGAAGGAGAAACAGGTACCAGCAGGGACAGTGGGGCACAAGACGTAATTAGTAGCTTCCTCCTCTGAGTGCATCCACAGTGGAAATGTTTAACTTACAAGACTCAGAGATGAAACAACACATCTTTTATTAGCATTCAAAGCCATGTGAAATCTCAAGAAGTCTTCGCAAAGCCTGGCAGTACTAACTAATCAACCATCTGCATTTGCACCAGGAACAGGGCACACAGACATGAGAGGGGGCAACAAATGGGATTCTTTCTGCTGGAGCTTGCAGAGGGAAGAAAAGGGATACAGGGCACGTGTTCCCAGTGAGATGGTTGCAAGGACCAATTCAAAGGCAGCATGCCCACAGGTTCCCTTCCTCTAAAACAAATATTGAGGGGATTCCTGAATCTAAACAAAATCTATCCTTCCAAGCTGTTCAAACAGCACTAGCAGAGAGGAAGCACAAAAATGGTGCCAAAATAAACACACAAATGAAATGGAAATTACCTTGAGGAAAGTTAACTGAAAAACACAGACAAGAGATAAGTGGTAGAGGCAAAACCACCAACTTCAGAGAAATTACACCAGCTTAGACCAGCTGTGATGCGCACCTGGCTGTGGAGAGAACGCATAATTAGACTGGAGAAGACTAAAAGCATATTTTATAGGGTGAGGGAAAACACAAAGTGACAGAAGGAAATTTTTTGAATAATACTTTTCTCACCAAAGTCTCTCTAGTTTAGTCACTCTTACCTTCAGGAATTAAGCTTTCTAGTCTTGCATTTGTAAAATGGAGAATGTATTATCTTTATAAAACCCTTCAAACACTACAGATAAAAATGTTAATGTAAGTTTCAAGAATTATGATTGTTGCTATTATTGAGGATGCTGTAAGCTCCCCTGGTGAGCTGCTACCAAAACTGATCCTGTTCTTGACTCCATTTAAAATTCTGTGCTCAGGCTTTCAACTCTAGCTATTTTTGCAGAAAACATGTGACACAGTATCTGCAACCTAAGGAGAACCACAATTATTCTACAATTTCTAGGAAAGCAGTTAAGGAACTGTTAATCATAGCACCAACCTTTTGAAGGTATGACAGAGTTCACTCCAAGCTACGGACCTGCATCACCCATACAATCCTGTTACTGTGTCACAGCACAGCACTGTCAGAATGAGTGGATTCACACAAGCATTAACAGGATTAACATACTAGTTTATCAGCCACTACACACACAATTCCCCAGACAACAACGCATTCCCGTCACTGCGATGAAGCATGGCAGCTATTCAACTGTGCCACAACACAACACAGTCATTTAAAAACTGGGACCAAAGGCTCCTACATGCAGGAAACTCTGAGGGAGAGAGTCTGACAAGGCATAACAGGCTCTCTTTGGACACTGAAGTTAGTAACTCAACAGTAAAGTTACACTACCTTTTGATGCCCATGAATAGACAGAGGCCCAGCTCAACCTGTCATTTTAAGTTCTGTGGCTCCTGGATTGGATTGTCACACTGAATCTGTGTAAAGTGCTGCCTTCTGAATCAGTGGCCTCACTCCCAAAGCAGAGTTTTCTTCGATGATGGATATTCTAAGCCACTACTATCCTCAACCTTAACCTCTCCTAATGTACAAATTTTAAAATCTGAGGCTGTCTGCTCTCTTAAAAATGACCACAAAATTTTAAACGTTATGACATCACCAGAATCCAAAGCCATCCCGCCACAGATGTCATTCAAGGACCACTGCCAACAAAGACAGGACTCCAATACTGTTCAAAATGCTTCACAAAAGTGAACTAAGGCTAATAGCGAAAGCAGGTTCCCTTTTCTTATACATAACCAACACTACCATGGTGCACAGGACAGATTGTAAACTTGGTTTCACCTCTATCCTAAACTTTGACCTCTCTTGCCTTTCCACACTAGGCAGAGAGCTCTCTTCCACTCATTCCCGTGTTCTTGCCCCCAGTAGCTCTCTCCCTGAGCCCTGGGAGAAGGCATTCCCTTCTTCATGAGTTCAAATCTCTGCCAGCAGCATCTATTGGAAGAATTCACTTCCTTCCTGCGTTCCTGTCTTTCCAGTTCCAGCTCTTTGGAAGGACAGGGATGGAGTTGGTAGGGTGGTTTAAGCAGAGAAAAGGTTAAGAGTAAGGACAGAAAGAAGTGAGTGAAATAGAGATGACAGTGGTATCTGGTGAAAGCCAAGGAAAAAAGTGCTAAATTCGGCTGTGGGGGAGAAAGAAATCATGAGACAATGCGACATCAATGGATAAGGAAGAGCATGGCAAGAACTGAGCTGGTAAGCAGAGGAAGAATAGAGCTAACATTTTTACTCCAAGTTTCCTCACCTTTCATATCCAACTGCTGGAAAGGAATCCAAGGCTGCTTGCCAGGTGTTCATTACTAACCCAACCTGTGTAAGCAATCTACATGCACTAATCAGGTTTTTATCATTTACATGATTTCTTTTAGAGCAAAACCAAGAACAGTATTTATTGGGTTATGGCAACGACTGCTTACTGATCCAGTAACTTGCATAAATATTCTAAAAAAAGAATATAAAAAAATTCAGCTTCATACACACCATAGCAAACTGCTTCTAATCCAGAAAGGTATGGTACAAATCCAACTGGCAGATCTGCAAACTCTTAGTGCTTAGGATAGTGGGGAAAACCAACACATTGTTCCAGGATTGTGACACAAAACCAAATACCGGCATAGGTAGATTTCAGTAGCTGCTGTGGGCTGGGATTCCAGATCACAGGGGATGCTCACGTGGCATTATTACTCAGCTACCCCAGCGACAGCAGAGAGAAATTAGAAGTGGGTGTTTTGACTCTGAATGCCTTGTTACTAATTTTCAGGTAGCAACAACTACTGTTGTTACACTCAATCCTAGGGTTAGCACTGGGATTTTGGAAAGTAAGAACTACAAAGCTGAAGTGATGCTTTCCCTTTCCATGATGCTAAACTGTACATGGAGAGTTGATATCAGCAGATTTTAGTAACAAATTTGGGTCAGCTATAGCAATTTGGATTAATGCTTCAAAATTTACAATTAAGGTTTGAAACTAGGTACTGTAAGTGAGAATTGTTACTGAACTCAGAGAACTCAGATTCTCAGAAGAAAGATGAAGACAGATGTCAAAAGATATTTTTTACATTTGATCATTAATTTTGGATAATCAGCTGTTATCTAGCTTATACTCACACCTACTATTAAGGTTCAGTACAGCAGGGTACAAAAGCTGGAATTATGCTTTCAATCTGGAAGGTACAAAGACGTAATTTGAATATCACATTTTGAATACTGGAGCACTACTTGGTACCTGAATTATACTGATTGTTAAAACTAGAAATAGGTTATGATACCAAGATGGAAAGGGATGACAATTTCCCCAAAACCCATGTAAGTTGTTAAGTTTCCCCAATAAGGTGAGGACTAGTGTAAATTAATTTACACTTTTAAATCCCAATTTTTAGACATCAAAATTCTTTTCAATAAACTCAAGACCAGAGTTAGAGTTGTGGACAGGACCACAGTGGTCAGAGCATGTAAACTGTTGCATTACACTGCAAACATCAGAAAAGAGACATACACCAGTATACTGAATTTTAATAGGATAATAGATTCCAGGGTGCTGTAAGGATGGTCTACCGTACGAAATTAATTCAACATTAAAGTGCAAGATTGTTAATGATGTAAGTCCACTGATTACATGTCTGAAATCAATGAAAAGATATTAACTCACATAACTGAATTTGGTTCTTTGTTTTCAAGTCAGTGGATCTTTGTTCAAGCTTTATTTTGTCCATTACATGAAGTGATTTCAAAATATTTTTACCACAATACTGTACAGAGCAGTCTTTACTTTTTCTCTGCTCAAGAGATGCTTGGAATAGGGCAAATAACAAGGGTTCCATTCAGATATTGCAATAAAACTACAGAAAGGTGACAAGCAGGAGTGAAACAGAGGTGCCAGAAAAGACTGAATCGAAGACAAGATTATGTGTCTCCAACCACTGCTTCTTTAACTGTTGAGAAATTCAGCTCTGCATAAAACTAGAGGAGTGCTCTTAGCTGTTTTGACTGGCTTTGGACCTGAATGAATAATAGGGGAGATGACAGCATAGAATTCTTCTAATTCCTCTGTACACCAAACTACTTACAAATATTTTAGGGGAAAAAAATCCTGAAAAACAAGCAAACCTGAACTGTATCAACTTATGAAGAGAAGAGAAAAAGAATGAAAAACGCTCTGTGAGTGAATGAGGCTACACCCTTTGAAACACCAATTAAAGTCTTCAAAAGCTACAACAATGGTGTTCTGCTAAATCCCAACCCTTCTGTTGAAGAGGAAGAAAGCTGAGGAGTAAGACTGTTTAAATTATTAATCTGACCCCATGCTAGTCTGCTTCACTGGAACAATGAGATGAATTACAGTGAGGGCAATGTTATTTTAAATTACACTCAGCAAGGTATGGAGCACTTACGCATTTCCTATGGGGTGATGTTTCCATGTGTTCATGCATTCCCCTCATCCTCCTCCTGTACGTAAGTATCTATCTAACTCAAAAATCTTTCATAGGTCCAAAAGGAAAAGTTAATTATGGAAAGAGCAGATTCACCCAAGAAAAAATAATCTTTTTACTTGAATAGCTTTGTTATAAAGAGGCTGGCGCTTATAAGCCCTCAGGGCAAGCCCTATGACAGGAGACAATGAACTGCTATGAAGGCTGGCTTAGTAAATGAGACATGGGCTTTAGGATTCAGAACACCTGAGTTCAAGCCCTCTTCAGTTAATAATTCACCGCGTGACTTTGAACAACTTGCTTAATTTATTACACCTTTGAGCGTCTTCTTTGTGTAATGCAGATAACTGCTTCCCATCTCACAGGGTGGCCAGTGTAAAATCTAATGATTCAATAATTCAGACTCAATCAGACGTCATCAACACCATCAACTACTGTCATTTTTGTTATGTTTAAGAGCATAGAAATTGCTGAATGACTTTTCCAGAAACACTGCCCTGGGTAGGCAATGTTTGTCACAACTTCCACCAACATACTTTGCATTTCTCACAGTTTCTTCTTCTGCAAATGTCTCTCCAAATCCCAGAAAGTGTCTTGTGGGAAAGGTAAGATGCAGGCTGAAATTTTTCAGATTTGTTTTAACGAAGATGAAATGAGGATCAAGTCCAAATCTATTTCCATCCCAAACTATTTGAAAGGTCACATATATACGAAAAAAGGATCAAACATTAAATACTGGCAGCCACTGCTAGATGTGGCATGCTATGTGTCAGACTACAAACTAAGACTAAATGAGAGAGTGAATTTCCTCCTCTAGTTGCTATGTGAATGTACTCTGAGCAAAGAAAATAATTTATATTAAGCACAGACTGGGTCTCAAGGGATCTGTATTCCTCTTGTGATTCTGCCATTACATTTCTAGGTGACTTCAGGAAGTCACTAGTCTTTTGCACCTGTACTTTCCTCAGATCATCTCCCAGCTTTACCACCCAAAAGCAAAACAATATTTAAAGTAACTTGTCTTCCAGACAGGAATAAACAAAGCACAACTATCTGAACTCCACAATAAACTCTGATATTCAGCTCTTTCTACATCTATAATACAAGCCGACTGTGATGCAGATGAGTGCCCCCCTTCAGCTTGGTTCCACTCCAGCTGACTTCACTTCCAAAGAAAGCAGCTTTGCTGGCCCTGTCTCTTAAAAAAACAGTGAACATTTGCAGAAAAAGTTGTGTAACTTGAGGAAAGAAAGAGCTGATAAAGCAGTACAGATGTGCAGCATATATTCCCTTGGAACTGTGCACATTAGAAATAATAATTTCTAAAAGCATTAGTAACTTTTCAGCCAAATCAGTCAATTATAAATGTAGAAGACTTTTTGAACAGTAGAATGGGTGTTAAGGGATGATTCATGTTCTGTACATAAAACAATGTTCTCATGGTTCCTCATGCAAACCAATGGAGATCAAAAATTTGCAACTTTTTTTGTTTGTTTTCCTCTGTACTTGTCTGTCCTATCACTATGTCTCCATTTATCTCAGCCTAAAAGAAAACTCTGAAACTGTGGCCATTACTTACAGAAAATCACAATTATTTATCATTTTCCAAGTCTGGATACAAAAAAAAAAGTAACTGTCCTCAAAACACAAGATACTGAAGCAAAGTATTCACTTAAATTTATCTTACAGCATTTATTTAAAAGAAACACATTTCTAAAACACACATAGCAAGTTATTTCAAACAGCTCTTTCCCTCCTTGATTATTATTCGTACTTCTACAAACCCTGAACAAGTGCAAAAATATGAGGTATGAACTGAAAGGCACCTCTCAAACCATCACGGACTGTTCTTCCAATCCTAACAGGGGCCAATACATTCGGGATTGCATCAAGTCTAATAAAAGATCAAAAGAAAACTTCGCACTGAACAATAAAACAGTGCCAGAAAAACAGCAAAAGTGGTTTGTTTTATTCTTGCCATTTATTTCAGAAAAAATGCAAACATGTTACAAATTGCCCCTGAACCACGTATGAGTCCTGTGTGGCAGCTGGGGACAGGGCAGTCCCCAGCAGCAGCTACAGAGTCAGCCATGGCAGCTACTGACCACTCCGCAGCTCTGAATTCCTGCTCCACACGGTCACTGTGCTGTGTCCTGGGAGGGAGGAGTCCCAGCTGCAGAGTCCAGATGTGCACACAGATAGACACACACCACTCCTAGAGCTGCTGCTTGGCACTCCAGTGAAAACAGGGCTGCTCTCTCCAGCTCAACAGCAGCAGAATTCCTCTCCTCTATCTCCTTGCCACCTTCCTAATGGCTGTCTTTTCTGAATCTCCACCAAAACAGTCTCACTCTTACGAACAAACAGTAAATATCTGGATAGTACTTCAGCAGGGGACCTAAGTCTAAGGCTTGCACAGAGTAGCAGCATTCTGTACAACAGACATCACTACTCAGAGTACAGATCTGGATTTTGATGCAACATAAATCTGGAATCCTAACTGGGTTTTGTTCATTTGTGCTTCTCTTAAACATAGTGGCCTAACATTAGCATGGGAAATTCAAATGATCTTTAAAATGCCTCTTGTGGTATTTACTCCAGTTCCTACTTTCTCCTAAAGCCCTGGATAGAGCTAATGCAATTTAATAACCACTGTTTTACATTACTTGGTAAAGTAGTTTCTGATAAAGATAAGAAACTTCTGCTTGAGAAACATCATGTTCTGTGAAATTTTACTAAGCAACACCAAAACTCTCTCCTGCGCCTTCAAGTCTGAACTTCATTCACTAAAACAACGTTTATAGCAAATACTGGAAAACAGGTAGGTCTCAACAAGAACATGTTTTGAAAAGATCCTTCCAATTCTTAAATTTTTTAAATCCATTATGTATTTAGGTCTCACCCCCCCATCCTCCTTGCAACAGTATGTTTTAGCAGATGCTCTCAAGCAAATAAATTTAGTTTCTTAATCTCAATTTTCACTTGTGTAAAACAATAAAGGACTTGGACTAACTTTTGAACTGAGAATTTCTGGTTTGAAAGAAAAGCTAGCTGATTTCCTGCTTGACTGAGATGAACATCCTAGAAAGCACTGACAGCAAGCACAAATAATGCATTTCAGTGTGTACTTGCATCTCTCACTGCAGCTGCACGTGTGAAATGCAGAACACGGACAAAGCAGAAGTCGCTTATGTAAGAAAGGTTTGTCACTTGCAACTGTTTAAGGTATGACTAAACTAAAACTAAAGATGGACCACACACTTGAATGCTGTTCAACTATGCAAAATACAAACCAAAGCGCAATGTGGTTCCAGTAACACACTAAACCTTTCTTCATTTGCTTTAAATCACTTCACGCAACATTATTCAGTTGAACCATCTTTCCCACTCCGTCATTAATTACTACTTCTGCAGAAAACACTCTGTCTCTTGGACAAAAATTTTCTTAAACAGATAATAGTCACATCAAATCTTCCAATTCAAAAAGGAGCATTTTACCAAACGAGCCATGAAATTCGCTTTACTTTTCTGCCACTGGGATGTCAGAAAGTCTATGTCACCTTTAATAAACTTCTCCAAATGAGCATGCTGATAACTGAACAACATGACATTTCTAACAGTGAGAAGGCAGAAAACCAGAAACAATTACATTAAGAAATGAAGGGGGAAGAAAAAAAGCAGGCTGGAAGTATCTTGGTGTAAGTAAAATCTCATTAAGTTAGAGTTTTGCACTCTTCTCAGGGAAAAAGAGGGCTCCTAGGCATAAGAGTGGCTATATTTCAAATGTTACAGAAACTTTCCTATCTGACCATCCAGGAGCCACTCCGTCAATCACAATCCCACCACTCCAGACTTTCACTGCTGGGACTGAGGCCCTTTCACAGCGGGCATCTCCAGTGACCCCATGGGTGCCCCTCTTGGCTCCCTGTACACCCCACACTCACACAGTCAGACAGGGTTTCCTTACCAGCTTAGGCCTGAGTTTCCCACAGCAGAGTCCCAGATGTCTGGATCCTTAAAGCAATTTAATCGTGGTGCAGTAATGCAGAAACAGCTCAAGCTGGTGCCTCTAGGGATGGACCCTCAACAAAGGAATCCCTGGGCTTTTATACCCTCACAGTCTGTTCCCCAAAATAGTCTGGGGTCTTCCTGCTGAGCCCTTCCTGCTGTGTCCGAGTCCCCGGTCACCTGGCCGGTGCCACAGGTCCCTGTGCCCTTTGTGGTGCAAAGGGTCAGCACCAGGTCATGGTCCCTTTCCTGGGGCTCCCACCATGTCCCCCATCCAGGGCACAACCGGCAGCTCCCACTGCAGCTGCACACCCAGCTACCTCTTCTCAGTGTATTCCTCAATAGTAGTTTCCTGCTGCACTCTTAATGAGACCACCCTGACAATACAGAACGGGCCTGAAGTGTGAACCAACCAGTGTACCACCACCTCAAGGGCCAGAGAAATGAGCGTAGAGAAGGGAAAGTGATAAAGGTACTTGTTTAAGATACTTCAGCAACATTCTCAGTCAACAGATTTACTTGCAAGTTTGCAAGAAAAAATGAATTCATACTGAAAAAAAAAACTGGAACAAAAAGAATCTGACACTTTCACGGAAAGGAAAATTCCAAGTTGAGTTCTTCTCATCTTTTTGGTCACAGATATTCTCTGTTCCTTCATATTCTCTTTTATATCATCAAAAATATAAAAGCAAAATGAAAGAAGGAAAAAAAACCTGACAGGTCTGCCACAGAGCATAAGAAAAAATATCAAAAGTAAAACAAAAACAAAACGAAAACTTTGGGAACGAATGAAATTAAACTAAAGCAGGTATTTTCAGCTGATTGATTTTTTTTTCATTGCCATTTCCTGTTTTTCAATCAGCTCTAATCCTTGGCTGGAGAATTCAACGGAGCTATGTCAATTTATATTTGCTAAGGATTTGGCACATCATATTAAGTATTTCCCAGTGTGATCATCTCTCTAAGTTAAGTAATTAAAACATTTCATGCAAGTAGGGAGAGAATCTATATTTCAGTTTCTTGACTGATCCCAGCACAGCCGAAAAGGCTCCAATTTTCTCAAGTGAGATGAATTGGAACATCTATTTGTACACTGAAAGCTTTAACGCCATACCCATGGTGCCTAACTACTCATGTACACTACATATACCCCCTCGAACACAGTGGGAAGTACTAACTTATTTCATAACTTTGTCTGCTCTTATAAAGTCATATGAACATCTATGTAAGAAGCCTCCTACCTCTCGTCTAGCACACCGCAGATCATCAAATCCAAGAGTCCTGAGTTAATCTATACAACACAAGAAAACGTTAACACTTTCCTCCATGGTCTTCATTTTTACCTGCCTGGTATTTAAGAGCAAATTCCATTGTGGGAAGGGAATTGCAAATCATGAGAAGTGATATGGCTGGTATGTTGATTACCACCAGTCAGCTGCACTGCAGTGGAATGAAGTGATGAACTGAATCATTCACAGCTGAATTTTGCTACAGAAAGGAAGGGGGGGGGAGCAAATGCATATTTTCTGTTTTGATTCTATTTTTTCTTACTTTGACTCTGTCATGATTGTCATTAAAACAATATGAAGGAAGTTTTAAATTTGATTTGAGACCACTGAATATACTCATGCATTCTCACCTAGAACAAAAAATTTTGTCTGTCAAACTTGCTGAACAAATTAAAAAAGGAAAATCCATTGAAGTTTGACTTTTTTTTTTTCACTCTGGTATGTGAAACAGACTGTGCCAAGTCTTGCCTTGATAAAAGAAGGGAACCCTCACTTTGTGTCTGAAAAAGAAAGGTGGAGAATTATTTAAAAGGAAAATTAGCAGAACACCACTTTGCATTTAATCCTAAACCACAGGAATCAACAGAATTCTCTTCTTTGACCAGGGCACCCCTAGATCCAGCTCTTTATGAGATGAATCTTTGATGAATGTTACATATCAAAGCTTTGTTACTAGAATCCAATATTGTTCTGTCCTCTTACCTGTCAGAAACATAGGCTTTTACAAAACAAATATTTAAACCCTCCAAACCAAGAAAATTATAATAATGAGATGGAGAAAGCTCTTCCTGAAGCTGACTGAAAGGATGCAGAACAAAACACTAAGGTAAGTAAAGAAAATCTTCACAAAAAATAACAGGTTTGGAAAAAAATTAAGAGCCTGTAATTTTTCTCAGGAAAGAAAAAAATCTGTGTCTGACAGCAAGTTAACAAATACTTCTACTTCAGTTCACGCTGGTGGCAATTTATTTTCCCAGTGTGTCCCCTTGTCTTTAATAACTTGATGTCTGAAAAGGTTTTCTTTTTCTACCCCATGTGTCAAACTCTGGCAAACTGTTTGACCACAGGAAACTTGTAAAACAACATCAGGACATTCAAAGCACAACATAAGGCGGAGAAAACAATTTTTAGAAACTCAGTCAAGGATTACAAATTACAGGAAGAATAAGGACAGAAGAATGCATTCCTTACCCTAAGATGTGGAAAAAAAGACCATCAGGTGATTCAAAACAGCATTTCCAGTCTGCAGACCCTTGAGCTTTCGCTATTCAGGTAAGAGATTTGAGGCCAGAAAGAACCATTCTACTGCCTCATCCAATATCCTGCAACACCGGCCTGCAAACTGTTGTGAAGACTACAGGCTACATAACTTAAAAGATACCCAGTTTTCATTTACAAGAAGGAAACTCCTATCAATTATGTACCACTGGTAACATAACTCTAAAAAAGAATAGAAATAAAAACTCCATGTTATTCCTAGTTCATGATTGTCTGACTGACTCTATTCTCATGCCTTTGGCAAGTTCCCCAGTAAGATGGAGCAAAAATGACAAAACATGCCTGTCCTAGCCACAGCAAGAGGTTTATTATAAAAACGTGGCAAAATGAAAACTTTCACACAAATGCCTCTAAATATAAGTGATCAGTACTAAATGAGACCTTAGAACTCACCTAACCACAGAGACAGAAATGACAGCCATTCTTCCCTAGCTTGTGACAGTAAAATCTCTGTACTGTGCTTTCAAAAAGCTACTTAGAATATTCACCTTTAAGGGAGGAAGGAGGAAAACCCAAGACCCAACCCAGGGGTCACCGACACTGCACACTCTTTGCTCTGCTCCAGTCCACCCAAAGCAAACTGTTATAGAGATAGCCGGTTCCAGCAGGAATCTTCACTGTGCACATGTGACAGATGTAATAAGCCCCTAAAAACCCACTCAATTTACCAGTGTTCATTTGCCATACTAGTCCTATAGAAGCAGACAGATTGGTTGAGTTTTAAATTTGCAAAAAGCTCTTTCTAGATGCCTTCCTGATAAAGCTTATTTACACACAAAAATAAGTCTTCTGAGCACACAAAAGTAAGACACTGAGTTGGGGCCCCTCAGAAAATCTGCCCGTGGCATGCAATTACACTTCTCACACACAACTTACGTAACTGTTCAACTACTCACTGCTAAAGTGTGCGTACACACTAAGGGCTAACCCGAGAGCAGAAGAGCAGGGCAGAATTTGCCTTTCTGCACTCCACATAACCCTGGTAGTTTTATAATTTTCCAGCTTTATACAAGGCTGCCAGATCTTTCATAGATGCTGGCAGCTAAGCCAATGAAAAGAACAGGCACGTCAGAAGATAGCTGTGAGAGGACACTGGCATCACTGCATATTCTTCTACACTGAAAAGCAAATTAGGTGACACAGAGAGAGACAGGAAGAAAAAGGAACCATGTGAACCACAACTGGGAGGCAAAAAAAAGAAACAGCTGTATTCAGAGAGAAGCTAGAGACTAGCAATCAATGTGCTGCATCAGAAAAGCACTGTGTTTTGTGGTCAGAAAAAGAGCTTGAAGAGGAAAAGGCTGAATTCATACATTTGTTCCCATCTTTGTCACTGACACACTTTTCTCTCCAGTTTTGATCCCACTGCCCTGTGTCACAGCATATCCACCAATAATGGATGTAAGGTCTGAATTTCAGAAGTGCTTAGCACTGTAACTCTAAATTCAGGCAACAGGTGCTACCGGTATTCAAATGCTCTGGGGGAAAACAAACAAGCAAATTAAAAAAACACAAGTCTTTAATTCTTACCTAACCTCTCTGAGATGTTGTGGGGATTAATTAACTAATGCCTGTAAAACATTTAGAGATTCTCAGATAAAATGCTGCAGACGTCAGAAAAATAATTTAAATCAAGTTTCATATAACCATTGAATTTTCTTGGGAAAAGACCATGCTCACAAGCTACAAAGAAACAGTAAGCTGGCTAAAAGTACAGAGGAAAAGTGGACAATCAAAGAAAGACTTAGCTTGCTTAAAAATCTTAAGACATTCCCCCCACCTCTTAAAGTCAAAGTTCGATGAAAATTAGAGTAATAAGACTTGTGTAGGAAACAGACCTTATTTGCCATCATGGCACACACACAAGACAAAAGCAGGACCAGAAGAGATGACAGCAGCACCAGCTGCCCACCACTCTCACCCCCGCCCCTTCCCCACACACCCGCACGCACACATAGATTGCCATCTTTCACCCGATTAATCCTCTCCCAGGACAGATTAACGCTTATCTGCTCAATATCCATCTGCCTTGTGATTTCAGGAGATTGTAACCAATCCCAAGGCCTTATCAGCGTCTCTCCCCCCACAGGCAGATGGGAAAAGATGGAAATCATCGTGTTCTATTAGTGATGGCAGTGACAACAGGCTAACACAGCTGCCTCTTTCCCTTGTTTCCTCATTCAGGCTCCACAGCACAGAAAGATTGCAGTGTGGCAACGCAAGCAAAGCCACCTTCTCCCTCTCCTTGCTATTCACCTGAATTAATGAGTCTAGAGGGGAGAACAACTGCTAAATGCTCCTCCTAAATAAGTTTAATACAGGAGCATTGCTGTCTCTGCCGCAGCTAAAAGATCAGAATGGATTAGGGAGACAGGAAGCAGAAAGGAAAGCCTTGAACTATTAAGATTTAGGCATTTCAGACATCTGCAGATGTGTAGCATAGAAACCAGTAAACAGACCTGCTACAGCAGTATATTATCCTCTGGTCATCTCTATTCTGGCAGGGGAAACAACACACATCCATTCTCTGGACATCCCTACCTGGAGGTTGCTTTCTCCAGCTCTCCAGGGCTGCATCCACCCTTTAATTCAAAACAATTACAGGCAAAGTGGGAAAATAAAATGACATCAAGGTGCATAGTTTATTTGCAAAGGAAACATGTCTTCAGCTGTACACCTAAATGGAGCTACGGACTTTATGTTCACACAAATGAAAGAAATTGATTTCTGCCCTTCCACGTTCTCATCCTTTTGTGATCAGTGACTAGAAAGAGTATAGTAATGATTTTATTTGCAGAAATCTAAAGGAGGGGAGTGAAGGGAAATAAGTCTTTTTAAAGGAACATAATTCCATTAAAAATCTCAATGCTGTTTAAAAATATCTTACCCAGTATTTCTTGAAGTAACACCCCAGCCTCTTATAACCAAAATACACAGGACAAATATGAGGGTAAAAGAAAATATTGTTTTCCTTTTTTTTTTTTCAGTTAGTTTCCCTTCACTGTTAGAGGGTTGTATAAGTTCTTCTGGTAGTGTATGTTCTTCCCATGTTTCTCTTTATTTATGGGAGCCACACAAGTACCTTAAAACAGACTTCCACTAAAATGCTTCATTAGGCACAATAAAACCCACTCTAGAATGAATAAGGTGATTTAAGAAACCAAGTAAAATTCCACAACCTGATTAGATTTTGAATACTGAATACTTGCACCAAATTGCTCACAATCCACAGACAAAGCAGTAATTCTTAACGTGCAAACACAACAAGTAAATTCATACTGGATTCTGTCTGGCTGCCCACTGCAACTCATCAACAGAAATACCTATAATCCCAGAGCACAGACACAGCAATACTTAAAACCTACATAAATATATTCTTAGTCAGTGAACAAAGACCTCAAATCCAGTAGGATGTGTAAGCCTGAAGTCATACCTGGCACTTCTTCTTGGAAACAGGACAAGTTTTCTAATTTGAAGGAGAAGTGATGAAGCAAACCACTACAGAGACAAAACATACACAGGAACTATCTGAGCAAATCCCAAAGCACTTTTCAAAAGGTGAGTATTGAAATGTAGCATCTTTTATGGTGAAAGTGATAGCTCTTTACTAAAGTGGGGCAAAAGCACAAAACTGCTTAAGACAGAGAGAAAAATGGGATTTCCCAACCTGGAATTCTGCCCAGGAAACTGGGTCCAAAATCTCTTCTTTCAATAAATGACCTGATAGGCTCTTTAAAAACTCCGAGTGGGAGTTTTGTACATTTCCACATAAACAAAAACTTAGTGGTAAATGTGCTATTTGAAAAAACAAAACAAAACAAAACAAAAGGAACACAACAGATACTGTACATAAAGCAGACAGGCAGTGTCTGAAGAAGCAAAAGAAAGCATAAGAATACATTAGGCCGTTTCTAAAAATGCCCTTAATACACATACAGAAAAGCTCTATTCCCAAAAGGTCACCTGCATGCTGCATCTGAACAGCAAAGCCCACAAAATACAGGAAACACAATGTTTTTAATAATGTAAAAAGTCACCATATAGCAGGTCAATGATCCATTAACTCTCCTGTGACAGTCCTTTGTTCCAGTCCCTTACGAACTGAGGCAATAGTTGGCTGAAAGAGTGTAAGAGACTATGCTACTGATTTTATACTATTCTTCTAATAAATACGGACTCCTCTCTGCAATTGTAGGGTAATAGAGGGCCTTACAGTCTTTAGTGCAATTATGCTCGTAATAAACATGAAATAGCATTTATTCGCTCTTTCACAGATGAGGAGTGAGGCATTTTAGCCAGCAGGATCTCACTGTTTTCCATGGGTGACAGATATTTAAATGTCTTTCAAGATCTGAGATTTTGTGAATAAGAGGAAAAATGCGGAAAAAAAATCACAAAATGAATCTGCTGGACACCAGCGAGCACACATCCCATCCACGGGCACGGGTCTCACCTGCATCCTACCATTCAGTGCAGCCTGAGAATTAAGTACATACTGCATCTCCTCTACAGCCATAGATCCTTAGGAGCAAAAGTATGACCACTAAGGAAATGAAAAGTAAGTTCAAAGACCTCTCTGGAATCCTGTGTTGTATCTTTTTCAGAAGCACAAGTCATGAAAGAAGGAATCCCATGAAATCTAGCCTCAGGGTGGCTTTACCTCACATGGCATGTACAAAGGAAGGAAGAGGGAGGTATAAATTATTCCCTTTGGACACTGTCTGTGTGTCTAGAAGAACTTAATCCTAATGGTAATTCCGTGAGAGAATCTAGATCTGTTGTATGAATAAAGGAGATGTGCACTGGGCTTCTCTGGATTTGCAAAGAACTTTTGTCTTGCTCTCCTGTGAGTGCTGACCAGTTTCTGTTCCAAGATGAAAAGATGGAGCTCCTTCAAACATCAGCCAAAAAAACAGAGCACAGCTCCAGTGGGAGCTATGAGACTTTGTATTCCTGGCTAACATCTTCCTTCTGTCACAGAGAGGGAAAACACAGTCTCACGGTGGGGCACTGCTGCTCTCAGAAGCACGTGTATACATTATGAATGACTGATTTAAGGAGTCACAGCAGAGGACATCCTCTACAACATAATCACTAGGTAACCTTCCTCAGTACCTATTAACATTTCCCCTGTTCCCCACTTCAAAGCTTGTAAAACAATCATAAATATTGAGTAAACATACTAATATGTTTTTTAAAACAGCCTGGAAAAGGCTTTCATTTGATAATATGCAAGAGAAATTATTAAGCTTTAACTCTTGCCAAGTATTTTTTAATGATTCTTGAAAGAATGACTGAATTTAAAGAAGAAAACGACTTGTCTAGAGGTCAGCTTTCTAGGCTACTCTGCTCAGTGCTAGCCAGCATATGCCATCGCCTGAAGGAATTATCCCAGCCTTTCCCTACTCCAAAATACAGTTTCTGATGTAGCTTTGGCAATGCTCAGTTCAGGCACTTACAGGTTATGATCAAATTATGTCATGTTATGATCAGTTTATGTCAGGTTGACATGTAAATATTCTGACTGCTTTTGCTTGCTAGTTTGCTGGTAAACAAGTCTACTGAAATTTTTTTTTAACTCTACGGTCAAGCTTTAGTTATGAAGAATTATCAGTATGTCAGCTCTATATAGGCACCTTTGACATCATCTGCCTGAGTTTGGGTTTCTGGGGCTTTTTAATTAGTTTGACACATTCAGGAAAACGGCTGATGCATATTTTACCCTCCTTTCCAGGAAATAGTTCCACATTTCTGTCAACGATCTCACTAAGAGCCACATTACATGATCTAACATGGATCCTTTCTAGCACTGCCTTGCCTTTCTGTTTGGTTCACATGGGAAGAGCTGCCAGATACGGATTCAGATACTCCAATCTGGTATGAGGAAGTGGACAGTGTCCTGGATTACACCGTATCTAGAAAATAATGCTATGGTGAAAACTATTTCACAGCACTCAGTGAGCTGTTCCCATTTCCTTCTCACACTGTATGTTCTCCTTGCCCTGCTAACTAACTGCACTGAGGCAATGCTCATGCAGCACAATACAATTGGCACACTGTAGTTCCTGATTGTCAGTGATTGAAATTCAGACTGAATCTGAGTCCCGGTTCTGGTCCCTGGATCTGAATCAATCTGAACCGTTCAGTCGAAGGAAGCGAGCTGTTTTTATACACTTCTTTAAGGCAGAGTATTTCCTTACATGGCAATTCTTACAATGCAACCTATCCTGTGTTGCCACGTCAGGAAAGCACCTTCTAAATGTCCTTCTATGGGGTGATCATGCGCTGTTCACTCGTCTGTCAGCTTCCAGCAGGCTCCTCTCTGTAGGGGTCTGCTGCGTGACACCTCCTCCCCCCAGGCTCTGTGCTGCCATGTGCTCCTTTGTGCCGCCATGTGCTTATCTTTCCCCATACCTGATTATGAATTTTAGTATTTGCATGATTCATTTGGAGCAAGAACTTCCAATCTCGTCAGCCACTGCAGACTCACCAGAGAACCTTGTAAAGGCAGTGGTCAGCATGGTAAGGAAGCAGCAGTTTGAGTTATCATTAGTACTTTCCTTTTTTTCCTCCAGCTGTATCTTCAGCCACCTAGATTGATTATTCTTCCTTAATTACATCTCATTCAAGCCATGCAATAACTCCTGTTTCACAAATACCTGATGTCTGCAACAGTCAATCCATGGCTTCATGTCAAACCTCCGCTTATTCTGCATCTTTTATCTCCTTTCCTCACTCCCTTTTCCTCCATTACACCTTGTATAGCACAGCTTGTTAACAGTACAGCTTGTTATCACACACTTGGTTCTTGCCCCTTCTCTGTTCTCTTAACAAGCAACTCAAACCATAAGCAGACTAGCAAAGACTTCTAACTCCAGTAACTGCAAACACTGAGGTTGCTTGTGTATTTAGTCTGTCATCTCCCCACATTAAATCTACCATCTCTTTACACAGCTAATAACATCACATACAAGCAACAGCACTGTTCTCTTACTCTCATTTTCAATACACAAACATGCAAGATGTACAGGCTGGTGCACTGCAGGATTTGTCAGGTCTTTCTGGTCACCAGAATGTCCTGATTACAGATTCTACAAACTGGGCACGTGTCAAAATTCTACAGCATTCAGATTAAGACTTTCTTGTTTTTCAAGAAGCAAGGGAGAGTTTTCAGATGACAAACTTTATATAATTACATTGTAAGCCAATGCACTTTATGTCTTTTCCCCTATTAGATATTATACTGAGCATAATTTGGTGGTTTTGCCTTCTGGGACCCCTACTCTTTCTGATTTCACACTGGTATTTGGCATCGAAATCAAGCTAGAGGCACTGGTCCATATTTCCTACTCTCTCCGAGAACAGTTTGTGCTTCTCCATCTGCTCGTCTGACTGGATGGATGTCTAGGAATAGTAATGGTTCCGACTCCTTTGCCCACATCCTACATATTCTACGGCTTCACTGGGGAGAAGTGATGCCATTTTTCACTATTTGTTTCACCAAGAGTTACGTCAAGGTTAGGGTCAAAAATGGCAAGGCAGCAGCTGGCTACTCCCTTCAGGAGTTTGGCTGCAATGCTTTCTCCCTCTTCTCAGAAAGTGCTGAGTGTAGATTTTTGCTTCGACAGGGGAGGACCTGATAATCCCCCGGTGGGTGATACCATCTGTCTGTTCAGGAACACATCCTGACATCAGAGATGCACAGAATGGGCCAATACACAATGAGCTCTGAGCCCCACAGTGCCCTCACCACTGGGCACCCACCCCACGAGGAGCGGTCACGCCTGTAGTCACCCCCTTATCTCCTGGCAGTAAAACAATTTAAAGGATTGGAGTCTGTTCCCATTCACTGAAGTCAATGTGGTGGTAGTGATCTGAACCAGCTGAAGTATGGGCTAGCTAATTTCTAGACTGATGCAGAATTAGGCCCCAAACAGCAAGTCCTTGAGGGGCCTTTTTGGAGAACTGCCATTCTAATATAGTTCATGGAGTGAGGAGCTGGAGCTTGGAAGAGAAGCCTGGAAAAGAGGTGAGGGCAAGGAGGGGTAAAGGAGGTTAACATGCTGCAATGACAGCTACTAAATCTTACTTTCCCAATGGATGTTTTCAAGTGTATGTTTAATTGATATTCTTACGTGCCTCTGGCTACAGCACTTACTGCTTTATTCCATTAGGACTCCCAGTTTACAGCATTACATTATTCGGAAAGATGAAACAGGCAGAATTCAGAAATAATGGAATACATCATTCCAGCTCTCCTACCTTTCCTCCTGTCTACACCTGAAAATATCGTTCTTGTTTTTCTGTTGCAGCCAGTACATTACATGTCACCCTTAGGACATTTGCAGTAACTTTTGGAGAGGAGAAATAAACTTTCCTTTGCCATGGAGCACAGAGATAAAACGTTCACCCATGGGGAAGCGGAATCAATATATAGATTACAACAAAAATATTCACAAAGGTGTCCAATCCCTAGAACATCTGAAGTACAAAGTGCAGGCAAGTTTGCACCAGTAAAGGCTTTTACATCGCTGGCAAAGAGCTCTTTAATAGGGGCCATCCTGGACAGAGCCAAATGAGACTCGAATCCGCACCACTGGAGTCTCTCCCTCAGTGAGGCAAGCACACGTTTCTCGAAGTGCTCGAGCCATTAAGCCAAAATGCTATTTTGGTTACTCTGCACCACAATGAGAGGTTTCTGAGGGAGAACAGGTCAGCAGGACCCTAGTAAGCTTCCATTTTTCCAGGGGGATGGGACAGCACACAGCCCAACTGTAAGGAATAACTGCATCCAGCAGCCTTTCCAACTTCTTCACAGTAACTAAGGAGCCCAAAACAAGGATTTTTTTGTTTTAGTGGTCTCTGGTGATATTACAAGAGAACAAATGAACAAGTAGCAAAAGCTTCTAAGTTTCATCATTTCTAATTCAAGGCAGATAGGAGTGGCTTTTCCAGCTCTTCTAAGACAGGCAACCTTAATTCTGCATTCCTTGTTTCCCTATTTGGTCTTGATTTTAATGTTTTAAAGGCAATTACTGATACGCACTTACAACTGGACACTTACGAAGAATGTGCCTAAAGAAAAAAGAAGCAGCCTTTGGGATTTGACTGCACAACCTTGACAAGTACCTGTCAGTGAATCCTGTCCTAATCAGACTCACATCCCCTGTCCCCCTGAAGAAGTCCCAATATCACAGTGAGCTAATTTTTTCCACTGGAAAACATAACTATCACATTTCTGCAAAAGTGGTAGGTTCACAGCCCAGCGGTTAGTACACATCTGCTTAGGCTTCAGAGTATAGGAAAGGATAGCATTTTCCTTATACCTACTGAATTCCCAGAGGATGGATGTTCTTCTCAGTACTACACGAGGAGACCGAAATATGGTTTCCATCAACCTGGGAGTCAACAGGGCTACCAGGTCAGGAAAACGACCAACCTTTCTTCTTGTTAGAAGCAGGAAATTAAAATGCACACTCTAATACTAGATGTATCCATAGGAATTAACAACAAAATTGCTTTATTCAGTCTAAAAAAAAGGTTTTGCCTACTGTCTATGTCTACTCCAAGTTCTACATCCTCAACCATTCTTCTTAGGCAGGTTGTTGGGGGAGATTTGAGTATTGGAGTAAGTTCTCACACTGCCATTAATGCTGACTCATGGAGATTTTAGTGAAAGAATTACAGTGTCGCCACAACAAAGCTGCAATCTTAGCAGTCCCAAGATATCTTTAGGATGTGAAAAAACCAGCATGTACCTAAAATCCTTTTATCAGCTAATAACAAATACTACCACTATTTTCTTATTTAAATGTTCAGACATCAGCTATAAAGCAATAAAACATCCGTCTGAAGTTACTCCTCTCTTGCCCTTCTGAAACTACCATACATAAAGCAGAGATATTAATAGTACTTGTAATTATAGAGCTCTAAATACATATAAAGCTGAGGATCAAACTCTGCAATTTGCTTTGCGCTATCAAACCTCATCTAAATACATAGGAGTTGCAAACAAGCAGGCTTCTGCATCTCACCGGACAGGAATATGAAAAAGCAAAAGTGTTATAAACTGCTCCAAAAAGGAACTGCTTGCTTATTTACTTATCTGTTCACCTTTTGGGCAAATACTGTTGCTCTAGGCTTCTCTTTTTTGTAAATAATAAAGAGGAATTCACTATAATACTCCTTGAAACAATGTCTTCTAACGACACACACAACGTATGGGTGGAAAAGACAAATTGAGAGAAGAGATGCAGTAACTTTTCACACTGCTAAGGTCATGGCAACCTTGAGTGCTCCTCTAAGAAAAGAGCTGGCATCCTTTCTTCAAGAGCTTACACCTATCACAAGGGTCTCTTTGCAGTTAACTCTGTGAAAGCCTGGCACTACAGAGCAGTGCTTGCCAACGCAGGATTTGCACAAGAGAAGGCAACAGAGTGAAGAAGGGGCAACCCAACAAACGAACATACAACCAACCTATTTTCAAAATGTGTTCAGCAGCAATAAACCTCACTGATACCAGCTCCAGCTCCAAGCCTGGAAAACCCCAGCCCCTGCTGCTATGATCTGTGCTGGGTTGTCTGACTGTACAAAACGAAGCCAGGGCTTGACGCAGCAGACCCACAGGAAGCTAAGTGCTACTGTGTAAAACTGCTTTGCAATGCACACATCCTGCTCAAAGCCAACTCTGCTTCCTGCACCTTGAGCATCAGAAGGGATTCAATTTCCCCACAAGGGCCCACGAGAAATGAACAATACAATGTGCACAGTGGGCATAATCCTTGACTCTTGTTGACGCCACACAGAAATCCATTCTGTCTTCTTCTAATCCTTGCGCACAGCCGAAGCTTGCATGATGAAGCTGAAGGGACAGGAGCTATTTATAGCCTTTAATTTCATCCTGCATCAGTGGATTTTCAGGCAAAGGAAACAGATCTTTTAGCTTGTTTCCCTTTTTAACCTGTTCAGCACTCACAGCTTGGAGAAGTCAAAATGGTTTTATTTCAGAGTCATTTAATGGTTTCAAGGAAATAAATATCCAAAAAATAGGTCAAAAACGCTAACGGTTCGAAGGCACGATTTCTTCACGGGACAGGAGCAATGCAGGGTTTCCCACTGCTGCCCCTACAGCTCTGCAGATGCAGTGTAACAAGGGGATATGCAAAGCAATGCAGCTCCCCACGGCTTCAAGGGCTACGCAGGCAAACTGCAAACAGAAGGATGCAACTATCCCCTCTGCCCTGCTTGGTCCTCAATTCCCATTTTCTGGTTTGTTTTCCACTTCCCCTCTTTCAGCTGTGTAGTCTCCTGTTCCACTGGCACCCTTTTCACTGTGGTCACACCATTAGAGCAGATGAGTTTCATGCAGGTACACAAAGCAGACTGAGAGCTGCCTGCGTGAGATAAGAGACCTCCAGAGAGACTGAAGCCTCTTAAGCCCCCTAATCCACCAGGCATGCAACACTCACTGCTCACAAGCAGACCCGACGAACAACTCGCAATAGCTAAGACCTTGCACCAAGTTCACACTTTTTGTCTGCATTTTTACAAGCTCATTGCCTATTCAGCATTTTTCTCATTAATTTTGTTTCCTGGGATTTGACATTCTAAATCTAGGATGTGATCTATTTTGCTTTGTCAGGCACGAGTGAATCAGACACAAGGAATCTTTTTTTCCTTCCTATGTTCAGGGGAATAAATTTTGTGAACATGCTTCTGCTAAAAGCTGTTGGTGAACATGAATTTGTCTTTGCTTTGTATACAAAGCCCCATTCCAGTAAAACTGAATAGCCTAATGTGCATTTGGAAAGCACATGCAAGAAATAACATTAAAATCAAGAACAAATTCTAATAAACATTCATAAAAACATCCATAATTTGAAACCAGTCAGCAAGAAACTAAAACAAATGCCAGTGAGAAAACTAAAAAAGAAGAAATCCAGGTATTAAAATCACATGGTCAAACTGATTAACAAGTTGCTGATTTAGCCATGTAAGTTAATACTTGTATAATTAAGTAGCATATCTATCCCACTGATCACTCTACACAGCCATGGCTGGCTGGCTACTCCTATGCAATTGATCTGGAAGCAGTGCTGGCCCATGGGTGATGGATAACTATCTAAACTTAAGGAGCAGGCTTTGACCTATCTGAAAACAAAATGATACTAAAAAAGTCTAGCTGAACAATATACATTTCAGATGAAAATCTCAAACTTGCACTCTGCTAATCCACAGGAACAAAAAGTAAAAATAAAAATCAGTACCAGAAACCAAACCATGAGGCAAACCCGAGCAGTACAAATCCTTTTAACAGAAGATCAGCAGCACAACATCACACTGAGTGATGAGCAGAAAGCCAAAACCAGCAGAGGTGGGACACGGGTGTGCAGTAAACTAATTGTAGTTTTGCATTACAGCTACAAGACCAGACCAGTGCTTCTTCTAAAATTAAAAAAAAAAACCCAGACCCGGAGATCAGTTTTTGGGACCTCACATAATATACTGAAAAAAATTTCAAAGCTTTGTAGTGTTTTCCTTTTTACTTTTTTTCCCCAGCCCAGAGCATGGGAGCTAATTCTAATGCCTGAAAAATACCAAAACATCCTTTCTTTTTTTCCTCCTTCTCCCTTTATATTCCCCTCTCCTTGATCTTACCTTAATTTCTGAAGAGCCTCCAGGGAGGATATACTTCAATTTTAAAACTAAACTTACTACAACAAATGACTGTTGGTATAAATCTTTGCAGCTTCAACAAAGGCCACAAAACTTTCCTAACTGGTAATTGAAGTATGTTATCTCTTTTTTTTTTCTCTTTTGTTGAGTTTTGAGTCAAATCTCTCTACTGAGGATTACAAATTCACCCTTATTTCCTGCTCGAATGTTAGTATTCACACTGGGTCAGGATTTTTCCAATCAGTTTAAGAAAATTAAGCACCCTATGGCCAATGCCTTTCAAAAAGAACAGACACTCCCTCAGGAACCTAAAAAATCCTACATGTAGTCAAATCCTTCCCTCAATTACACTGGTGAAGAAGCAGAGTTATCCAGAGAGGTTCTGCAGATATGTAACAGAGGCCATGAGCTCAGATTTAACTTCTGGAGAGTGACATGTATGAGACATCCTTCCTGACTTGCAACATTTGAGGAAGTATTGATCAGAATAAACTACTGCACTGGAAATAAGATAGGATTTTGAAGGGAGACACATGCATACATACATAAATAAATATAAAGCCATATAAAAATTAATAATCTTTATAGTTACAATACTATTCTATATCAATGGACAGCACGTCCCCAACAAATAGCAATGTACCTCAATGCAGCTGCTCTTATGTTAACTTGGAATACACAGTTTATATGAAAGAGGTCTTGTAGCTTGCTCCTCCAGCCCACCCAAACGTAGACTGCTGTGATTCCCACATATTCCTCATAACCTGGCCCTCAAATACAACATTTGTATCTACAGTGAATAAACAAAACAAGGAATCCCTTGAATCCATGGAAGGAAAGTCGTTCTAGTACAGAAGTCCAGAAGAACAAGTTTGTTAGGGGAGGAGGGAAAAGTGAAATCAGTAGACATATACAGATAAATTCCACGACCACACTTGCAAAAATAAATAAAAAGCAATTTTATATGAGCATCTTGTCTGAGTTTGTTGGAACTCTTCTGTGAAAGAGCCAAAACGATTTAGATAAAGGCTTAGGCTTTAATAAATAATTTCCCCTCTCCTCATCTACCTGCCCCATTAATCTGGCCTTCCCTCTCCTGCCAGATAGCCTAAGAGAACATAATCTCCCAGTTGTGACATCAGTGTCTGCTGCTGTAGGGAATGGCTGGCAATACCTCTAATACAGGATTATGGTCAGCATGTGGCCGTGTGTGCCCAGGCAAGCACACAGATGTGGGGAATGATCCTGAGCTGCATCCAACTGCTTGCCCCTATTCAAGCTCACCACTGGAGTAACACACCCCATAGGGCTGTGGGGCAGCTCTGCAGGAAGACAGTGCCTCCCAGCAGGAATAGTAGGAATAGCCATCCCATTGGCACCGATTCCACACAGGCAGATGAAATCCTGCATGGTTTCTACACTCAATCCTTTTACATAAGCAAGTTTGGGGAGCTGGGCTGGCTGTCCTTGTTGCAAGGCCTCATGAGGGTCTGTTCCAAGTCTCTGCCCGGCCTCATTTCATCATTATGCCCATCTTCCTATCCAGTATCTGCATACCTGAAAACACATGGATTCCATGGAAGTCATTCCTTCCTTATTTATTCAACAGACTATGTCCATATCTTTACTGACACATTTATAGAACCAGATGATGAGACCAGAGTAGCTTTCTGACTGAGAACAAGACCCATTGAATTCAGTATCCAAAACCAAACAGTTTAGCCTGGCAGATCTAGCCTGAAAATTTTGCATAAAACCACGGTAAACCTCATTAACATCCAGAGTTTCTTCATCACCCAAATCGAAGTGAAACTCTGCTGGCATAACCCTTCCAAATGTACTACATCTCTGACATAAGCACAGCAGCTACATCTGAAACAGAAGCCATCTGAATTCAAACCTTCCTGGCAAGTGAAAAACAACACAAATATGGGAATCAAGTTTCACTTTGTACGTACGATTGTACGAATGATGCAAACAGGAAAAGCACATTCCAGTTTAGAAGTATAAATAGTACATCATTTACCGTATAAATAGTACAGTATATATACGTATGGGAAAGTACCCCTAAAACTAAAACGACCTTTCAAAAAGTGATCCACACATCAACCTTGAACAGATGCAGTTATTGCTACTACAACTCTCTCTCACTTTCAACAGAATATTTTTTTAAGTAATTTCAGGTATAAGTAATGCATAACAAGAATCACCCCAAAGACACAGCCCTTCCAGGAATATTCTCCCTGCCAGGTATTAATTTATAGAGTTGGTTATGAATGAGTAATGACAGTAACACAAGACACTTTTGGGACACTACGAACCAAATCTTCATTATGTGGAGAAACACAAGGAGGCAAAATGAAGAGCTAATTCCTGCACACTCCGCAATTCAGAATGGCTTCTCAAGCTATGCTCCAAGATGCTGTCTTTTTATCTGTTACTGTAAACCCTTCCAACATAATGAATAATTAAAAGCAGCTAGATTACATGGTATATCACATTAATGACCAGAAAACAGGCGTTTATATCATCTGCCCACTTCTCACTTTTATTACCTATAGCATTGCTGACCCCAGTCACCTCCTGAGTGTTATTCCCATTGAACCTACTCTCCACAGCCTGGAGCCAAAAGGAGTAATGACACATATCTTAAAAGAAAAAAAAAAAAAAAAAAAAAGAAGTCATCAGCAATGCCAGCAGTGCTCTCCAGTTCGGAGCTGCAGCAATACCACTTGTAACTGCACCTACCTCAAAAACCACTCAGGCTCTGAAAAGGCTATTTCTCAGGTTTTTCACAATAGCATGCTCCTTGGCACAGAGCAAGCGTGGCAAAACTTAATCCCAGAGATAACAGATCTCACCAGTTTGTGGAAGTGTGGTAGGAACAGAAACTTGATTAGCAACCCTGCATGCCACCAACATTCAATGCAATCTGTCTTCATTTCTGAAGAACAGCATCAGTCCTCACAGACTTGCCAGGAAAGAGAGGAGGAAAAAAACCAAAGTGGACAGACTATCAGTGGTAGGACATATCTGAACTTAGATTTGCTGTGGAGTAGTGTGCATAGTATTCACAGTAAAGAACTCAGACTAAAGTCAGGTAAGTCCTCAATTAGTTTATGTAGTATCCAAATATAATGCCACTAAGAGAGGAATATGATATCAAGAGAAGAATTAGCAAGGCAATTAGCTCAAAAACTATTTATGAGAAGTAGCATTTCTCTTCTCTAAGAATCATTTAATCTTGTTTCTATTGCATCCCAGCCTTTCCTCGAAGGCCCCTTCCCCATTTTCTCGGCTATGCAACCAGAAAAAGCAAAAAACATCACAGATCATCATTTCAGCTATTTACAGCATAGTCAATCGCCCAAACCCCACATGTGTGTCCGGCACATCTGCCACCATCCTGCAGGCAAACAAACAAAAAAAAAGGATCCAAGATATGATACGCAACAAGATTTTCAGCATGTGAGTTGCAATGATGTATTTGCAAGGCAGCATCCCGGCTACAAACCGCCCTACAGGGGCACAAGCAGATGGCTTGATATTATTCTCCAGACCTTGGACTGCCAAATGGTAATAGGGCTGTAAATCACTGCCTTAAAAAAATCAGACTGGAAGTGTAAATGTGTGGGTTTATTTCTTTATCAAAACGTGTATGGTGTATCTATATTGCTGCCCGTTGTACAAATATTTGCTTCTTCGAGAAGCTCTACATGTAATGTTTTGGCTTAACAACTGGCCAGCCTCCAGCAGCCCAGAGAAGTACTACTTGCTTGCAGACGTTAGTCAGAAATACAAGCCACATTTGAGAAGGAAGAGACTGGAGATGGATTCGGATTCTCCAAATGGTGAATGAAATACTTCAGATCACCTCAGCTCTCAAACTATCACAATCCTATCAGATATATATGAAATACAGTGGAGGAAATGTTACTTTCTCTTTACTTCTCAGAACAGTTAAATCTCTTCTCAGCCCCTAAACTCTTCACTGCTTATACAACGGTCTGGGCTATAACTAACTCCAGACTCCCACCACCACCAAACTGCAGTGCACTTTGCTACCTTATCTCTGCCCACTCCAAAGATCACTGAAGTCAGTAAAATGATTATCTGTTGAGAGCAATAGCTGTGGATTGGGATTTGCAGACTCCAGGAAGTTTACCCAAGATCTCATCTGGTATTTTTTTTGTTTTTTCTCTAGATTAATTCAGACCATTGAATCTGAGACATTTTAGATAATATTGAAGTTAATCTGGGAGTGGGGGGGAGCAGAGGTGGCAGCGCTGAATAATTAGTCTTAAGTACCCTATTAAAGGATGAATTATTTAATCTCTATCTTGTTATAAAACAGAGAATAAAATGCAAAAGGATTGATTTCAATAGGTGCTGCTGGTAATATTTCACAATTGAAAGTTTGAAACTGAAGAAATATTTTTTTTTCCAAGTGGGTTATGGACCAAAAGTTGATGAAAAAATCTAATGTATGGAACAACAGTGAACCTAAAAAGAGAACTGGATCACAAATGGAGCAAACTTTTGAAGTGGCAAGGGGAGAGAAAACACTACTTCTGCACAGCTAGAAAGACAACAGTATTATTTAACACATGAAAAATGAGACCCAAATTCAGTTTCTATAACTGGTGATGTCCCAAAGATATATTCGATTTCCTTTTTAGCCTCACTTCCTCGCCAAGAGGTATAAATGTCACCTTCACTTCCTTCTCCATCTCCACAAGGTCAGGGAGCTTTACACCCTTCTTCCTGGGATGACTGTGAAACTTGCCTGTTCAGCACACTGCCACAGAGACTATTGATCTCTGCAGTTGTACCAAAGTCAATGACAGCCCCCTAGGAAAGAGTGAGTTGGAGAAGCCTGCCCAACTAGAGGAACATAGGCAGGAAAAATATCTGAAAATAAGTGTGATTATGGAAGAGGTTTCAAGAATCATCCCCTAGAAGAATTTTGAGAAAGAATGAGGAAAACCAGAAATGCATACTGTTTTGGTGGTGACCAAATTCAAAGGAATGAGACTAATAAACAATTCAGTCAACATCCAGCTCGTCTCCAGGTTACCCCAACAAGGATGAGAATGCCTGTATTTCGGTATGGTTATTTTAAAAAGCTTTAAGCATGAGCCCCTCAAAAATTGCCTGAATGTCTTCAAAGAACAAAGAGTGCTAATGTTGTAAGGCCAAATGATAAGCTTCTAATAGCCAGTACTGAAATCGGTTTCTTAATCACTCCTTAATAGCAAATTGGTTTTTGGAAGTCTAACAACTTCAAATCACCAAGATTTTAAATACTAGCCCTGAATGAAAGATGTTAGAAGATATTCTTTGCTATTAAATCTATAAATAGACTCAAAATTTAGCCTAGTTTTTAATTCTCACTGATATGCCCAACAAGACAATTAAAGTGTTTTTGCAGATAGAACAGTTTTCTTAATAAGCAGCTCAGACACCAAAATCTGCAGTCAGTTCATAACTGCTTCATTAGCACATTCAGCTTAGGAGTTAGGAACAATTGCTTACTTGAATTACTTACCTAGCTTACTCCTTCTTTTTTCAGAAAAGTTAACAGTTAAAGGTTAATCTAAATTAAATGCATTTATCCTCTTGCACTACAAACTTGGAGCAAAAATGAAGAGATCCTGATATGTAAGAAGCACTGACATTTAGAATCACCAGCACCATCTATCACTGAAATCAATGTAAGCACGAATCTGGGGGAATTATTCCATGAACCAGTGAGCGGATGGAAAAATCTTCTCAATAACACATTCAGGGTCTCCCTAACAATACACCACCCTGATTTTCAGTTTAGGAAACAAAGGGAACAGGCAAAACATAAGAGCTATAGGTAAGCATAAATTCAGGTTAGGAGTGAAAGGGAAATTTGGATTTTTCTCATTGTCACAACAAAAAGACACTCAAACCTGGCTTACTCCTTGTGTTCTTGCATAGATGACACCGTGATATTGCCAAGTCCAGCATGTTGCACTTGGAATTGGGCCTACGCAACTGCATTAACATTCTGATTCACAACATTAAAGATTAGATTTATAGCCCATCCTACACTGACTACAGAAACACTGTCAAAGTAAAACCGGAGGCTTTGACATCACTCTATGAGTAAGAGCACAAGAGCAGTAATTCTGTGTCAGCCACAAACGTGACATTCTTCAGGAGCGGGGAAGGGAATGAGCGGACGCATCCGCGCTTGCCTGAGCAGACAGGCAGCCACATACACAAAGACACAAATCTATCCTTGTGCCAGCACTCACTGCTCTGTCTTCCTGGGGAAGCTACACCCACTTATGCTGATTTGCTCTGCAGATACTTTTAGAACCAGATCAACCTGTGCAAATCCACAGAACCATAAAATCCAGTGGATCAGTGCCAGTGTGCAGCAGAGGAGAATCTGAATTTTGCTATACCTTTGACTGAAGGGTTTTACGAGGGAGGGAATTCCTTTTCTTTCAGCTTATTTAAATGACCTGCAGTTACTATGGTTACTCTTAAGGCATTCGAAATCTGACTGCGTGATGCAATTGGTGAAATGACAAGGCACAAAAATTGATGTTCCCGTGAAACAGGCTGTTCACCCAGGACAGAGACTGTAAATAGCTGGTGGTGAGGATCTCATATTTAGCCCATTGGCTCCACCTCAAACACTTTCAGTTCTATCAAATTAGCATTTCCACTGTAGCTCTCTTGGTGACATGGGACACGAGTGCTTTTGTTTCAACAAAGCCCACTGTGTGAAGTTCACTCCACCGAGGCTTTAAGACAATAGAGAAATGCCATTCAAAGAGCAGGAAACAATGAGATATTATCTCTCTCATTTATCTGGCCTATCCGTCAGACAGAGAGCAAGAAAATCTTGTTGCTTTAACAAATTATGTCATAAACTGCAAAAGAAGCTGCAAACACTCTCCTTTCTCATCCTGCTATGGCTGTATTAGCTGAGTGTTAAGGAGACTTTCTCTGAGTGTTTGGGCTTGTCCATTTTCCCTCATAGGCTTTATGAAAATACTGCGCCCAGCATTGTAACAAAAGCCACGAAAGCTGTAATGAGTTAATGAACAGAATATGGGAGCACAGAAGTAGCCACTGATCTCTCTCGAGCACAGTTACTTACACAAATACCAGTGTAGACATTTTCAGCCTAATAAAACCTGTTATTTTAATAATGTAGAAAGTGTTGGTGTAACTTTTTTTATCCACATTCATTTTAATTCATTAACCTGCCCCAGGCTGACTACTCAATATTTTACCATTTCTTCTTCATCCTTAGCCTGGTATCATGTGTGACAACAAAACAAGGGAAAAGGTGGAGGAAGAAGGAGTTGTTTGTTAAATGAAATCTAAATGATGGATTCAGATAGATGCTTTCCATTATTAAAAGGAGCTGAAGTGTTAGTTTTCCAAACTGCAAGAGTACAATACTGATTTCAAAAAATACAAATCTAATGCAAAACAGAAAGACAGTCCTGCTTTTTTTGTTCAGCAACTACGACCTAAGCTAAGGATGCCCAGTTTTGCCCTGTAGCAGAGGCTGCCGTGATGACACCTCCAGTAAGGCATGGCGTTGCCAGTTCAGGCCCTCATCCTGGTTCACCGATGCCCCTGAGAGCTGGGCCACTGACTTCACAGGTCTAAGGATTAAACCTTTAGGTCTCAGTACAGTTGCCACATACCACAGGAGTAATACCAGCTGAAGGTTTCTGGCAAGCAAGGGACACAAAAGTTCACGGCTAAAACTGTTCACTTGGCCTTCCGAAGCTTCCTTTTTTGATATTGCCTCTCAAAAGCTGTGTCACGGTAGTAAATTTGTAATCAATAAGGTGTCCAGTGTCCCCTCAAACATAAACCAAAATTCTAGAATCAAATCAAAGACCTTTGAGTGAAGTCTCAAGGGAGACAGGACTCAATGTTAAGTTACATTTCAATAAAAATATAATGTCTAGGACTCACAAGTTGCACTCCAAATGACAGGTGATCCCTTTTGACTCATCCTCTGCAGTACATGTCCTTAGCTCACCAAACCACCTTTTAATCTAATGCCTTCAGCTTTAAGAGCAGTTTCTCACTAAACCCACTTTAGTTACTCCCTCTAAAATTATGTACTTATGTCAGCATTAGTTTAGAATTTTGTTTTTAAAAACTCCTTCTAGACCACTGTGCTTGCAGAACTCGAGGCACCTATTCCTTTTTTACAGCACTACATCAGCGGCAGAAGCAAGGTCAAAACCCACAGACAAAGCTCCACCAGTTTCTGCAGTGCCAAGAAATACTTGTATTATTTAGTTTCATCAGATATGAACTGCTGCATAAAATGGAAAGTAAAATGCACTCCAGCCACGTCTCTGGACTGCAAATTTGGGATGTAACAACACACGGAACTAAGCAGCAAAGCAACAACCCTGTCCTTAAACACACCTCCCACTCCTAATGGCTAGCAAGGCCCCAAACCCTTTGCATGTTTAATGTAGGGACCTTTACCTCTGCATATGCAGGTCATGGAAAGGCAGGAGGGAGGGCTGAGTGAAGGGGCCCCAAACGCTTCTCCAAGCCTTTGGATATAGCTGTATTGTTAAGCTACAGCAGGAGAACGAGAACCCTGGATGTACAGCAGCTGTTTGTGTTTCAGCAGGCCGAATATGGCTGGCTAGGCTACAGAATAAGCAGCAGGAGTCCTTGCTTTGCCAGTTCAGCCTTACCTTACAGAAAAGCAGATGAGGAGGAACTCTCTTCATTCCCTGTGCCCTCCAGGTTACTGCAGCTACTCAGCATGGACTGATTCTACCCTGGAGGGCAGTCGACCAATTGACAGTTCAAAAAGATAAAGAAATGTTCAGGGAAATCATCACAGAATGAAATCCTGTTTCTAATAAAAAATAAATGGTAGATTAACCAGTGTGACTTAAACTGTTAAGTCACACTAATGGCCTCATCATGATTCCCAGCATTTCTATTTCCTCTGGATTAGTAGAGTTGAAGTCATTCTTTGGTGCTAAAATAGCAATTGTACATCTCAGAGGATATGGCAAACCACCATCACAAACACAACAAGTACCCCTGATCACACAAGTTTTAGCTACATCATAATCTCTCACACATTCTAGTCTGTAAGTCTTGCCATGCAGTCCCACAGGCTCTTCATCAAAACTGTTATGTTACAGCACTGGGCAAAAAAATAGGAGTGAGGGCAGGGAAGCAGACAGAAAAACTCCCATTAAAAATATACTCTGGAAGGCCATTACAGTATCCATCAAACAGCAAAATTAATAGAGTGTTGATTTAGGGGATATATTTCCAAAACATTAGAGTCAACATTTCCAGCTTTTCTAAGAACTATTTGGTAATTTAAGAGCTTAAGATGCTACTTTTGCAACCCAGACCAGCAGGATTGATGCTACACTTCTGCTTCTATGTTTTCTTCACAGCAGTTTTCTGGCTAGGGCTCCAGAATGCAATGGAAAGACCACAGCAGTCACTGAAAAAAACCTGAACCTATTCACACAAGGTGCTGGAAATTAAATGATTAATCAGCCATCAAGCTGAATGCAGAGGGGTTTGTACCAGTGAACCTGAACGGTGATGTTGCCAAACTGCTCTTTTACACCTGTATATGTGTCTCAACCTGCAGGAAGAGTGGATAATCCATCACATCAGGTATATTTCTGATGAAACATTAAAAAAACCCCAATAACTGTACACCACTGGAGTCATCAGAATGGGAAAACAGAATAGTTTTGAGTTCCATTGGCTTCTTTCCTTGTAGTTGCTTTTGAAATTAAAGTGGTATTTCTCCCCACAGGCCAGATACTTTCATCACACATTCCACAGTCTCTCCTCATGTGCTGCTTAGGTGTTCCTCACTTCGTTTGCTCTGGCAAAAGTCGTGCTGGCACAACTGGAAGTTAAACTCATATAGTGACTGCAAGTTTAAATTCAAGATAAGCAAGATCATTTCACTGATGTTACTTAAAAATAAAGGACCTAAGTGTGTCTGCAAATTCTCTCATTTCCATGGAGTTATGTCAGTAGGGTACATTTCAGTACTATTCTCAAAAAAGAAGAGCAAAGGACACAGACCCACTAAAAGGCAGGGCACGGATATAGTAGGCAACTGGCAAATCCACCCGATCAAAGAAATCAAGGTTTTGACAATTCCATCCCTCATTTCTCTCATTTTGCCTAAAAGCCCCTTCCCAAATACAACCACATTGTAAGCATTTGCTTGTATTTCAATATCTCAGTTAATTTACAAGTGTCTCATGAAGCTGGGACCTAACATGAAGACAGGGTATTGAGCATGTTTCCATCCTAAAACATCTAACACTCCAAGATGTTGGAACATTCCACAGCAGCAGTTCTGCAAAGACATTGAAAGCAAAGGTTCTTTTCATCCCTTTCTTAGAAAGCCTTACAGTTAAGTAAAATTCCTTGGAATAATACAAGCAACAGGACAGGAGGAAATGGCCTCAAGTTGTGCCAGGGCAGGTCTGGCTTGGATATTAGGAAAAATTTCAAGCCCTGGAGCAGACTGACCACCATCCCTGGAGACATTTAAAAGATGTCTAGATGTGTCACTTAGGGATATGGTTTAATGATGGACTTGGCAGTACCGGGTTAATGCTTGGACTCGATGATCCTAGAGATCTTTCCCAGCCTACATGAATGATTCTTATATATCACAGGTATAGGTTAAAACAGGTATCTATTTGCATAATATATGCAAAACAGATATCCATTAAGTTATCTATAATTACATGAGCTCCCTAATATTACACCACAGGTGCAGGAGAAATTACTATGCACACAGCACCAAAGACTTCATGGAAATACGTTAATTACAAATGAGAATCAGAATATCCCTTAGCATTTAATCTTTTCTTCTGATCCAGCATAAAAGGAATGAGACTCTGTGCCTCCACATACATGTGTAGAGGTGCATGCAGACACTTTTCCTTGCCTGTTGATAAAGGAGAGATACGTCTCAAGAAGGGCCCTTCAGTACCCTGGCAGCTTTGACAGCCACTGTCATTACAGCTTATCAAAAACAGGACATAGCATGATACCAGTATGTAAAAATCCCGTCCCCACTTCTGCCCTTTCCTTGACGTTTCTTATCATTTGGTGCCAACACTGCTTTACATTGTGGGATTATCACTGACAGACATAATTTCAGAGTAAAATTTATAACAAATTAAAGACCTGGCTTTCTTCTGTCATCATTAATTCAGAGAACCATGAGTTTCATAAAAGCACAAAATTCACTAAAGGTCACATCCACTGTCCAAAGAAGTCAAAACTGTATGTCCAATGAATTAAAATCTGATGAGTATGGATGAAACCCTAAAACTGTAATAGGAAACATATTCCATTAAGAGATCACTTAAGAAGATCATAACCCACTTCAAGGACTAATTTGAAAGGTCTTTATTTTAAAAGAAACTATGGTACAACCAGCTTTACTAGTCAGTTGTACAGTCCCTTTGAGAGACTTTGCCTTGCTTCTTACCCGAGGGTGAAGCTGCAACGACAGCAGCTACAAAGAAATCACAAGCTCGGTAGATTTATGTTTACAGAAACTAGAAAAGTGCTAACAAGGGAAAGAGTACTTTTCACAGGTTCAAAGCAGAGCTCTTCTGGTTTTGGTTTTAAGTCTGGTTTGATCAGAATCAATCTTTTAATTCCCTCCTAATTCTTCCCCCCCAGGCCTGTCTTTTCTTGTCTGCCTGTAAATGAAGACCTAGAGAAGATCCATATTTGAGGGCCCGTGCCAACCTTTTGTGAAAGTGAATAAACAAGCATTAACAAAAAACACAATCTGCTTAATTTTGGGCCAATTACTGTCTTCTATATTATCCCAGCAAATCCAGCTATTTGTGAGTTGGAATAAGAACCACTGTCTGCATCATCCCACAGGCTGTTTTGACGACACCACTTCTACCTCATCTCCAGCAAGGTTAGCTACCAAGATATTAGTCCAAACCTGAAAATGAAGAATTGCTGATTTTTTTTCAAATTGAGTTCAATGACAACACTGAAAGTCAAAATTTTAAAACATTTTTATCTAAGGCTTCTAATTTACACTGCCACTAACTTTCTACTTTGCCATGAACGTTTTTAATATTTTGCTTTCTGTGATCTGATCAATGGGAAATAAATGGACATTTCACTAAGAATTCTGTGGCCATCTCAAGTTGTGCACTTGAAAAACCAACCAACCAACCAACCAACCAACCAACCAAAAGCTTATGGGAGATATTTCAAATATTTATTGGTCTGCACACTGAATTAAATGGGTTCTCTTCAATTGGCTCTAAGAGTCTTTGCTCACCTCACATGAAATTGTCTCAGACAGGTAAAATAGTTTTCAACACTGACATGAGACCTATTTGCTCCAGCAATGAACACACTAAGATGCATTGGCAGACTAAGGTAGGACGAACTCATACTGAGTTCACTATTTGCTATAAATCTCAAAAATACTTCTAGGCATTTGTAATGGTTTGGCACGGCCTGGTTTTAGGTAGCAAGGGGGTCACAAAGATGGCTCCTGTGAGAAGCTGATAGAAGCTTCCCACCATGTCCAGCAGAGCCAATGGCTGATGGCTCTGAAGATGGACATGCCGCTGGCCAGAACTGGACCAATGAGAGAGGTTGGTAATGCCTCTGTGATGACATATTTAAGAAAAAAATCAAAACAAAGTCACAAGATCGTGGATTCTAGTCAGAGGAGAGGAGGAGGTGAGAACATGTGAGGGAAAAAACACGGTGGCACCAAGGTCAGTGGAGAAGGAGGGGGAGGAGGTGCGCCAGGCACCGGAGCTGAGATTCCTCTGCAGGCCGTGGTGAAGACCATGGTGAAGCAGGTTTTCTCCCTGCAGTCCATGGGTCCACGGGGAATGCAGAGATCCACCTGCAGCCTGTGGGGGAGGTGCCCACGCAGGAGTGGGAGGATGCCTGCAGGAGGCTGTGCTCCGGTCAAAGACCCGGTGGAGAGAGAGGGCCCTTGCTTCCAGGCTGGAGCAGCCTGTCCTTGGAGGACTGCACCCCGTGGGAAGAGACCCACACCACAGCAGTTTTGGGAGGACTGTGTGCCCTTGGGATGGACTCACGCTGCAGCAGGTACGGTTTGGCTGCTGCTCGTGAGAGTGGACCCACGCCGGGAAGTTCACGGAGAACTGTCTCCCGTGGGAGGGACGCCACGGCCTCACAGGGGAAGACTCCTCTCCCAGAGCAGCAGAAGAAAATCTCAGTGATGAACTCACCAAACCTCCATGCCCCGTCTCCCTGCACTGTCGGTGGGAAGGAGGGAGGGGCTGGGGGGAGAAGGTGTTCTAAGGGCTTATTTTACTTCTCATTACCCTCCTCTGATTCTGTTAGTAATAAATTCACTTTGCAACTTAAGTTGAGCCTGTTTTGCCCTTGAAGTGTTTCTCCCAGTCCTCATCTCACTCATGAAGCGTTCGTTAATTTTTTTTTTTTCCTTTTCCCTCCTCTACCCAGCCGTGGCAGGGGAGGGTGAGCAAGCGGCTCTCATGGGTACCTGGCATTGGGCCAGTGTGAAAGCACAACAGCATTAAGTTCCACCAAAATTTTATTTGATAAAGAGGATTTAGTTAAAAAAAAAAATAAATCTACTTTCTAGTCCATGTGTGATACTAAAGCCAGTCTGGAATACAAATGCTCTAGTGCTGAACATTTCCCTGGTAAAATAGTTGCAGGATGTGGTCATTAAAACACTGCACTGAGATGCAGAAATCTGGATTTCAACTCACAGCTGTGTCACAGAATTCCTCAGCAAGTCTGAGATGTTATTTAATCCCCTTGTGAACAACATATTCAATGAAGTTTATTATTTTCTTTATAATATCTATCATGCACTTACTGAATCTAGCAAAACAGGGTTTGAATCACATTTCAATCCCCACAGTGCCTCTGTAGTATTGAGTTCTGACACCAATTCCTCACCATGGGAAGCCAGCTGGCAAAGGAAGCTGTGGTTAAAAAATACGCCTGCAAGTGTCTTTCTACAAATCCAATTAAAAACTGGCTGCCCTATCAGTAAGAAAGGGATATACTCAGCTCTGCTGAACAATTCGCTGATAAAATCCTATTGACAAGGTAAAATTCACAGTGCCAGCTCCACAGACCTGGTGTAATTCACCAAGTGCTGCTAGAATGGCAGTTCTGTAAGACCCGAAGGCCTGGAGTCTGTCATGGGATACACCAGGCACCAAGTGACAGAGCCACAAACCAACAGCAGTAAGAAAAGCAAATCGTTTCACCCAACCATCCAAAAAGCATTGTTTCCTGCCTGGCATATCACGGTAGATGAGAAGACACCAGTTCTCCAAACTGCCATAAAGGCAAAACAAAGAGAATCCACATGCTTTGATTATGCATGAGCTTGGTTCCAATGAGAAGAGTTGCATTAATGAAATGCCTTTGATATTTACATAGACATTGCACTAATTTCCACAGGGACAGCTCTTTTCCAGGGATGTTAAACACTAGGCTGATGGCAAAACAAGCAGGACCATAAGAAAAGGAAATGATGATGTCAGTTTTCCTATGGGTTTGTGTGACAGTTGGTTTCCAGTGAGGTGCAAACTTGAATTTAAAATTTTCTTTAGGCTACAATTCTTGCAACAGAGCTTTTTCACTTGCAGCTCTGGTGCCTAATAAAGGTTATACCCGTGACGCTCTTTTCTGAGCAGAGCATTTATGAACCCCCTCTCCCGCACTGCGGAGGCTGTTACCTTTCTGGTCAAATTTGGATTAAACTGGCCAACAGATCCACTGCTGGAATGGGAAAAAGATGGAAGACAAACAAGGATGATAAAATTGTTCATGATCACATGGGCCTTAATCCCTCATGAATCTAGTAAGCTATCAAGAAGTAGCATGTAAAGCCCAGTTATCTTAACCTTTCTCAAAAAGCTTCCAAAGTTCTCCAAGCTGGTTCAATAAATAAACAGAAATATTCAAAGTACAAGTGGAAAATGAACAACAGTGAGAGATGATGGGAGAGACTTCTATATATAAGTACAGAATTAGTACTTTGCACTATTTCTGCCTCAGCACATTAACCTTCCTCTCTCTGCCCTCCACTTCCCTTTAGTTACTCACCATGAAATAAGTCTTTTAATTGCTATGTAACTAAAGCTCTCTTTCTGGCAGATTGACTGAGAAGGCCAAGCTGGTGTCTGGGGACTACAGGCCCTTTGGTGACAGTTTTAATTCTGGTCAGAGCAGAAAAGTCAATAAATCATTCTCGCAGAAGTTGTTTCTGACCCTGAGCAAGCCCTGGGAGGAGAGATGCAATCTCTATTCACTAGGAAATAAAGTCTTGTTCATTTTTTAATTTTTTTTTAACTTTTAGAGACAAAACAAAGAAGTAAAAGAGAAAAGAGAGATAGGTTCAAGAAAGGCAGGAAGGTCAAAGTCCAGCTTTGACCAGCTGGAAGAGAACATTCTATAAAGTTGCTTGATGGACCGAGTTCTGACTCATCTGAAGCAGAGCTGCACTGCCAGTGTATCAGGACACTGACCCAAACTCCAAGAAGGCAATAAACATACAACCAGTCTTCTTGCATTGTCCTCATGTGTTTTGTCTTTTTCTTGACCATATATGAGCTTCCATCGGTCAAATTAAATTTTTCTTCTTCCAGATTTAGGCAGGGTTTTTTGGGTTGTTTTTTGTTTTGGTTTTTTTTTTTTTTAGATAGACCAAAAATATTTTTAGGTAATCAGCAGAAATGTTTCAATTAATACTAGGTAAGGCATCCTCTCAGAGACTGCAAATAAATACTAATTAATCACATGATTTTCCCCTCCTCTCCAATCCTCTTTGTGGTCTTTGGTGACAGTAGCTGTTACACCTCTGGCCTGTTTATATCCACATTCACCCTGTGAAACTTCACCAGTCTCTGTGAGATTTACTTTTAACTGACAGAACATGTAAATTTCCAACTTAATTTTCTATTTTTAAGGATATTTTAAAGTGATGTGTTCCAGCAGAACAGGGAATTTATTTGGAATCCCCCAATCATCAGAAGAGCAGGAAATGAAGGATCAATGACCCTGGGTATACAAGTTTCCAATGCCAAGCAAATTATTGTCAAGGTGCTATCGTGTTAGTACCACAATGACAAGACTCCTTCAGAAATATCAGTAAGTAGGTAAACGTTGTCACACGTGTAAAAACTAATGTGTTCTGACATCGTTTCATGCTCACACTGCATTTATTTTATATGGTTGTGTCTGACCTTCCCTTTGACCAATATGGATTTTAGCACTGGCTTTGCTGGAAACAGGAATAAGTGAACAAAGATCCAAAACAACCTTAGTATGGTGTAAAAGGAAAAACTGAAGTGATTACGATTCTCAGCAAAAAAAAGAGCTAGTTACAAAGGATAAATGCAGCAGGTATCAGCAGTTACTGCTGTAATCCCACACTGTTTCACTTGAGAGAAAGATTAATTCTCTGCTGCACTTGGCATATCTAAAAAATTACAATGTCCTGTCTAAGTCACAGCAGAGTTAAAGAAAACAACCCCAGCACATCCATGCTTTATTATCGCTTCACTTCATCATCGACTAGAACACAAGAAAATCAATAAGAATCCTATAAGAACACATCCACCATAATAAAATATGTGGCTTACATATATCAAATCCTAACAAGTGCGCTTGCATGCTCAGTAGAGAAAATCACTTCATAAAACAATCCCAGGAGAGAACTAAAAAACAAAAAAGGTGTCTAAGGAGGGGACAGAACTGAATGATATATCCAGAGGACAAGGAGATAGCTATAAGAACTCATCATCAGTATAGTGGACTTGACAGGCCAATGTTTCTATCCATTATTCTAAACCTTAGATAACTTTTTACCTCCAAAGAGCCATATGTATTTAGTTTGTTCATTGCCCTGTACAACAGGAATTTCCATTTACCAAATCTACAAATTTACTAATCCTTTTAATCAAAAAGACTTCTGTTATTTGAAGATACATTTTTTACAGTGTTTCCCTATGTTAAAGACTAGTATTCTAACCCAGGATCTGTCTCAAGTGGTTACCTACAATCCCTTCCAGAATTAGCTTCTACTGACCTCCAGTATGCAAGCCAAGATATTAAAAAACAATAGGATTAATTTTTAAGTAATAGTACCCCTATTTCTGTAATTACTAAGATTACTGACTAGGAGAGAGTAGACAAGATTTATCTTTTTTGTTTGTGGTTTTAAAATTAATTTTCCTGTCTTCTCCAGTTTGTTTGGCACATTAAGCAACTCCTTTATGTGTAGCCTTTTTTTGGCAGTGTGTGTCCTTTCCTAGTCATCAAGAAATCATTTAGTGAAAAATACTACAAGTATAACTGAGACATAAGATTTTTCAGCAAGGAAAACATAATGAAGAAAAATAAAGAAGAAAGTGTAGGCCTGAGAATTGCCTTGGTATTGTGGCTTATGTGCTTTTCCAAAAGACCTAGCTTAAAAGAGAAAAAAATGTGAAGAGGAAAGAATAAATAAATAATTTAAGCTGTACCATTTAACAGTCCTTTACTATCATGTTGTTTTCCCAATCAGCTAAAACGCAAATTCAGAGTGAGAGTGCCCCTTGAATGTTCACCTATTCCAATTTCCTTGATCTTGGATACTGCCTCGTACTCCCGATTGCTTTTACAACATCCTTTTATTGAGCTTTCTTTACACTGTAGTCCCATAAGGCCAGAGAGACTCCTCAAATCAATTCTCAGTGCACCTGAATCAATTTCTGAAGCTCACCATGTCAAGGGAGCAACCTTTTTTGAGACTAGAGCAGTCATACGAGTTTCTAATACAGTGCATTAAATTTCTTCTGTAATTCAGTGTCAGGCTTTAAACCTACTGCAGACAGTAGATATAACATACACTTGTAAAAACAGAGAGTAGGGTATAAACTTGCATTACAGGTATTATAGCACACATTTGACACAATAGTTCCCTTCTACTGTGAAAACAACAATGGAATAGTTCCAATTTCTCAGCAAGATCCTGACATTCGGGCACAACTCCTCACAAAGCACAAGCTCGTGAATTAGTTCTACATCACAGAAACAGGACTTGAAACTTTGATAAGGATATTTAAAGATAAAGAACAAAACCCACTGATTCTTTGGATTCAGGGCAAGATTCCAGAGGATTCACTAGTGTACCCAGGAAGATGACCTGGTTTCTGTCACTTAAAGAGGGGAAATTACATACAATGTATTAACAAAAGAAGTCTAGAGAAACTCACAAAGTGTGGCATCTCTGTGAAGATCTTCCAGGATCTGAGCCGGGCACACTCACAACTCATTCAGGAACTCTGGTCTCCAAGAAGCAAACCAGCAGGTGCTATTAGTCCCACACTCACAATTCTCATCTCCCCAATAAGAAGAGCAAATTATGATGATTTAGTTTGCTCTCAGAACAGTTCCTGAGTGTCTGTTCTGCCGATGTTTGCTCCTGAATATGCCATTATTCATTCTCTACTTTTCTCAGCAGAACCATATTTGCGCCGTATTTACTATAATACTCTCAAAGGACAGGAAAATGGATCATTTGCCTCTTTCCTCCAGCACCTAATTGTAAGACCCAGCAGTACTTCCCTGCTTACTAACAACACAAAAGTGTCATTCCCATATCAAATTAAGAAGGTACTCCAAGCTCATGAAGAGAAACTTTAATTACAGAGGCCTTGAAAAATCTCTCTATACAGATTTAATATTCTTAAATGTGCTGCTCATTAATAACTTAATGTGAAAAAACCAGCACATTTTTATTACTTTAATGTTATTTACAAAATAAATTGAAGGTCTGCAAATATAGCAAATTACTCCTGTTTTTTGCTCAAATTTTGAATACTGTTTGTAAGTCACATGCCTCAAAACAGTATTTAATTAAAAACACTTAGGAACAGAAGACAACTTTAGAAAAGAAGACAAAACAAGGTGTTGCATTTGCCTATTCCTATTTTTCCTAGTTCAGTTTATTTTAAGCAGAGTAGTTCTTCCTTTTCAGGAGCTCCAAATTCTTTCCTCATTAATAAATAAACAAAAATCTTTCAGCTTTTTATGTTAAGTGAATGTGTTTAATTATATACCTGGATTTTGTGTATGTGTGTGCATTTAAATGTACAAATACGTACACATATACTTATGCTCTTATCTACACAAAAGAGAGAGAAGTGGGGAAAGAGGCACATGGATAAAGAATTCCTATTTCCTTCTTACACATTTCCGGCACCAGGTCCAAATGCAATGAAAACTGATCTTCTAAAAAATGGCTGGAATGACTATTAGTGTAAAGTTGATGCTTGAATAACAGAGAAGATGCAGAAATTAACTGTGACCAGAAGGAAGCCATTTTCTCCCAAGCTCCCAACCCAAAACCAGCTTCTGCTTCTTGTTGGAGGCGATACAAAAATCCCCAGTAACCTCTGGGGGATTCTTACCCTCCAGTTTATTTGAAAGGTGTTGTCCATGGCAGGTCAGTCTGAATATAGGATTCTGCTTTGGAATAAAAACCCAAGGAGCCTTTCCTGGTTCTCATCATTCAGTGGCTCAGCTGGAGTCACGTCGTGGTGGTTTTTAATCCCATCACAACACAATACCAAAACAGCAAGAGAGAACCCACGTACTTGGATGAGCTTTGCAGCCAAAAATCTGGCGCTGTATGTAATGTGTCTTAAAACACATCTTTGAATCCATTCTCAACTAATGACCCATTTTAATGGTAAGAGACTATACTGCTCTGATTCAAACACAGCAAAGCATAAAAGCCCCCTTCTAGTCAAATATGAAAGTACGTTGTTACACTTTCATGGCTGAGCACAACCATGATTACTTCCTAACTTTCATGTTTCCATAAGAAGACGTATCACTACCAGTCTCCGCTTCCCGCTTCAAAAACTTCTCACACTCTGTAAGCAGCCAGAGAGGTGACATTTTATAATTTATCTGCTCTGAATTTTTGTAATGGTGTTTATTTTCACACCTTGTTTTACACCAAGTAATTATTACCTTCTGGAAAGCTTCACATATCACTTGGCTCTCAGTAGATTAAGTCCCTTGAAGTGGGTTTATACGCACAGGAAAACCCTCAATTCCCTCCACACAGGAGAGTTGTTAAATTGGTTTGTCAAGTGCCTCCCTAAAACCCCGAGGTTGTTTTCTAAGTTGGGTGGGGAGGTGATCGATTACTGCAGAGTAAAAGGAGACTTTCTTCCTCCCACAGCGGCTTACACTGACACCAGTCACTGGCTATGGCTTTCTCCTTTCTCTGTGTTCGTAAAGTCCACACCCAAACAGGGTAAGATAACTGCAATGAAAGTGGGGCTAATGGGGGTAATAGAATGGAACTGAGAGTTTGACAGCCCATGCAGGCAGGGAAAGAAATTAAGAGGACATTCCTGGCCAGAAGTGACACAGGTACAAGGAAGAACAAGAACATCCATTTCTTCCCCCTTTGTCTTAACCAAGCAATTATTCAGCAAAATGGGCAGCCACATTACAATCTTTTTATTACTGTTAGCAACCTAAGTATTTGAACAAATCTTATGGCAAACTCTAGTTAACAGGAAAGATTTTACTTCCAGGAACAGTTTTAGCTCCCCTGTCGCCACCCTGCTCCTTCTATTTTTGCACCAAAAAGAAGGAGGGATGATGCATAAAGGAATATGTCCAGAAAAGTACATGGAGTTCTGTTGGTTTGTCCTTCTAGTGGTCTGCATCACGATACCACAAATGCAAGGGGACACAAACAGCAGGAAAAACAGTGGCTAAGCAGGTGAATTGAGGAAAGAGTTGTATTTCTCACTGCAAGCATGCAGCACTAATTCCATTTCATACAGGCTGGCTGGCTTAACCTCAGAACTCCTAACCTCCTTCCAAATTATGCCACATCCACTTCCCAGAATCTCTCTGTTTCAGTGCTTACAAATACACTCATTTTAACTCATGCAGTCACTCAAACATTTCTGCAGGCACTAAGATGTCAGGCAGTGTCAACATACACAGTATTGCAGTTACACTGGTGTAGAAAAACAGGAGAGTCACTGCTGCACAATATTACAGGTCCCTCTAATTTTTATATTTTGAGTTCCCAGAACACTTGTGAGAATGAACTGCTACAAATTTCATCCATGTTCAATATTCATTGCATGCAAAATCTTGGAAGAACTCATGCTTAGGCTCCATACACACCAAGGACCCCAGAATCAGGCACAGGAGGATACACAAAGATAGCAACTTCCTTTTTTCACACCTAATTACAGTCTCAGGTGTTTCAAAAGAAGCAACCACAGCATGGAAACAGATCTTTTTGTATGCAAAGAAAGTATATAGAGAGGTAAAAATATGCAATCCCAATCAGCCGTTACTGCAGATCTCCAGAATTATTTCTGAATATTTTAGCCAGCAAACATAGCATTCAAAGCAATGCAGGCATAACAATTTCACTGAAGGCAAACCCTACAGTGCATTTCTTGCTGGGGTCTTATAAGAACACAGAAATCCAGTAACCTGAATGGGGCTCTGGACACAACAGGGTTCTCCCACAACCAAAGGGGACCATGTAATTCGGACTAATTTTAGGACAAGTTGCATACATCAAAGTAGGAGGTGTGGGGGAGATGACTGAAAATACACACCACAAAACTTAGCTTTCCTTTACACAACGGCATTTTACCTACAGTGCCATTAATGATTTACAAAAAGATTTTATAATTCCCATGTCTCCAGAAGCTTATGTTCCAGGTTCAATAAGCTAATAATACTCCTTGGAAACATTAAATTTACAACAGCTATTTTAAGAAGTAAAGAAGCCTTAGAAAGAAAGACTACAGAACGGAACCTTGCAATGATTCAAAATACAATACCCCTTTAATGCTACTGGGCACAGCAGAAGACACTTATATTCCAGTAGAAATAAAAAATAGCTAGCACTTCACCAAGTATCTAAAAGCTCTTTAAAAATTCAATGCTGCATATGCAATAAGCATTTCGATTGTCACCCAGGACAGAAATGTTGTTGCATAGGAAGCAGTACCTGACAGCTATTTAATAACATTTGACATGATACAACAATGTGTTTTGCCTTGTTTGTTTAAGGACAGATTTGACAGACATTTGGTCATAACTACAAAACCAAAACTAAGGGTTTTGAGTAAAAAAATCCATTGAAGGCTTTTGTCCACTGACACCCATAAACAGGGCTGTCAAGGTGAAACAATACATCAAAAACTGCCAAATAAGAAATAATTTAGAAGAAGGAACAGAGAAAGGAAAAGCAGATAGGTATTGAGGAGATATCAGAAACTCCAATACTCACCTAAGGGAGACATTTATGTGCCACACTGCTAAATCTATAGGAGCCAGCCAAACACAAGCCAGACAGAGGTCACCAATGTTACTAATAGGAGTAGTAACAACTGTATTTATGCTTGGAGTTCCTAAAGTCTAACAAAAAAATGGTTACAGCATCTGCTTATAGTGCTAGGCACTCTGCAAGTACTGAAACATAGCTGGGATTGCTCCCCAAGTCTAACAGAAGACAGTAAGCACAACAGAGGAAAGGCTGAAGATACATAGAAGGAGCATAGCAAGGGCTTGCAATCATCCGGACACTTTGAGGAACACGGGGCAGGGGGGCGTGTGGCGTGTTTACTTCAAAGAGGACACCTAACCGCAAAGCTAAGGGCAGGGAGGAGCCTGGGTTAAGGCGATGTGAGGAGGATCGAGGAGGAGAAACCGAGCCAAGCTTTGAGCACATCAGCGGTGAGGGCAGGGCAGCAGCGCAGGCTGCTCTCGGCGAGGCCTCAGCCTGTGCTGTGCCGCCTCGGCAGCTGCCGCTCCCAGCTGGTGTCTCTGCCTGGTCGCTCCCCCCAGTTGTTTCCTCAGGCCAGAGCCAGGCTGTGACGGGGGGAGCACAGCCATGGTCCTACTGCTTCCTACAGAGCCACGTCCTGGGGCTGCGAGTCCCACACGGAGACTGGCAACACAGTTGAGCCCGTGTTTGATTCTGCCTTGAGCCTTTCATTTGATTCCGCTCACTCCATTCTTAAGAGATACTGCTACAACTTGAAGGTTTTCAATTATGGAAAATATTATCTGCCTGGAAGGACTTTTCTGTGGATATTTAAAATTAAAGAAAACTAAAAAGACTGGATATTCACAGCTTGCCTAATAGTGAATGAAGAAAGAAAGAAGAATAAATGAAGACTGAAGAATAAATAAATTAGAAATATAAGAAAATACACGCACCAACTGCCAAAAGGAATTATTTACTGTGGTAAATGCAAGTATGAATGACAGGAAAAAAAAGAAAAATGTGGGAATGCGGACAACTATAACATCTAGGAAAGAAACAGAAACTGCAAAACAGTCTCCAGAGGAAAAGAACGAAGTTTCAATATTCAAAATTCTTCAAAGCAAGTGTAGGCAAATAAAATGTTTAAATGATGAGAAGAAATGTCTCCATTCTGTACAAAACATAAGAACCCTCCAATGACAGAGGGCTGTCTGGATAACTCAAGGCAGCTTGTCTAACACCTATTTGCTGATTACAATTTGATTGAAAATAAGCACATTGCAGACTACCCAAATGCAACTGAACACCAGTATTTGCTAAGACCTTAGGTTAATCCCTCTTAAAATAATGCTGTTGAATAACCTCAGAACTTAAAATATCTACATACAGTAAACTAGAGCACTCAGAAATTCAAATACACTTACGCTGCATATTTCAAAGTTTAGAACACAACTCTTGAAGAGGAAAAATGTATTCTTACCATTATTACACTACTTCAAAGATCCTAATTTGATGCTTCTCACATCAGAAACACACTGGAAATTTATAATGTTCCTTTAAATGGGAATTTACAAAAAGAATTCATGGCATATATCCAGTAACTTAGTTCAACATCATTATTTCTTTTATAGCATAGCTTGATTAAATATCTGGAAGATTAAAAAAGAAAGAAAAATAAATCAAGCTCTGTAGTATAAAGGGTGATGCTAAGAAATTTTTTTTCTAACATAATGAGATCATACCATTAAGGCTCCACTGCTTGCAACTTACAAGTAATTTTCTTGCTTTATGGGATATTGTCCTTCATTCATACACACACTCCATTATGCATTATAGATAACGTATATAGGGGACTAAATGGGAGAAATTGCAATAAGCATTTCCACAAGATAATAGAACGGATATATGATACAAGGGAGACTCAGCATGGATGAAGAAATCCGCTTATCAGGCCCTGCACAGTATTCCAGCTATTTATGTAAAGTTTAAGCATTGTTATCTGGAGAAGGGGGGGAGAAGGGGGGGAGAAGGGGGGGCTCACAGCAGAACAAGGTTATTCATTTGCTTTAGTAAGCCTGTGTGATAAACCCTTACTCACATTCCCCACATCCATAACTTTCAAAGAATTGGCTTCACTGAGACTCTGGGCTCTCTTTTGAAGTTTTACTAACAGTAAGAATGATGTTGTTGATGCCATTACTACATAATATTGTAAAGGTGCAGGACTGAGTGGGAACAGAAGTGGGAAATTTTTTAAGGATATATTTAAATAGAAGCAAAGATATTTTACCACTAAAAAATCCATAATCCTGTTAATTTGTCAGCTATCCACAACTCCAAATTCAAGTTCTCTTGCTGAGGAATAAATAAAGAAACCTCCTCTCTGGAACAATACATACTATTCAGCTTTTCTTATCATGGGAGAGGTTTAATCCAAACCATTTTGGATCTCCATTCCCTCCACTGAATTTAATAATATCTGGAAAAGGCTTCTGGAATTTAACCTAATCTCACAGGCTTAGCTAAGGCAAGAATCACTAAAATTTAAAGACTGAACCTGCCTTTGTACATGAGTTATTACTCAAGGGGTGTTTTCCTGGCAAATTAGGATTCTGGACTGGGTCTCTTTTCCACCAGATAGTCATTTCCACTCTAATTCCCAGTACTTCAGTCTGTAAATTTCAAAGAGCTCTTCAGTACTGAAACAATTTATGGGGATGAAGAGAATCTACAAGTGAAGAACTAAACCCTGAAGGTCTTATCTGTTTCACTTGACCAGAACAACTTCACCAGCAGGCAGCACAGCGCATAGATGTTCCCACTTTTCACTTCACTTTTCTCAGTAACATCTGGTCACAAAACTCCATAGGAAAATTTCAAAGCAATGGCAAAACGTGGCAGAATGCTTAGCAACTAAATTTAACAGGGTTTCAGAACTTACAGAAAAAAGCATTTCTTAAACACTGACTGCCAGCATCTCAGCTTTTAATACCTGGTTTATGACCTTCACAGGCATTCTGATACACATACCAAAGAGCATGTGACCTTAGTATGTCATCCAGTGTCCAAAACATGGGATTATCTTCTTAGAACTTGTGTGCACTGAGGAGTTTTGCTACTGATATCAACAGTTCTCCCTTACAAGCCTCTTGAATCAGCAGTCACTCTCCATGGTTCTTTTTATAAATGTTGTCAAGTACAGACAGGTTTAAGAAAACTCCTTCTGTCAACGTCTCCCCTCTTCTCCATGCTTGGGTTTTCAATTGCAATGAATTAACATCCCAACGATAACAAAACTTAATTAAAAATATAGGCATTGTCAACAATAGACACACATCCATCACTAACTTCTGAACTTTCCAAACCCCCTGCCACTTTAAAATAATGTTAGGAGAAGAATTCAAAAGGACAACAAAATTTATAGCATATAGTGAAGCAAATGATCCCGAACAAATAACTCCTTCATTTTAAAAAACAAAACAAAACAAAACAAAACAAAACAAAAAACCCCAACAAAATAAAATCAGCTCTTCCATTGGTTTCTCGATTGTTGGTGTGAGGTGTGGTGGCATTGGGGACCCTCAGGTAGCCAGACTGAATTCACATACAGAGTCACAGCCATGAATAACACTCAAAACCAACAAAAACTCTCAGAAGATGATGTCAGCTTCAAATTACATATATCTCCATTATAAACACTAACACAAACACAGGGAAAGAAGGAAGCATAGATGAAAAAACCAGATACCTCTATAAGCCAAGGTTAACAAGGTATACATAGAACAAATGAAAACCCTTGAAAAATACCATGATAACAACATACACTGGTACATAAACCTTTTGGAATAAGGAAATGCTGTATTTAATGAAAAGAAGTCTTTTAAAAGCAAAGAAATTGCCTTAAAGCTACATGTTCCATGATTTTGAGTGCCCCTATATCGTAGTGTCTTACTTTCAGGGTCAGAAATCCTAAACAGAAGTAGTTAAACAAAAGAGACAGCAATTGAGAAAACCTTTTTCATTTTCTTGCATCCATGCAAGACTTCCTTCTGGGAAAGCTACATCCCTACTGATGGCAACAAACCAACAGTTAGAAGTAAGTTAGGTGAACCCCAAGGGATTTTAATTTGTCATTGTCTAAAAAAATCTTAAATATAGGTGCAATTAGAATTCCAAGCAATGGTAACCAAAACATTCAAAAACAGGTGCAGCTACTTACTTTTCTCAACTGTAATCTTACCCCTGGAATCTGGTTCCCAACTTACCTATTACGCATGGACACAATGTTCAAAAGCATTTCAACCCTCTACACAGTGCCTCCTTTCAAAATCTTCACCTTACAGAAGATTCTGGTTTTCAAGTGGTTTTGTCACCAATCCAAAAAACATCTGTGTATATCCCAAAGCAGCCCTGGAGCTTTATTTTATGTAGTCAGAATACTCGGAGATACTGGCCTGTAAATATTAAGCCTAGAGGAAGGTCACAGTCTTGCATACACATGGCTCCTTCAATTTACAAACTGAAGACAATTCTGCTTTTTACCCCCCCAAAATGCAGTACAAAGTTACTTGTATTTCCTCTCAGAGCAAGGTGATCAAAATATGGGACTGGTGGAAACAAGAATGATCAATTAACAAGATCAGAGAGATGCCCTTCACACTTCCCTAAATGACTCTGCACTTCCAAGCTGAGAGGAAACATCATTTTAACCTCGCACTGAGTTGGGTGGTGGGAGATGAAGCAACAGTTCCAACACAGAGCACAATTGCCAACAGCAGAACCTGAAAGCCAAAATGCAACTCAGTTTGTGCCGGAAGAATGATATAAACAGCCTCAGATCTTCCTGTTTAAAAGAGCACTTAATAAACAAAAACATCACAGGCAAAAAGATGCAGATTGGGCATCTCCCCTGCCAACACTTAATATAACCAACAGCAAGTATTGTTTTAAAAACATATCACTCCAACATTTCAGAAGAAAGCAGGACTGCAGAAAATAGACACTGCACAAAGTAACCCAATGGACACATGGATCTTTTTAACCTCTTATCTAAGGATGCGAGATTTGGGGGGCAAATGAATTGTTTACCCTGACCTGAATGCAGTTCACTGAACAAGTCTGCGTAGTTTGTGAGCCCTGAGAACAAATCTGAATGTCCTGTTTATGTATAAACTTATAAACAGAAGGCTTCCCAAAAGAGCCAAGGAGAATGCCACTCAGCCTGAAGATAGCTATCACAAGCTCTTCTATTTTTTTAATAGCTCCAGCATGAATTATTATGTTGGCCTCCTCAGAAAAAGCCACAAATTCAACAGATATACAACCATCCATAGCATTGACTGGATTTGTAGGAACAGAGCAGAGATTACCTGCACACAAAGACTTATGCCTACACCTCTATCCTGTCTCTCCACTACAAGGTAAAGTGAAACAACTCCATTCACAGCATTATCCCAGTAGAATCATAGAATGGCCTGGGTTGGAAGGGACCTTAAAGACCACCCAGTTCAAACCTCCCTGCCATAGGCAGGAAACCTTCCAGGAGACCAGGTTCCTCAGAGCCCCATCCAACCTGGCCTTGGACACTGCCAGGGATGGGGCATCCACAGCTTCTCTGGGAAACCTGTTCCAGTGCCTCACCACCCTGACAGTGAAGAATTTCTTCCTAATATCTGATCTAACCCTGCCCCTTTCAGTTTGAAGCCATTTCCCCTTGTCCTGTCACTATATGTGCTTGTAAATAGTCTCTCTACAGTTATTACCATTATTGACTATCAATTATTATTATTATCAATAACAGGAAAGCAAAGAGAAAAAGCCCTGATCAATGGTATGGGGAAAAAAATTGTTACAAACAGATTGAGTATTTCTGATACTATGCCAGAACCATGAACAGGTCAACTTTGGTCACAACAAAAAGAAATCATGTCCTACAGATTTGCATCCATCGGGAAACTGCTCCCTTGTCAGCCTTCACGCAGTGCTGCAGAACAGCACTAAAAAGGATGATCTCATTTCTGAAGCAAGATCACTCCTACTTGACGTAGCCTCCGAGGCTACCAAAATGAGCAAATCCAGGACCAAAATTTCTGCTTCTGCACTAGTTGGCCTGTAAGTAATCACATTCCAGTATCTGTACTAACTTCTTGTTTTAAGTTCTGTTCACTTTAATTCTACCATTTTCACAAATATTTCAAATATTTTCTCTCTCAATCTTTGTTTCCCTCTTAAATACAGTGAAAAGCAAACCAAACCAATATAAATCTAGCAATAATAATATAAAAAACTTCACTAAAAGATCTGTATACTTTATAATAGAAAGTATTTACTAGGCCTTTCAAAGACTGAATAATGCAGGGTGTTAAGCCATCTGTGAAAGGTGTGAAAATTTAAAATTGATTCACTAACATAGCAAGACCACAGACAACATCAGATTTCTAAGCCTTTGTGTCTTTACATATTTTGAAATTTCATACATAAATAATTCCTTTGTTTTCCCATCACCAGGCACTGAGAGATTAGATACGATATATTTTTATTCAAGGCGTGTCCCCTTACTTATTACTTACTGCCTTCCTTACTTAGGAAAAAAAATTAAAATAGGAAAAACATACTGCTACTATACATGGCCAAATTAAAAATTGTCGGTGTTTATTGAGGGACTTGGTATTGGGGAGAGCAGGGGAAGACGGCTGAAGCACAAAACCCCCAAACTACTCCAAGATACTACTTAAAAAAACCAGCAATGCAGAAAAAAACCCATTAGAACAATCCCTAAAAATTGCACCAATTTCAGTGTGTGCCTCCTCACATTATCCAGTAACATCCTGAGTTCAGTTCAATATCTTGAGGCAAGTAAGGTATAGAACCTCATATCATCCTTAATTTCATGATATTTACTTCCTACGGCTTCCACACCAGCCACCAGCAACCCCCAAATCCAATTCAAAATAATTTTTAATTGAGACACCCATCTCATCTTTATAGCATTTCCTGAACAATTACTAGTTTGTATTTGCCCTTGTGTGTATTTCCGTAGATCACTCGCAGGTTATGCCTTTGGTCCCTCTCTTTTTGGGAGGACTGGTATGTTCTTAATCAGCTGTATTGGGTTTGTGCAGCCAGGCTTTGGTAGCGAGGGGACGACAGGGGTGACTTCTGTGAGAAACCGCCAGAAGCTTCTCCCATGTCCCACAGAGCCAATGCCAGCCAGCTCCAGGACAGATCCACTGCTGGCCAAGGCTGATCCCATCAGCAACGGTGGGAGCTGCACTCTGATAACTCTGACCTAGGTTGGAGCAGTTCATGAAGAACTGCAGTCCATAGGGAACACTCAAGTCGGAGAAGTTCGTGGAGGACTGTCGGCTGTGACAGGGACCTCATGCTGGAGCAGGGGGAGAGTGTGAGGAGTGCTCCCACTGAGGAGGAAGGAGCAGCAGAAATAACCTGGGATGAACTGATCACAGCCCCTATTCTCTGTCCTGCTGAGCTACTGGAGGGGAGGAGGTAGAGAATTCAAAAGTCAAACCCAGGGAGAAGGGAGGGGTGTGGGAAAGGTGTTTTTAAGACCTGTTTTTATTTTCCAATTGCCCTACTCCTATTTGATTTGCAATAAATTAAATTAATATTCCCCAAGTGAAGTCTATTTTGCCCGTGACAGTAATGGGTGAGTGATCTCTCCCTGTTCTTATCTTGACCCATAAGCCTTTCATTGTATTTTCCCTCCACTCACCAGCCGAAGAAAGGCAGAGAGAGCAGCTTTGGTGGGCACCTGCCATCCAGCCAGAATCAACCCATCACAAAACACTTCTGAAAATTGGGAAATATTCAAATCTGATATGCTACCTTAACTCATTTTAGAGAAAAGCAGCATGTTACAACAGCTGACCTGCTTGCCAGTAACACTGCAGTGTTATTCCTTTCTTAAGAAGAGATGGAAAAAGCCACATTTGAAATAAATGGATACTTCATGTAGATACGAAGAGATAGCTAACAGACAGATTAGATAATGTATCTTTAACAGATTACGGTTACAGTGGTGACATATACCACAAAGTGATAAAGAATTTTTAGGAGGATTAAAATATTCCTGAAATTACATACAGCAAGAGTTATCTGAAATAATACAGCAGATTCTTCTTGCCTAAATACCATAAATACTTCCCTGCTATTTGGATAAACAGTTCTAGGGATAGTTTTCAAAACAATGATTTTAATAGTCTGTATTTGTTTTGAATATTTAGGATTTAAAAATAGCGATATTTTAAAGAGAGTGAAATACAACTTCTATGGTTATTCTCAAACATTGTTTCAGGGATTGCTTTTAAAGAACTCAATATTTACTGGGAATCATTTAATAAATACCAGTAAATCTCATTTCTCCTGGTCAGCCATCAAAATCCCTATGGCATACATTACAGACCTCAGAGTCTCAACGGCTTTCCACAGCCACCTGTAACTGCTGTAGACAAGCTTTTACACCTAGGGCTACAACTTCGAAATCCTTCTCTAGAATAATCAAAGGTTTTCCTTCATTTTCATTAAATTAAAAAAAATCTTTATATAAATAGAACGTCAAAATAATCCTCCTGCAATCTCCTAAACATGACACTGCAGGTTATATTACACTTCTCAATCCCATCCTTCAGGGAATTATTCTAGTAATGAAGGGATGTTACAGAGAATATCTAACTCTTGCACATTTAGTTTTGATGGCAAAGCTTCACTAAAGAAAAATAAAAACCTGGACAAAGGAGAAAATTACAGCCAAATCCTCCAGAGCTGTACTTGGTCACAGAAAAGTCAGCTTTATTTGTGTGAAATGCAATTACCAGGAACTCACATGAAACCAGTTGTACTGGATAAATGCATCAGTTTTCAATTTAGTCACTGAAGTCTGTGTGACTGACAGAAATCTTTCTTAGCATATGAACAGGAAGACACAGCCAGGACTCCAGTATTCACATTTCACTGAAGGAACGCACAGATCATAACAGGACACAGATTCAGGCAGTGGAGGCTTTATTCCTACAGTTAGTCTGTGTGATGTGGGTCAGACTGAGGTGGATTTACATTTGCAGGTAAACTGGTGCAACAGGAATAGATCACCAGACTGAAGTAGTTAATGTCAAGCCCCTGATGTCCACACTATACAGACAATTAAGTCATTTCATTTTACTGTAGGTTGGTCAGTACCCAAAAACAACTGTCACCAATACATACATAGTTTGCAGCTCTCTGCAGGTTCAGACTGGTTCAGACCCTCTAACACCCTATTAAGAGTTGCAAAATGGTCCTAAGCAATACCTCATTTATGCCTGAGTATCTTGAGATTACTGAAGGAAAAGTACTAATCAGTCCTGTGGTTGCACGTGCATGGTTACATTTATTACTGTTTTATCTTCTAGTCATGGTTAAGTGGTGGGTAGGAACAAATGTGAACATCTGCAGTAAGATCATGACTTTTTAAACATGTACACCCCCAGGAAAAATCAACATGTATGTGTTCAGACCATTTACATACAAAAATTACATCAAAAGGCTGGTTGGCTTTCAACTTCAGAGAAGAGCTTCAATTTGAAAAAGCTTTTGCATCCTCTGCATACACATAGATCCAAACAAGTCACTCCCAAACAAAATCTCCATGCCACGCAAAGTTTACAGTTCCAGAGGCTGATCTTATAACTGTGAGCTTTCAACAAACTAATGAGAGTGATGCCCAATTTCACAGAGCAGTCATGGGGAAATTCAAGAAATTTCACAGGTTTATTCTCTAAGTGAGGAGCAAAGGGACAGAGGGGTTTGGTGGGCTACTCATACATATAGTGCTGATTTTTTTCTGCAGTTGTTTTAAGATGCAGCTGAAGGCAGTACAGAGCAAAATAACTTTGTGGTTGCAGAAAGCACGTAGCACCTAGGTGACTTCTTTGGGGACATTATAATTGCCATACTAAATTGAGCCAGTGGTCCAGTCTGACAACAGTCAGTCTACCAATCAGAACAAGGAGCTAGAAACAAGCATTCACTCTACTGTTCTCAATCCTCCTGTATTTGACTTTGTCCTGTCACCCACTACTTCTGCATTTGAACACATTCCATCTCTTCTGTACATGCTAGCAACATAAATCTCTTGGAGACTTGAAGGATGCAACAGATGAAAGTGGTGTATGTGTATTTCACTAAAGAGGACAGAGTGCTGAGTGATACTGTGAACATTGTGACAGTAGTTTTCTCAAAGTAGAGAGCTTTTGCAAAACTTCCCAAGAATTGTAACACTGGATTTGTGTAATCTCTTCCATGAATCTGTACACAGCCACATACGCAACTGAAAAAATTTCTTTAGTATTTTATCCTGTGTTTTGGCAACTGCAATTTGCCAGAGAATAGATATAGGCTGCTCTGTAAATCTTACTCTGTAACAGAGCAACAGAGATCTGTCCTGTTAATCACTGGGGCAGGGTAAAGATCTTGTAAACCGTGAAGCACTGGAACACATCTCTGTAGCCTATGTGGTGGGGAGAGACAACATTGCTTTTCACCAGCAAGAATTTAAATGAAATTCACTCCCCTCAAACACAGCAGAGATTCCTGAGACTGAAAGAGAAGAAGGCTCTAACAAATGTGGGCATTTCTTGGGTGAAAAGCAAGCTTTCAGCCTGAAGGCAATTCCCCAGCCCACCATCACGAATGTCACAGAAGTTGACTGCTTTGCCTGATTCCAGTGCAAACTTCCACCCTTGTGATCACAAACATCTCTTGGCCATGTTGCATTATGTTGTCAGCATTCCGTACTAAGGGAAGTGGTAACTGGTTTGGTAGGGATTTTTCATTTTGTTCAGCTTTTTTTCTTTTGCTTTGGTTTGTTCTTTTTTTTTTTTTTTAAGATGAACAAGCCAAATCACCACAGGGAGCATTTGCAGTGAAGATGCCAGGAAATAAATTTCATATTCCAGATATTTCCTGCCAAAGTATATTTGCATACTATGCCTTCCACAGCTGACTTGGAACTGCAAAGATCTGTTTTCTTTGGCCCTTCAAAGTCTGATTGCTACTTCCCATATGAAAGCTCAACAGGAATCCAAGCTCTTTGTTGCAGTTCCTGTAGACACTGGCAAACCTGCCCACCAAAACCCATCATCAGTGGGACACTCCTACAAGCCACCAGTTACAACAGTAAAAATTGATATCTAGAAGATCTTAATGGACAATTCCTTTTTCCTAATTAACGTAGGGAACTATAGTGGGTTTTTTTTTAAATAATTTTTTTCTGCAGCCAGCCAAGAACAGAAATTGCAACCACTGAGCCTCAAAGAATAAGTCAGGAATACTTAAGTGGGGAAACAATTTTTGCAAACTCACCACACTCGTCTCCAAGTAGACAAGCTATCCCTACAGTTCCTTGGGAGTGTCCAGAGGTTAACTACATGTTTGAACACAGTAAGTGTCAGCCAAGAACAACCGCTGACCTTCCTTCATCAAAAATCATGAATTACATTTGGGTGCTGTCCAACAGGCATAACTCCCAACCTTCAGTAAGCAGAATGGAGCTTGTATACACCATTTCTTACTGTGCTACAAATAGTAGGCATTACTAAATAATCCCAACATCTGTTTTAAGGACCTCATTCTCCTTAGATTCAACATGATGCAATCAGGTAAACTATTCAGTTACTACCTTGGAAATCTCTGCCTGAATGTTTGCTGAGATGGATCAGATGTTATGCTGGATCACATCAAACCCGCCAGTGTCTTCCTGCTGTTCGTGTAGTTACACGGGCATCACAACTAAATAAACCTGTTCTCCCACAGGTATTCAGTTCACACCAGATTCTCTGGATTCTAAAAGGGGCAAGCTCACATCAGACTTTTCTGTAGTTCAGTCATGTGAAGCATCTCTCCTGTATTGATTCTCTGGTACCTCGAAAAAGCTGAGCTTCCACTACAGTATTTTCCTTAGATGTGGAAAATGGAGCACTAACCTGGTTTCTTTCCTCTGACCAAGAGTCTGTTTTCAACAAGCTTTTAGAAATTCAGTATTTTTGACACTACTACCTTTCTGGCCTTTGTGCAAGTAGCCAACATGTGTATAACTCAGAGGCAAGCAGAAATCGGTATTTTTTATACTGAATCACAGGAAAGTATTTCAGAGATGTCACAGACATTCTGGACCAAGTACTGATCCTGGACCAAGTGCTACAACTACATCAGGTGACAAATAGATTGCAAATGACAGGAAAAAGATGACAGGAAGGAAAATTTAGCAACCCACAAAATTTTACTAGGAAAAAGTAGCTGAAGTGCAATTTATACTAGGTAGCAATACATGTTTCCCAGGTGTCAATATCATTACAAGTTTTTGCTTACATGCCACTAGGAGACAACAAATAAATTTTTATTAGAGGCACAATCACCTTGTTTCAGCAGCCCAAGAGATTAATTTGATCTCACACTGTAACACAGCTCACGCTAAGGTGACAGCAATAATATGCAGCTATTCCATTCAACGGCAAGTAACACCCATGCCCCTACAGTGAGGTGCAAATCTTCAGCACTGACATGCCAAAATGTTACATTGACAGATAGAGTCTCTCAAATGCCAGTGCATAGAGTAAACAACATAAATTGAATGCTGTGCTATCAACGGAGTGGTACTAAATGGGCTGTGTAATTAAGCAGAGCTCAAGTGCACTAACACTAAAAGTATTCCTGGACTGTTCCTTTCCAATACCGGCTTGTTCCATTTGTTAATGACAATTCAAAGTAATCCTCCTGCTCTGTAAAAACATGAAGCTGGCTAACAGCCCCGATTTTTTAAATATCTAAGAAAGCAGTGGCTCTGTAAAACACAGGCTGGCCCCATCTGACACCCAATGGATAGGCAGCTACTAAGGGCTAACTCAGGTTCTCCACACCCTTCCAAATATTCAAGTATCATCCTATTGGCTTCTGTTTCTCCAGATACCTATAGACTTAAAAATAGATAGGGGTTGGGTTTGGTGTTTTGTGTGGTTGGGTTTTTTTTACTGATCTCCATACACTCTGCCAGGAGCTGAAATAAAAACTCTGTGATTGTGCTCTAATCTCAAAGCTGTTCTGGGAACTCCGGACTAACATCTGCACTAACTGCCATAAAAATTAATTGCAGAATTCTGCCCTCCATTTCTCTGGCTCTCAGTAACCTTACATCTTCAATAATAGAGGAAAGAAGCTTTTTACACATAGAGAAATCTTCTGAAGGACCCAGCATTGAAGAAAACCTGCTTTCTTCCAGCAGACAAAGGCAGCAGTGCACTGCTCAGTCAAAGGTGTGACCTATATCATGACTAGTGCAAAGTGCAAACTAAAAGCCAGAAAGGATTCATTTCCCTCCATCCATTTCATTATTATTTGTGTAATACTATAAAAGCTTCAGTCAAGATCAAGTTTTCTTTCCTCTAGTCACTAAGAAAACAGAAAAGCAAGAGAAAGGAAGCTTCATTTACTTTCATTTTACAGAGTGGAAGCTAAGACACACAGAATGATGGACAAGCCCAGGCAAACACAGCTTGTGGAAGAGTCAGAAACTGCAGATCTCCTGAGAGAATCAAAAGACATGTTGTCTTCCCCACCTCATTTTGCACTGGGCAGGAGAAAGAATTTTGAAAAAGCAAGAAACACTTTTGTCAGATAGGCCACAGATACCACCTGCACACTAGAAAGAAATTATTTCTTTGGTTGCCACTGATACTGCATTCAGGTAAAAAGTTAAAAGACTTATTTTGTTTCGTATGGTTACTTTTAGCTTATCAGGCAGTTCTTGGAAGATGCAGGGAACAAGTAAGGAGGAGAACAAAAACTAAATCCGTATCAGTTCAGAAAATGGAGAATTCAGTCCTTTGTGAATGGGGATTGAAAACAGAGACTTTTTTCCTGTCCCAATCCATTTCTGCTTCTGCAAAGCTGAGCAACTACAGTTCAGACAGAACTATAATTTTCTTAAGTGCAATGTTCAAGATAGCTTTAATTGCAAATAAAGTTCAAATAAAATGAGAAATAACTGCATTAGGGGAAGAACAAAAAGCAACAAGATGCCTCCATTTCCTACCACTTCCTGTACAAGTGTAACTGAGATCTCAATCGATGAGACTGCACAAAGGGCACCAGCTTTAAGCAATGCAGCTGCTTTCTGAGAAGCTCTCTGAGAAAGGGCTTGGTTTGTCTGCACAGCTGGAACAAATACATGAAATGTGCCAATGATTACCTGTCCTCTTTCCCTTCCCATGAGGATATTCTCCAACATAAGTGACTTTTGAAACATAAAAAGCTGTAACCATAAAACACCAATGTTTCAGAAAACCTGTAGGTAGTCGAAAGATTGGGTAAAACAGAAACCTTATGGGAAAACGGAATTTTTATTCAAGGTGGCCTGATCACTGAAAGATGCTCAGTTTTGTGGCTACAACACTGCAAAACAACCAGTAATCAGTGACACAACCCAAACACTTTCAATAGGTTTTACATCATATCTCCAAATAATGCTCTTAATTCTATCAACAATTTCTGTATGTCTTTCAGTAACTCAATCTGTCCAATTCGGTTTTCTCACTTGCAAACTATGAATAATCATATGCACTTTATCTGAGTGGTATTATGAAACTAACATTCCTAAAGTGCTTTGAGATCCCTGCTGCAGAAACACACCTGGTGTATTATTAACTTTGATTAAGAAACTGAAAATGTAATGACTAAGTATTCATGCACAAAGCAGAAAATCCTCATCTGAACTCGGGAACAATATAGAAAGAAATTAATCTCATATACACTTGTCTTCATGTAAGATATATATGTGATCCATATATGGTACATTAAAGTGGTACATTAAACAGTGAGTCTGTAGCAGTAAACTAAATCCAGTAAACTACTGTACTTAGGTTACATGCAGAACATTAAAGCTCTAGTAACCTGCTTTTTGTTCAAAAAAGCCCTGCCAGACACCTACTACATCTCACTCCTTTGCTTTTAATCAAAGTGGCCATCACTAAGAACCATTTTAAGTTCCAGTTATGGTTGACATTTTTCTACAGAAAATTGATCACTGTAAAAGAGGGTTACTCCTCTCATTTCAGTACATGGATGAACCCAAGAATGCAGTTGTCAATGCTCAGAACTCCTTGTGCTGTGCTGAAGAGCTGAAAATAAAAACATCTCCATTGCCACTAATAGCTGCCAGTTTATTCACAGGATGAAAAGTCTCAGATTATAACAGCATGGATACAGTGACATTCAAATGTATTTGGCAGCAAACTCAAAGGGCAAGAGAAGCAAAGAGGAAAAACAAAGACATGATTCAAAGTGTATTCTGTCATTTTTATAAGTACTGGGCACCTCTGTTCTGATGATTGCTGAGCATTTTTCAATCCCACTTTAGCAATCCAACATATGGGTAAAATAGATGAGTACAACTTTCTCATACATATGGAAAATGGATACTGAGACACATCAGGCACAATTTTCAAGGTCTATTATTTTCATTTATTTAATTCTATGTACAAGTACTCCAAAGACAATCAAATTGAATGTTAACGGGATATGATACGAACTTTTGTGCCTGAAGCTTTCAGAACATTAAAGTAACTTAAAAGCAGAGAGAAGAATAAAACCTCAGTTTAACTTTCTGAATCTTTATTCCAATTGTTATCTTCACTGCTTCCTTGAGTTGGAGGCTCGAAGTCCCAACTAGACTGTGAACACTGGAATGGCTAAACAGACAACAAACTTAACAACTGGTTAAATGCAGCTTTGTATTATGGTTCCTCCCTACCAGCTCAAATAGAGCAGATCGCAATGAAAAACTATCCACACCAAACTAGTAATAGATCATCCAAAAGAGAAAAATTAGAATGGACACAGTTCTGCTCTTAACAAAGCCAGCAACAAAAGATGCCACTTAATTCCAAAATAACAGAAAATTACCAAATAATCACACAATTTATGTTCACCATATTGGTTTAGATATTTTTGGCTAACCTTTCCTGGCTTAAAACCAGTTTCTTTTTTCCCTTTTCCAAAACTGTATATTTTAATACTCCTTAGACATAGATCCTTTGTTTTAAAAAAAGCAAAGCCATCTGACTTGCAAAATGACCTGGCAATGCCAGGTCCCAGAAGTGACAGGTTCACACTGACAATTAGAATTTTTTGATAAATAGGCTTCTCTTTCAATTTTCATGGCTAAATATGGATTTGAGAGCCCAAGATGCTACACATACTGGAAGAGCTACTATTATTACATATACAAGGAAATCTCCAGCCTTCTCTCTGGTATCTGTGTCCCTTTATATTATGTAAACATGGTACATCTCCATCCTAATGGCATTTATTATATAGCTGCTACCGAACCTCACACCTAATTTTTATCTGTTATATAATAACTACAGTATTTAAATTAAAAATGAAATAGTCGCTTTTGACAGGCCTTCATATTTACAACTTTAAAAAATTCCCAGTGCCACTGCAGTAATTTTAGAAGAAAACTTGAAACAATTTAATATTTTATTTTTTCCCTTTATTTGGAGGTAACTTTTACAGTCATGTATTGAAAATCTGCATCTAATCAAAATGGAGTTTTCCCTAAGTTTTTATGAGTCCTGACAATGGGAGAGAAGTTTTGTAGAAAGACAGAGTCATAAATTATCTGATCCGAGAGGCTGACCACAAAACTTACTTGCATTTCTGGTTCAGCCATTGTAATCAGCATAAAAATCAAAAAGTCAATCTTCAGTACATTGCAGTTATAGGTGTTCTACTACTATCAAACAGTAGAAGGGGCTTCTGCAAAGCTAGAGAAGCAACAGTAATTAGCAAAATGCTTTTTTTGGTTCACTAATTAAAATAACAGTTCTAAAAGATGGTGTCCCATATGGAACTGCAAAAGGTTTTCAAAGCAGTGAATAGAAAACTGGCATTACCACACTCAGCATCTTTCCAGAAAGAGTTTAAACATTTTTGGTAGTTTTCTTTGTTTTGATTGTTTTTTAGTTTTTATTTTGTTTGCTTGGTGGGGTTTTTTTTAATTATTTGTTGGGGTTTTTTAGGGGGGTGTGTTTTCGGTGGAGGGTTTTGGGTTGCTTAGCTTTTTTAATTCTTTTAAGGCTTTCATTACGTATGTACAAGTATCAAAATTTTAAATTTTCTAGCTGCACTTTCTGTGTGGCGAAGACCCCCCTAAAGTGTTTGTATTGTTGTGACCAAAACCAGGCAGAATGCAATCTCAGCTAACCCACTCCTCCAGGCAATAGGCTACATCTATAAATCAGCTTTCTGCCTCCACCCCCCACAGATCAATGTCACAAGCAGCTATCTAGGGAGCAGCAGGGAAGCCAAGCTGGTGACCGTGTTCAAACACTCCAATAGGTTATTGAGCTGTGGTGTTAGGTGCTGCAGTCCAACAAATCTGTTATGTTCCCCCCCTATGTAAACCAGACTGCTTCAGAGTGGTTCACCACGAAAACAACAGGATGAGGCTGCTTTTGTATCACCTTACTTCAAAAAGAACTACTCAACAAAGGTCAGCAAATCACATAGGCAAAGCCAAGATAAAATAGAGAGGGGAAAAAAGAAAATAAAGTTACTGGCATATGAGAAAGAGTATCAAACCCTTCTCAAATAATTGCGAAGTCTCTTATCAGTTTTTTAGACAGTCAGACATTGTCTAAAAAACTCACGTGAGCAAAATAATGAAACTTCCCTCTTCCTTTTTCATGTAATGCAAGTATCAGTTGTTCTAGTTACTAATTTACTGAAGTGCCACAAGATCAACAGTAAGAAAAATAGAAGAAAATGGGACAAACGTTGCAACTTATGCTGCTCAGCCAGAGAGGGCAGTAGGGAAAGATTTGGTAGCTCTGTTATCAATAACTGATAGAAGCATGCTTCAGTTTCATTGCTAAGACAAATCCACACCCTAATACAGTTATGTGGGAAATTTTTTACAGAATTCATCAGGCTCCAGATAAGGCTCAGGGTGATGCAATCAAGGATGCATTCCCTAACTACACAGCATGCTGAGCAGCACCTGCAAATCACTGGCTAGACTGAACTTGCAGTGACTTTGGTGCACACAGCAGACAACCAGAACCCAATAAAGCCATCCCTTAGACATGAAGCTGACGAAAAAGTCTAGCAGAATGAAAGGAAAACACACCTCTGGCAAATGTGCTGCTAAATGACCCTTCCTGCCCACCAAAAAAAGTAAGCTGAGCTAAGGAAACATTAAAACCTTCCAGTCCTTCTCTGTTTCAAGCACCTCTGCAGGAGCCTGGTGAACCTCACTGGCCTTACAGCAGTTACAGGTCTGTGCTCCTGTTTCCTCTGGTTTGGCTCAGTCCAATGCACAGGCGGTGCTGCTTAATGCTCTGCGAGAGGCTTTCAGTTCTTGCTTAACAAAGCTTTCCTCCCACATGTCATATGTATTCAGGCTACAGTCTGTTTATCTAATATCTCCCTCTTTCTCTCTCCCCCTCCCCCTCCTTTCCACCCCCTTGTCCCCAGAAGAGAATAACCATAATGTGCCTATCGCTTGCAGAAACAGACAGCTCAGCTCCCCCTTGCCATCTGGTCATACTCTGGTCTCTCAGCTGTCGTCAACATATGAATCCCGTTGTTTTGACTAGTGGGGTCCCAAGGAACAAGCAACAGTGCAGATTGCAGGGAATCAGGATGCCCTTTTCTCTCTTCCTTAAACCAAAAAGCAACCCACATAATTAGAAAGTGAAAGGGTGTTTGTGAAATGTGATAGGAAGGCACAATCCCTCTACCTTTGCTCATGTGATGGGGATCCTGCCAGCCACCCCAGGCTATTCTGCAACTCAGCAAATTAATATATTTACATAGTGACTTAACTTCCAAGACACATTTTCTGCCTTCATCACCATCACAAGAACATCCTGTCCTGCTTACTCCTCAACCTTTTACCTCTTTAAAAACAAAAAATAAAAATCAAGCTCCCACAAAAGCCAAAGGTAAATATCTAAACCCTTAATCCAGAAGAATTTATCTTAAAAAGATAGCGTAGTTTAAAAGACAACTCAAAGTGTGTACTAATTGGTAGAACAGGTGGGGAAGAGATTAAAAAATCCCCAGAAAAATAATAAATTGGTGAAAACTTATAAATTTCTACAAAAGGCAAATGGTTAATATTATTTCTAGGCTAGAACAGCATTACAAGGCTATAAGGTATGCCAAGGATAAAATTAAAATGCTGCTTTTTTTATAAGCACAAAGAACCAAAGTTGGTTCTTCACCCTGTGTGCTTGAAACATAGTGGAAGCAGCTGACTCTGAACCAGTCAGCAGCATTATGGAATATGACTGCACCAAAGTCTCAGCAAAATGACCGGCTTGCACACCTTCTCCTGCCAAAATGGAGCCAGTGAAACTCTCAACATGCATCTGAATCTTTCCATGATACTTCTTCAGTGGGTTCAGAACCCAGCAACTGACTACTGCAACAAGAAAGCACAAAATGTATCTTTACACTTGGACTGGGAAGAAGGCATAACTTAGAAATACACATTAAAAACTCACATCAGTGCCTTAGTAATAAGTTTGAAAAACTGCTTTGTTTTGCGGTAACTCATTTGGAACAATGCTATGAAAGTTTTCTAAAGTCTGTTTCTGAATCAGACACTTCTCAAAATTCAGGTTTTATGTAAACAAAGTTGCTATTCTCCCACGATACTACTAAAATTATTCACCTTGTGATGTTTTATTCAATCAGGAGTGCATCTTGTGCTCCAACAGTTCCACACATCCAGGTTCATTAGTCTGGCAACAGCTATATAGTGAAACCTTTATCTGTGAGTATGTGAAAAAATATTATATCACAAAACATACTCAAATAGAGAAATAAAAAATAATTTGAAATTATATTCACATAAACCAATCCATTTTCCCTCATGTAGCACACAGAGAAAAAAACAGCACAAAGCTCTGCCAGAACAGCAACTGGATGGTGTAACAGGTCTCCCTCCAAAGATGCAGTACCATTTGGGCCCTTCGTCTCTCATATCTATGACTACATGACCAAAGATAGCATCACAAGTTGCTCTCTGTCAGCTTTCAGGATTCAAAATGTGGTCAAAGTTCAGCTTTTAACAAGTAACACCGTAAGACCTGCATTTTGTGTCTATATTGTGGCAGGTATCTGCCTACCTGAGCACAACTACAAGAGCAGCAAGTCAAGAGCAGCATAGGCCTCAGCACTAGCTGGGTGGTTTTTGATGCAAGTACTCACAGTTTTGGGCAAGTTTACTCAGCCTGGGCCTGTCAGGACATTGCTTTGTTCTATAGGTTGTTGACCTAGTCAGATGTAAGTCAGTTTAAGGATGCCCACATACTGCAGCTATAGCTCCTATGGCATGGCAGGTGTACTGCACACTGCAGAAAAAGCACTAAAATTAGCAGGAATGGAAAGGCCATGGAGACCCCAGGTAGGGAAACGACCTTAAAAATTGTTTTGGGGTTTTTTTGAGGGAGGTGTTTTTGTTTGTTTTTTTTTTTCAGATTTCTCAAATATATTAGAAGGGCAGCAGACAAAGCAATTATACTGCTACTGCCCATATGGTACCTGTTTTAGAACGTGGGTGAATTCACTGAACAACTGTCACAACCACTATGAGTTAAAACACGAAAATTTAAAAACCCTATCAACCATTATCATTTCCTTCACTAAGTGCAACAAACAACATGTAGAGCAAAAATTTTTATCTTCTGAATTCCAAATACTGCCCAGGGCTGCCTGAGGCCTGGTGTAATTTAGAGCAACCCAGAGTTCTGGCGAGTTCCTACCACAGACCAGCCTGGCACTAAAAGAAGTCCTGCCATCAAACATGTTGCCCATGCAGAGGCCAGCTCTACAGCCACAGGGCATATCCTGCTCCATATTCAGCAAGATTCCCTAGCACACCTACATTTGATTTCCTGCAGTAAACACCTACAGTGCCCTTCCCTAGGATAGCAGAGTGACCTTTAATTCACATAAAATATATATTTATGTATATTTGCTTACATCCATTTATATACAACACATTATATCTCACTAATATTTTTCAGAGGGTTTTCTTAATCTATGCTGGTTTATGATTAGCTGTAAATCCCCTGGGATTTTTTGATCTAAATTAAATACGCCACAAGTCTGAGAGGAACACTACATCTCCTTACAGATAAACAAGCATGTAACCCCACTTCTTATCTGCCCAGTGCAGCAGTTTCTCCCAACCTTCCATACAATCAGAAAATATATTTCTTATCTGTACAAAGTCAAGGCTCTGACAAGGCTCTTCCCCTTTCAAATGTCACCATCATTCCAGTCACCTTTTTCTCTCTCCCCCCCCCGCCTCTTGTCATTTACTAAGGAAACATTCTGTGAGAACTATAAAAAACTGCTGTGACCCAAAATTATACACGTGGGTAGCACTGCCCTTTGCCTTTCGTGATTCCCCACTTTATCAGCAATACCAAAGGGCAATGCAGCGTAAAAAACCCTCAGTCATTCTGGCTACTGGACTCATTTGTGAAAGGCAGCAGTAACACAGCTGGCTTTCCCTTTCCTCATTGACTTTACTCATATTACTCATGATATTAAGGTTCTCAACTCTTCATTAAGTTCACTGAGGAGTCTTATTTTTCCTTAAATAAGCAGCCACTGTGCCTCGCAGACTGCTTTGGTATAAATAAATATTTTTTGTTATAAACCCAATTTTCAAAAAGGAGAAAAAGGTAGACTTGGGGAACTACAGGATGGTCAATCTTGCCTCTGGGCCCAAAAAGGGTCTGGAGCAGATCTTTCAGGATACTATGCTAAGGCACGTGGAAAATAAGGAGGTGATTGCAGACAGCCAGCATGGCTTCACTAAGGGCAAATCATGTCTGACAAATCTGGTGGCCTTCTACGACAGGGTTACACTGTGGTGGATAAGGGAAGAGTGACCGACGTAATCTACCTGGACTTGTGCAAAGTATTTCACACTGTCCCACACAACATTCTCATCTCTAAATTGGAAAGACATAGACCACTCAGTGGATGAACAATTGGCTCCGTGTCCATGAGGAGACCAGTGATGACCGGTGTTCCTTGGGGGTCAGTGTTGGGCCCAGCGCTGTCTTCAGTGACATAGACAGTGGGATCGAGGGCACCCTCAGCAAGTTTGGTGATGACACCAAGCTGTGTGGTGCAATTAAACGTCCTGAAGGGTGGCAGTGCCATCCAGAGGGGCCTTGAAAGGCTGTAGAGACAGGCCCACAAGAACCTCCTGAAGTTCAACAAGGCCAACTACAATGTCCTGGACAAGGGCAAGGGCAATCCCAGGCACAAAGACAGGATGGGCAGGGAAAGGATTGAGAGCAGCGCTGTGGACAAAGTCTTGGGGGTGTTGGTGGACAAGAAACTCAACATGACCCATCAACATGTCCCTGCAGCCTGGAAAGCCAAAGGTGCTCTGGGCTGCACCAAGAGGTGTGGCCAGCAGGGTGAGGGAAGTGATTCTATCCCTCTACTCCACTCTGGTGAGATCCCACCTGCAGTACTGCATCCCGCTTGGTGGCCCACAGAATAAGGAGAACATGGGTGGATCTGATGGAGCCTTCCAGTACCTAAAAGGGGCCTATAAAAAAGCTGGGGAGAGACTTTTGACAAGGACATATGGTGATAGGACAAGGGAGAATGGCTTTAAGCTGAAACAAGGCAGGTTTACGTTAAATATGTAATTCTGTACTGTGAGGTACAGGTTGCATGGGGCTCTGAGCAACCTGGTCTAGTGAAACATGTCCCTGCCCATGGCAGGACGTTGGAACTAGATGACCTTTAAGGTCCCTTCCAACCCAAACCATTCTATGGTTCTGTAATTTTACTGCAGAGGGTAGAAAACACATTTCTTTCCAATGGAACTCATATAATGAAAATGTATTATCAAAGCAACAAATGCAATTCAGAATGACTGGAAGGCTGTTCTCAAAACACCCCAAGAATCCAAATGTGTAAACCAAGCTACTTGTCAGTCTTAAAAATATGAGAAGCAAAAAATGGGCTCATCCTACTTCAGAGAATGTGGTGCATTTGGCAAAGCACTACTGGAAACTGCTTTTCCAGCTGGCTGCATGACACCTGGCTCAGACAAGGTAAGTGGGAAGGGGGAGAGGATTCCTTTCCAAAACTGTTTTAAACCATTCGAGATGACAACTCATCACATGCTGGTGCGCACTCAAAAGACCTTTTTCTCACCCAGCTGTAACTTACTGCAAGTGAACATAATTTGCAGGTAGCACACAGTAATTACAATACCTAACTTCACTGCAATATGGCTCCCAGTCTTTTTAATCCCCTTTCTTTCATCCCTTATTCACTACAGCAGCTATTAAAAAATGACAGTGATGAAAAATTAGGTATCACAATGATTAATATCTGTATACAGGAAGACAGTGGGGCAGTTTGGGACACTAAAAGTTAGATACTGTTGAGAGATATTTTCAAGTAAGAACAAGTTTTCCAGGAGCAATACATTACATTACAGCCTGCACACCCAAAGTTACAAAGTAGATTTGCCAGAAAGTACTATTCCACAACGGGGACATCTGTATCCATTTTTAGCAAACAAAATGGCATTAAATGTAGAGATCAAACCATAAAGGCTGTTGGCAGAAACCCATGACTTTGTTGGTGATAAACTTACCACCCTCACTGCTACACAAGTCAACACAAAGCTCAGCTGACCCCTGTGGAGGCCTGTCTGCCCAAGTTACATTATTCAGACACTGTTGCTTTAAAGCAAATTGCAGGGTGAGGACGCTTCTGGCCATGCAACTCAGATCCAGGTTTGATGACAGCCCGATATACTGCAGCAACGGGCAGCTCTGAGACCTTTAGGAGACTGTCAGAAAGAAGTCAGTAGAGCTTTAAGGACTATTTTGCAGAGTCATTCTGAGCTAACAGCTAATGGTATGCTCCATTCTCCTGTGATAGCTCTTGTATAACTAACTGATGAGAATCAGCTGCAAAGGAGGGAGATTTTATGTCTCATTAATTTTGAAATTTTAAAGATGTTTTTAATACCAAGCAAATCAATAATCTGAGTAATATGCCCTGCTTCTCCTTTGTTTTCATCTCTACCGATATTCTCAGCTGTGTCAAAATTTAGACACAGTTCTTCATCATTTGGTCTGAATACCTAAATGCATCATGGTTTACCACTGCTGTTAAAACCAATTTTGTTCAATTTGTATTTCAAAAATTCAGAAGTTTGTGGAGGTTCCATAAAGAAATTTAGTAATTAAAGCTTGCACCACTTTTGAACAGCCAAGTGCTACAATCAGGCTACAAACAGTACTTGTCTTTGTGAGTAGCCACAGTTCTCTCAAGTCAGAGAGATATACAGATACATAACCACACGTATCCTATGTACCAAAAAAAATACTGCATAGATGAAAGGCTTTCGAAGCATGGAAAGACAACATTCAATGTCACTTCAAGTTTATCAGTGTTTTAATACATTCAGCTAGGAAAATGCTGGACAGTTCCTTCTGTTTGCCAGAAACAATGATTTGCCTCTGTGATACAGGTTTCTTGCAGCAAAAAATTATATAGATGGGTAAATTCCTCAGGATCAAGAACATCACCGGAGAACTGGGAGTGGGAACATGCAGTGTAACCTATCACCATGTTAAGAATCCATAAATTTTATGTATAGTGTCACCCATATATACAATTGTACAGCGTGCCTTTAGATGAGTTTTAAACAAACACGAGTATACAACTGGTATTAATGCTCTACATGTATTCAACATGGACCCACAAAGAGAGGGATACATCACCTGTGACAAATGGTGAAAAGCTTTTGTATTCTGCTGGGCATTCAGAAATGCTGTTGCCGTTCAAAAACAATTAATACTGAATAAAGCCTTACAATAAAAGTCTTATGACGATATCTGTAGATTGACAAAGACACAAAAAAGGATTTAGCATACACATGGAAATTTAACACAATTCTCAGAGTACTGTGTCTTGGGGTGACTCTATCATGTGTACCCCCTATCATGCTCTATGCCCAAAAAGTAATATTGTGCCTTTTCTGTGCCTTTAAACTGAGCTTGGGAAAAAAAAAAACCCAGATGAACTTTCCAAAGCAGCTTCTCAAGGACACAGAGATATACTTCTCAGTGTTTTTTTCTGACTGCGGAAGGCACGAAGGGAGCACCCAGCTTGCTTTTTCTTCAGCCAGCTGGTTTTTTTTCCCTCTTGGTGTGAGACGGAGAGCTGAATTTTGTTTCCTGGGACTTTGGGTTTTTTTTCCCTTCTTCTCTTCTGAACTGTTTCAACAACATCAGAACACCTGAGGAGAATTTTCTCCCCGAGGCCCGGGGGTGGGCCCACACCCTCACCGACCAGCTCCGAGGAGGAGAGAGACCACACCTACAGAAGGACTCTGAAATCTTCCCAGGTTTCTCTCTATAGCAGGGGTTGTAATTCATTATTTAGCATCATTATCCTTTTCCTGTGTGTTTGTTAAAATAAATAGTTTTTATCTCTTTCACTTTCCTTCGAGGAAAAATTTCCTTTTTTCCCGAACCCTGTGGGGGGAAGGGTGGTTGTGGCCTGGTTTTCTCTCAGGGGCTATATTACTAGATTTTGGCCAAACCGGCACATGCTGACACCCCTGTTTCAAAATACCTGAGGTGACACAGTGAAGAAAAGTTAGTTTAAACTTGTAAGTTATTTGCATTATGGAAATATTTAGTAGAGGAAGGCATCAATAAGCAAGGGTGTTAGTTTTTTAATAAATATATGTTTTTCAAGAATAAAAAATATATTTCTTTTTAAATTACTTTTTTTTCTTTTGCTTCTGCCAGTACTTAATATCCGTGAAGTTTAATATTCAGAATGCAGGTTTCTCTGGGTAGCAACTGCTCAGCCAGCATGAAGCTCCCTAAGAGGATGGCTCCCAAGGTATTTATATAATATGAAAACAGTAACAATAATAATCAGATGTTTATCTCAGCCTAATGAATTGATTCTAGATCTCTGCTGCTTGAATAGTTGAGAAAATAGGAAGTGTTCAAGAATGATGAATAAAGAAGTAATGACTTAGACTATCAGCCTGTGGCAGAGACCATTCTTTACAACAAAAACCAGGTATCCATGTTACAAGATGATTTGGTATGACCTTTCTACAGGTTGCCTAAAGTTGATAGGAATGTTATTATAATCACCTTACAGAGCTGTACTCTAGCCATGTCAAAAACAGATGTCCAATTTCATTTCTGATATACCCAGAATACCAAGTAACTCCCACTTCAGAAAGGTTTGTATGTATTCAGTGAACAGAATGGGCCCCAGGGCTGTAACACACTTCACTCTTATCATTTCAACATGACTTGCTCCTGTCTACAGAGGTGCAAATATAAAGTTGCCCAGAATGGCAAACATACGAGCAAGTTCACACCTACCACAAGAAGCAGAACTTCCCGGCCTCTCATCATTTTTCTCCACCTATTTGCTTTGTTTTCAAGGCAGCTATTGCTTCTGATCCATGACGTATAGAGAAAAGCAGCATCTCTCCCCTGACTATCCAAAACTGGATGGGAGCATGACTTGATTTTTAGGAATCTTCATAGACTTAAACTGAAGCAAAAAAGAAACTCAACTACAACAGTCAAGCCATGACAACAAATAAAAGCTACCACTGAGGGAAGGGATGAGGGTCTTAATTCAAGAACTAGATGTAATTGCAAGTTTTGCAGTTGCTCCAATGCAGTTCAGAAAATGCAGCCAACATGAGAAGCAAGCCTGTGTTTTGTCCTACAGTGTTTCTAAAGAAAGAAGGCATACCAGTGATTCCTCATAGAGACTTAAGTGTCAGATTGGAGGGGGCATTCTGATGGCTCCATCAGACTCACAATTCCATAAAGTAAGAAGGAAGACTACAGGAATCTGAAGAGTATTTATGCAATAAAAAGAGAATTAACTAAAAGAGTAAATAAAGTTCCTGTTGTATTATAAAACGTCAAGAAAAAATAACTTTGGAGTCTTCAGTTGCATCTAATTATTTAGCAGCTATAAGACTTTAAAAACTGGGGTAAGGAGACTGGAGAGCAGAACTATCCTTCTCAGAAAGTTCTTCCTGTATTAACTCTCCTCTGTGAAAGGAGCATCTACTCCAGCACGAAGTGAATCCTGTACTGACAGAAGTCAAACCAGGTTAGTTTAAAACAGTGAAGCAGACCCTCACCTATCAGCATTTGTACATGGGAATTGGTGAGTTATTCCGAAACCTACCCTCTCTCTTATGTCGCTGTCAACTCCAAACCCAAAGAAGCCAAGGAAAAGGAGGTATTCTACTTTGTCAGTATGGCTTCTGGTCTAGCTCTAAGATAAAATCTACAGAGAAGCCAAAACCATAATTTCTCTATCTGACAGAATTTCTCATATCAAGAGTTAGATATTTAAAGGGCAATACCTAGCATTTGTTAACTTGACTCCATGTATTTTTCATCATTGTAAAATAGTAGTTGTCACAGCCACATTCATCTTCAGATTGTAATGCTAAACAATAGCAATGCACATTGCAGAATGATGAGTAAAAACATATGCTACAGCTGATCAGAGCACCAGCCAGTTTACATCAATCCTAGATTCAACAGAGATACACTGAATTTACATCAGATAAATCTACGGCTTATGGTTTCCCTACTAGTTCGACTTTTTTGTGTAACTAAATCCTCACTTTCCTTCTGACTTCAGGAGAGGGGAGGAGAATAATTTCCCAACACATGACTCAGTACAGAAGAGAATAGAAGGGAAGGTTCTAGAAAAAAAGTATTTCCCATTTTGCATCATCATAAACAAATTGTTTGCAAGAGAAAACAATTCTTGAATGAAATTAATGATTCAGCCAACTTTCCATACTAGACAAGGAGTCAGCTAAGATTTCCTGGAAAAACAGATCATCATCATCATCACTGAAATTACAGAAGTGTCTGTTTTGAAGGTCAGCTTCTCTGTTGAGGATTACCTCTACTCAGAGAGGAAAACAAGCCACAGGGTGAAGCCAGCTACCGCTCCCTTTCTATAATAATGTAGCCAAGAGAAGGAATTGTTCTCACACATGTCACTGAATATCTCAGAGGCCTTGTATTTGTGAATGACTGGCATGGTAGAGCTCTGCTTCAAGCACACTTTTTTATTCTGCAACATGTAATACCAGGGCAATGCAAATAGCAAGGCCTGCTCAGGAGCCACCTCCAGTAGTGAGACACCACCACTGCAAGCAGAGGCTTCTCACTGCCACAGGGAATTTTCCTGTTGATCAAAAAGAACTGAAAGCAGACTCCTTCACACCAAACCCAGCAGAGAACGATACTTTAGACCCCTCACTTATCCTTACCAAGGAAGAAAAGGAAGTGGCAAAACTCTGAGGGTCTTCCTGATTTACGGCTTCAGCAAGTTCTAGGGGGAGAACCTAGTGGCAGTCCAACAGGATACACAGGAAAGGTTTCGTTAATAATGGCTACACTTCAGATACAATGAAAAGAAAAATATATAAATAAAATCAGGTTTGAGCGTTCCCTTCCTACTTCTTTTCATGAGTTCATTTGCTATATGTAGCCCTTCCACTGGCCTTGTGTTTCCATAGAAATTTCAGTCAATGTGGTGACTACAAGAGAGTGGCTTCACGCCTCTGATAAGGAGTTCACATTGGTGGGAACTCATTTCAAAGCTGAAGCATGATCAGGACAAAGCTTCAAACTGCGACCTTGGGAAATAACTCCAATAAGTTGTATAAGAATCTCATTGTAAGCAAATGCATCATTTGAAATACCAGGCCAGTTAAATCTTATTTTTCCAACCTTAAATCTCTAGATAAAAAATAGTATTCCTGAGAAGTTGCACATAATCCAGATGTTGCTCTTCTCCACTGCTGAATCTAAATCATGATCCTCAGTTCTGATGACACAATCATTCTCCCTGAGCAACTGATTGTAATGTTGACACAAATGAGCATGACCTGTTTTAAGTAAGCTGGAGAAGTTGATTCTAGAAACCAAAATCCAACTTTCATTTGGCTTCCCATTTAGTACCGTAAATAAAAGTTAATATAAAAAGGTAACTATAAGTAAGATAAATTTATTTTAATTAGAATTGCTTAAGACACAAGTGATTTACTGTATCCAGAAGTTTTTTTGCAAGGTTCTGAACAGGCTTCCTATCAGCTTTCTTGCAGTTCTGTTTCTGTAAGCTGCCCAAAACTGAGCCAAGTTCCAGCACAGCCTGTGGACTGTTCTAAGCAGCACACACAAACAGCTATTTCCTTTCAGCAACATTTTTTCGTTATTCTCTAGAAAGATGCTTCCATTTTCATTTTCTTCCTAAAGGTAACAAGGGGATGAAGAGGCTGCAGCAGCCTCAGACACAGCACTTTGGTTTTATGCTGTTTCACCACGATGTTTAACTCATTATGACACGCAGGATAGACAAAGACCTTCTGATATGCAAGGTTATTCCTGAACCACAAACATTATTATCAGGAGTCTCAAAGTCCCTAAAATGTCACGTCAGAAGGCATCTGTCACTAGTTACGAGGAGCTGTGGGTTGTCATTTAAAGGTCCTGTTTCTTTCCTCCTTCCCTACAAAAATTTCACAGATTAAAAAAATAGAGGCTAATAAATAAATCAAATCAACATACACAATACCCAGGGTGGGCAGCAGGTACACAGACTGAGCCATGCCTCACACAGACCCTGAAGCCAGCACTTCTGGGGGTTAGGGATCAAAACAAACGGGAGAGAAAGAGGGAGGTTGCTCATTAAATAATTATGGGGTTTAGTCTAAATTGCTAAGTAAAAGAGTCACTTCATGTTTAGCAGATGCTACTGTGTAAAACTAAATCCACTAAGATACCAGCATGTTCTGCTCTTTTTCCCCCTGCTCTACTTCATAAGCAAGATTTCCATGATCAGACAAGCATCCACTGAACAGCTGGACAGTTTGCCAATTTTACAGCAATCAGTGATCACTGAACACAGCAAGTTCTCTTTCCGAACCAGAAGCACCAAAATCATCATAATAATAATTATAATAACCTTGAGGGGATGAAAAAAATTCTTCTACCTATTCACATTTTTATACCCTTTATATTGCAGTTTTGTTTTGTTTGGTTTCTTTGGGGAAGCAGGAAGAAGAATCATCTTCAAAGCGTTTCGTCCCTCACTTAGGGGATATGGAGGAGAAACGCTTTATTTGGTCTATCAGTTTCTTGATATTTTCAGTGAACAACAGAAAACCAAATCAGACATCAGGAGACTCTGTTACACATTATGAAACACTATACTTAAAAAAAAAAACACCTTAGCTTCTGTAGTACACTGAGTCTTCAACTTTCAAAGTAGTTTGTGTGAGGCACATTACCAACATTACCAGTGACAAAAGAGAGGTCTCAAGAATTGAATCGCAAAATCAGAGGTAACTAAAGAAATCAAACCTGCTCATGTCCAGCCATTTTCTCGCCTACTTAGAAACTCTTCCACGAAACAGCAAAGAAGAAATGATTTTCCTTTCAATAAAAGCAAAAGGATAAATGGGCATAAATGAGTCCCTTCAAACTTAAATATTTTAGCTGGGGGAACCTTTATGGACCTGCTTTGACAAAGACCTATTTTACAAATAGAGGAAGCAACAGAAGAAAATCTACAAATCTATCAATACTTGGATACACCAGTTGTGATTTTTTCAACCTTGGGATATTTCAAGTATCCAGCAGATTGCTACTGCTGAAGTTTCCTCTATGGTCATACTAAGATAGATCACCAGAACTACAGATCATGATACATCAAGTTTGTGGTACACATTCTAGATCTGGCATCAACAGTTAATTCAGTTCTGAAGGGGTTAATTGGGAAATTTGATCCTTTCTATTGCCCTAGGAAATCCACAGTACATCCCTGATTAATGTGACAGGATGCATCAGTTCATAAAGGGTGAAATTTACCCTTGCACAGTAGGATAGCACTAGACCAATACTTAAGTCTCACTTGAGCACTTAAAACAATGAAATATCAAAGCTTGGTGGAAAGACAGCATAACTGTAGATGAAATTCAGTGTCAATAAATGCATAATAGAAAGACTAATGTGAAGTAGTAATATACATTTCTGACTCCCAAGTTAACTGGAGTCATTCAAGAAAAGACTTACCATTACTTCAGACAGCATAATAAAAGTACCAACTCAATGTGCAGAGGTAATCAAAACTGACAACAAAACGTTGAACAATCAAATCTAAAATTGTACTTGAGAATTAGATAATGCCAATGTATAAATCAATGATACATCCCCAACTGGAATACTGACCTCAAAAATGCATAGTAGAAATAGGTAACATTTCTACTAAATAGGTAGAACACCAGGTAACACCAGCAGCAAAAACACTGAGTGCATGAGGATCATACCAGGATAAAATGAAAATATCCAGATTTCCAGTTTTGATGATCAGACTAAAAAGAGACATACTAGATAATGTTAGACAAACACAGGATGATGAAAGATAGAGATGATACATTAAGAATGTCCCCTTAATACCAGGATATGTGTTAACTCTACAAAATAAAAGGGAATAAAGTTTTAAACAGAGAAGGAAGGAGAAGGAGAAAAGGATTTTGATGCTTCTTTTCATTCATTTGGGGCAACATAAAATCACATCCATCCAAAGTACATACAGATATTGGGAATAGATTCATATCCCTATATTAGAATAAAAATCAACTGGTAATCTTTGACACATTCAAATAGAAGGCAATTACAAACCAAGATACCAGAGGCAAAAAAAAAACAAAAAAAGATCTTACTACTGGTGATTCTGAAGTCAGCTGCTGCAGCATTTCTACAACTGACCACTGAACAAATCTACTACACCATACTGTAAGATGAGGGAACACCGGTCTGACACAAAAACCCTTGTTTTATCACAGCATTCCTGTTGTGCTCGTCAAGAACTAGACTGTCTAAAACTTACAGCAGTGCAGAACAGAGATAACCAAGACCCTCTTAAATTAGTAAATCCAGGTATCATCCCGACCCACCACAGCAGTCTGAGAGCTTTCTTCTTGCCTGGTTAGAAACTGCAGCAGACATACACAAGTAGAACTAGGCTGATGGTGTGAAATGGCATGAGATTTTGGACAACGTCCAAGACAGATGTAAAAGACAGGCCCTTTTACAGTTTTGCATCTCACTCAGAGAAGTAGTAAGTATGTGGTTATGTACAGTTCTGGAACAAAAAACCACTTTTCCTATATTCACTCTCCTGAAATTCAAAGATGGTTAAGCCTCAGACTTCAGATCTTATCTGTAGCCAAAAGTACCTCTGTTTAACTACATGTGTTTCACCACATGACTCCTTATCAATGGGTATTAATGCAAAATTAACAACTGATAGGCCTTCTAATGAAAATGAAGTATAAAAATTATGACGTCTGATGCAGAGCAAGCTAAGTACTGGGAAGGTACTGAGTAAACCTCAAATAAAGGACCGTCCTTATTTTCTCAAGGATTTAATTCCAGCAAGGAATTGAACTACTGACTTCCCCTTCCTTACCACCTCCTGCTTCCAACAGTCAGACAAAATAAACCTCATCATACAGATTTTTATTGAGATCTCTTGAGACAAAAAGAAGTCATGTCTGGACAAGAGGTCAAGTGTAAGAATTCCAGGCCCAAAGGTCAATTGTCTAAGAGAATTGTAGGCATTTGTGGATAGCTCAGAACAGAGGTGATATCCAAGCTGTGGCTATTGTATCAATATAGAAATAAAGTTGCTATAAATTCAGAGTTCACTTACATAAAGAAAGTGATTTAATTTTTTAGAAACTAAAAAAAAACCAGTCAAGGTTACAGAAAGGCCTTTTCAAAGACTGAAACAAATATGCACCTCTTTGCAGAAAGGGTGCAATATCTAAAACTGCAGACACCAAAACCTTTCATAATGCATGCAGTTTTGTACTTTTGTCAAGTAACAATGTTTGAAACAAGAAAATCCAACATCTAGACCCTTTCCCAAACATAAAAAGTTTAGTGTCTGCCCTTACATAGAAGGTCAAATCCATAACTAGAGTCAGTTCAGCAGCATGGAATCCAGGGCTCTTAACCAAATAGCACCAGCTGAGGATCTAAACCACAGTCACCAAATCTGATCTTTCAGTTACACTGTATAAAATAAATCAGCTCCAACTAAGATTATGGGATACAAACTCAGGCTGTTCCTGGAGTAACCCATTGTTAAATTGTGTTTCCTGTGAAGCAATGGAAATCTAAAGTAAGACTCAATAGCCTCAGAGCTATCAAGCCATTTTAACAACAGCATAAGCAAAGCACCAATTTGCCTGTAGAGAGAGACACACTCTGGGCTTCTTCATGATCTCATATATCCCACTTTTCCAGCCTGTTATTACACTAAATACCCTTCAGTGTTTCGTAATATGAGTGAGCTTACAGTCAATCACACTCTGTGGTGCTGAGCTTGCAAAGCAGCATGGATCAAGATCTCTCCATTCCCTTTGAAATCCAAGTCTGGATTGCTCCAGCTTGTTTTTCAATAGAGTAGTATTTTCAAATGCTATAGTTCGATCTTACAGTGCTGCTGGCAAGGCTGGGAATCAAGCTAAATCCACATGCATCCAGCAGGGAAAGTTGCCACAGGGAAAGAGTGAAAAATCAAAGGGTGAGCAGTAAGATGATCCTATACCACTGACTTGCTGAATGCCAAAGAATAAAGGTTTAATATAGCACCAGAGAAATAAGAAAGCCAAAAAAGTTACTTCCAATACTGTCAATAGTTGCTACTATGACAGAGATGGAAACACAAAACTGGAGGGAAGAAAAAGCTGCTGCATATGTATGGTTTCTTTGTCACCCACTTACATTTCAATTACTAAATGCTTCTCTTCAGCAGTATATGTCATTTTAAATAAGCTTCACAGCTGACAAGAGAAAGCATAATGCGGGGGGGGTTTCCAGGTATAGCTTATAATCAAATCGTATTTGACTAATATTTGTATCTATACCTTTTACTGCTTATGGCCTAGTCTTTGCTGAAGTTGTTTACATGTAATTCAGGAGAGCAACTACAAAATATCCTCACTTGAAACAGCTTTCCAGCAGAACTCATTTGCTGACTTCAGTACGGTGACTCCTATAAGGACACATGGAAGACACCAAGGTCCATAGTAGGATATTGTACTACTCTGCTGTGTAAAATTGCTGTAAATCCAAAGAAAGGTCAATGAAGCATCAGAGCTGCAACAAGAAACAAAAAAAAGTGTAGCAAGAACATAAATTTGACCCATCATTATGTGAGAGTTTTCTTGTAAAACACAATCTCTGAACAAAATACAAATGGTACAAATCTGATGACCAGGGAGAATTTTAGAGTCTCATGTAAAACAGCCTGTTATAACCAGAAGAACCCAAAACCTACAGGACAGTGTTGGTTTAAGTTGATATTTAAATACTATTTTACATATTAATTACCTCACCTTACACAACTTCCAAAATGTGGAGAAACAGCACATCTGTGCAACTTCACAGCAGGACAAACATTAGAATGGCAACAATTGCATTGCAAAGGTCACAGTACCAGGTGTACCCAGTCACAAAACCAGAACCAGTAAGAAGGCAAATGAGTTTTAAACAATTTCCTTTCAAGTCTCAGTATTTTTGCAAGTTAAGAGACAACAGGAAACCAAAGAAACTGCACATCTGAGCCAGACTACTGACACTATAATCATAGCTGCTTCTCTGTTCAGGTTAGGGAATAAAGTCTTGGTGATTTAATTGCTCCTAAGGATGTGTTGGGCTCAACACAGAAGTCTTACCATGTTCAACACCCTACCTCCAGCAATGGCCATAAACCACACGAATTGATTTTTAGGCTGGAAACAAACATATTTTGAGATTTTCATTAGAAAAAAGTATTTAGAATAATCAGTGGGGGTGGAGGAGGACAACTTTGCTGGTTTTTTTGCCTTTTTTTTTTTAATTGAAATATGACTTGCTTTCACCTCATCCACAGCCTAGTAATTCAATTTTTTTTTTATTTTAAACCTTTGAACTACCATAAGCTTGTGGCAAAACAGGGAAAATTCAGGGTTTTTAAAAAATTCATTTCCTTACTTAAGCTTTTGCATTGTTATTCTTCTTATGGATTTAGTTTAAAAACTTGTATCCCTCTCCACTGGATGGCAGAAAGCTGATCACTTTAGGCCTTTCACTGCCAAATTAACAAGCACACTGAGGAAAAAGAAAATGAAGGGCCCAAGATCTCTTTTTCCCCTTTTCTTTTTTTAAAACATGCCTGAGTAGGCAATAACCAATTTTTATTCTGCCTCCAAAAAATGACCAATAACCTACTGCAGCATGTGTTAAGAGTGCTATGTTTTAAATCACAAACAGGAATCTAAATAAGCAAAAATAAAACCATTGGAGATTGTGCGTTAGGGAAGAACTAGTGATGCCTTAACCTCTCCTATTCTCTCATGTTAACTGAAAGTATTAAAGGTCATAAATCGTCACTGCCCTTCTAATATATAAGCTACGTGCATTGAGAGTTCTGCCCCCAAACTGTGCACTAGGCTGGACCTTTGCTTCCTGACCAAGGCAAACCCAGCAAAAAGAGCCAAGACTTACACACCCAAAAGCATCATGGGTGAAACAACACTTCTGTATCACGTATCTTAGCTGGCACAAATGTCTCTTGATAATTTTCAGCAATTATATCACAAGTGACCTAAAGCATTATCAAGTAAGGCCTCAAATTTGTATTACCTGCTGTCCACAGCATCGAGTTCAACCAAATACTGCCAAGGGCTCATTCACCACAACCACTGCCCATCACTTAAAATAATAGAAGTTATTCTGTATATTAATGCTTTTTATTTACCGATCCCATTCTTCTTTAAAATGAACCAAAAAAACCCACCACAAAACCACGAACAAAACAAGGAACACAGAAACTTAAGCACTAACTTTGGTTTGACTTTACAGACACACAGTAGGTTTCAAACACCAGTCAAAAATCAGTGCATTTTAAAACAACTAATCTTAACTGGAATTATTTGCCCTAAACCATTCAGCATTCAATTGTTAACAAAACTGCATGTCTTCCTACAGAGTATTTACACAGTAGCACAGTCGCAGATACAGCATGATTTTGACATTTACTGTAGTCCTGGAAAGGAAACAAGCCAAATGCATCCCTGGCACGGCTTTAATAATTTCAAAATTCATTTGCACAAAACTCTGGCTTATTATCTCGAAAATAGTAAGGAGCAATACTTTATTTTATCTGTTTTCTGAACTCCCATTTTCACCTCCCAGAACATAACTTAGTACTTCAAAATAGGTCTTAAGTGGGACTCAAGTTATAGCTAAATCTCATACTAGCAAAAGGGTAAATTTCACTCCTAGGGCACTGATGAGAAGTTTCTCCCTCCCCATTAGCCAAAATACTTTTTCCAGACAGTAACTTACAATATGACTATCTTTACCGCCCATGTAACAGACTCCGAAGGTCATCCCTTAAAAAAATTCTTTGATATTTCAATTTTCAAGTTCATCAGCAGCCTCCTCAGAAATGCCTGCATTCCTCACAGTCTAGTCTTCAGAATAACCCGGGAGCTGAGCCTCCCACTTCACACCGACCTCTACCCTTTCCAGGCAGTAGTTCTGGGAGCTGAAACTTACGGAAATAGTATTTGGTAAATATCATTTTGCCAAATAAAAGACTGTTAGTATTATCTACGGGGTTCATTTTTTAACCTTTCTTTGTCTTTTACATTCCACTTGCAAATTTAGGTGGGGGTGGAGATGAGGTGAGGACTAGAAAGGAAAAGAGAGGAGATATGGGACTACATGGCAGCTTAATTTAAGGCACTTTTAAAGGCTTCTCTATCAGTCTATCCGAATCTCCACAGATGACTTAAAAGGAAAAAAAAAAAAGAGAAAAAAAAAAAAAGAAAAAAACGCACACCACCAGAGGGCTGCTGCCTGCAGGAAAATGAAACTGCTGCATTTTAACACTGCAGTAGAATTCCACTAGCTCCATGGAGGCATAAATAAAAGTGACCAAGTTATAAATCTTTTGTAACTAGAACACACAGCATCATACATAGTTTTACTCAGTGACATTTTGTTTGAGAGATCAGGGACAAATGCCCCTAAGGAAAGAAGCAACAAAAGTCAGCATAGCCACATACTGTCAAAATGGGAACATCAAAGCAATTTTTCTATTTTATTAGATAGTTAGACCAACTTCAGTTTTAAATGCAGACACAGAAATTTCTGCATTTATATATCAGTATTTCAATAATCAAGAGGAGAAGCTATGGAATACAAATACAGCATAAACAGATATCATCACCTGGAGAGACCAGGCTGTATGGTCCAGTCCATCCTCAGGAGGTTAAAAAACAAAAAAAGAAAAGGAAAAAAAAATGACTAGACCTAAATAGTAGGGTTATCCCCGGCCTTTTCATGATGCTTTTTATTTCTGAAAAAGTTATCTATGCTAGCTGGCTAACCCTGTCAGTCCCAAAGGGAAGTCAAGAATTATCTTAGTTTTACAGCAGGGCATCATAAAAAAACCCGTAAGTTTTTTCTTGCCAAAGGCTCCACCTCAAGTCGTGACTGAGCCTGCTAAGGCCAGTGAAGACTATTCAGTGTTTCTGAATAACCTGCCTTACAACTGCACAATGACACGAACAGACCCTGTATTGTACACATCTCTACTACTCTTGAAGCCAAAAATGTCCCAGCTAGGACTCTGCAGCATTTTAGAGATCACAAGAGTACAAATAGTGATCCAATCCTTTGAGAAGTTCAGTACCTTTAATCCAAGAAGCCTTGAGAATACAGAATAATCTTACACAAGAGATTAGAACTCTACAGGATCAAGCAGAAGGTTGGTATTTTGTGTACACACACACAAAAAACCCAAAGCAACCCTGAAATGAAGTCTCACATACACAAAGTGTACAATGCATTATGTATAAAAATGCTCAGCTTATCCATGACCTGACACACCATATTGATTTGTAGCTGATGCAGAGTTTATAAGGAGAGCAAAACAAAGGCACAACTGCTACAAGTAAATAATAAGGTAGAAGATGGGGAAGACGGGACTTCTACACAGGGCAAGGTTCTTAGGTGCTCTGGTTCACTTCTCCAACCTTCACTGCCCTGTATTCACTGTTCTTTGTGCCAGAAAAGAATAGCACTACCCACCAGTGCTAGAATTCCACCTCTGATGGCAAGTTACACACACCCTTTGATCCGGATCTTTGGCCTTGCCATGTTTTCAATCTCTACCATTTCAATGAGAAGAAAAAGACCTACAAGCACACGAGTTTCTCCCCTCTGATGAACTCTTCACAAATTTGCAGTAAAGCAGAACACTTTGGACTATCTACGTGAACAGTTGATATGATGTTAATTCTGCTATTCTAATCAAGGTTGCTAAGAATTCTTGTGAAGCAGTCCACAGCCCACCTGGTTCCACAGAGCTGCAAGCATCAAAGCACTGAGAATAAATAAGAAATGGTGGAGCTAAAGAGGCTTTGCAGCCATAACTCATCTAATTCAGCGGTGATAAGAGTAATGGTGATGACAGCATTTAGGACACAGATCCAGAAACCCTCCCTATTTTTGCAGCATTTTGTCTGAGCAGGACAAGCCTCCTGTTAATAAAGATGGCAACTGTCCCAATCATGCTGGTAGTCTGGTTGTTCCTTTCCCTAGCAAAGATGCAGTAATCATAAATGTAAGGACATTTTCTCCATCCTGAAACTTAATGCAGACTGGTTGGGTAATTTCAGTACATATATGTGTGGAATACTAGAGAAGAATTACTACTAAAAGTATTAAAACATTTGCTTGCCTCAATTTGTGTGTTAGCTGAGCAGACAGACTTCTGCTTTAAGGATGAAATATAGTAATTTGTAAAATGCTGGGCCTGTATTTTCAGTTTGAATTGAATTTGCTTACAGTATCATTCCACTTAGTGCTCTAATTTGCTTGAATATTCACTGCAGAGATGTATTCCTAGGCTGCTCTTAACTAGAACACTGCCAGAGGTCTGCCTCTGCTGCCATCAATGAGAAGCTTGCTCATGAGTCAAACTCCTCTCTCAGATAAACTTGACTAAGGCCTTGAAGTCACTGAGACTGCACAGATGTAACTGAGTGGGGAATTTGCCTAAGTAGTGTCTTCATCGCAATCAGGAAACAACCAGAAGTAAAAGAGATGTAATTTCATAAATATGAGCAATGAAATAAAGCACAGATCCAGAAGAAAAGCAGCATGGGACAAAACCCAGAAACTCTAGGACAGAACGTTCTTTATTGTCGATGATTACTGATTTAATCAAGTTTACTGACTGACAGGAGTTGGAAGTTTGAGGGAAAAAGGGTAGATTTAATTAGTTTCAAATGCTAATGACAAACTTGAAGGCTGGTGCTCACCAAGTGTAAGGAATCTTAAAAGCTGTGCCACTCATAGCCGTGTCCTTACAAAAAAACAAATACTTGCGTTTAATAGGGCGATAGTGCCTGAGCCATTGCCAAGTTCTAATATAATACTTGGCTTTGTCTTTGGTGACGGTTTTATACAGACAGGCATTGCAAACACACAAACAGCTCTCAGTCTTCCTCTCAGCTTTCTGCAGGAAAGGACTACTTCAAATACTGCCACTGTACCAAAATGGATACACGGAGGAAATACAGAGAGGGCTCCCTTCTTCCCACACTCCCCGAGCACTGAGCTCAGCTTGCAAACAGAAATGACCAAGTTCAAGTGTCCATCGCCCTTGCTTTGCACTGCTCCAGCAGCAGAGAGTAGGCAGGAATCCAGCCTGTCAAGCTGTCTGGGGATTGCCCCAGCATTAGGGAATCATAATGTGCTTTTAGAACCACTTTTTCCTCCTAACTTTGGTAAAAGAATCTTAACCAAGGTGAGGGCAATATCTGAAGAGCAGCTGTCTTGCAGCTATGTCAGTCTGCCATAGCAGCATCTCATGGCCCTCAAAACCAAATGAAGATTAGAGAAGCTGTGCTGTTTAGAACAGCTTTCTTTTAACATGATTTTTTAAAAGAAATAAAATTTAAATGTTCAGGCTGTCTGTCTGAAATTCCCCCATAACATCAGAACCCATTATCAAGTTTCAACCAAGTCAGAAAGAACAAGGGAAGTCTCTAAGATTCTACAAACTTAATGGAAAGTGTTGAATGTCTGTGGTAAAAAACCTAAGAAATTCAAACTATCACTCTCACTATGGAAAGCTCAATTGTGATTTAATCCTTAATGTATTTCAAGAGAAAGAAAAAAGATGGACAAGCAGCATAGACAGCTCCAAATGAGCCACAAACAATTGTCCTCACCTAGTCCAAGAGACAAGGGACAGAGAAAGAGCAGGAGCAGCAGGGGAATATAGTGTACAAAAGTGGAGAATACAGAGTTCCCTAGTTTTACAGTTCACTGAGCAAGTTACGGTTTAGCTGCACAGGATAACACAGAATAGCAGAAGAGTTGAGGCTGGAAGTGATCTCTGGAGATCATCTAGATCAACAACCTTGGTCCAAGCACAGTCAACTGGAGTGGCTGCTCAAGGCTTTGTCTAGTCTGGATTTGAATAGATGCAAGGAAGGAGACTTCCCAACATCTCTAGGCAACCGGTGCCAGGTGCAACCCACTCTCACAGTGGAGGAGCTTCTTCCTATATTTAAATGGACCTTCCTATTCACACACAAAGGCCTTACTAGGATTAGTGCCTTAGCATGAAAGGGATTACATGCAGACAATGTAACACAAATTATCCTTCCCCTCAGTTCACAAGCTAGGCCAGACACATGAAATGTGGAAGAAAAAAACAGACCTAAGAGAAAATAATTCTCCAAGTACATACAGTGCATCAGTATTAATTTCCTAAAAACAAAGCATCTTGGATAAGTAGGAGAAAACCATAAAAGTACCTTGTTTTTCAGTCTACCATGACCATACAGTTAAAAAAAAAAAAAAATCGGATGATAATATATGCTTATTTAGATATGGCCTATGTCCTTGAGTATTTCTACTTCCAGCTCTTCTAGCAGTATCCATGAACCTATTTAAATAGGGCCTAAATGATTAAGGGTCTCAGCCTTGGAACTGTAACATCCCCAAAAATTTTCTGAGAATACCTTCCTAGGGTCTTAATTAATTTTCTCTAAGAGATTGCAGCTGTAGAAAGAACCACATATCTGTCTAGTAACCTCTAAATTAGGATGACAATCCTTGGGCCAGTTTCCATTTCAAAGAGGCAAGGTAACGTCAAAGTTTAAAACAAAGATAAACAAACAAAACCCCAAAAGCAACCAAAAAAACCCCAACCAACCAAAAAAACCCACAAAAATGCAAACCAAAAAAAATAGATGACGAGGACTTCAAAAAGAAAACCATAGTCCAAACCTGTACCTGCTGCCAGCAGGTTGTCTCAACATGACAGCCAAGCTACCCATCATTTAGAACCTGAAAATATGAGAGCTTTGTAATAGAATACTGGGAGAGATTATGAGATTCCAGTATGGTAAAAATCTTCAAGAGTCAAATCCATTCCTTAATCATAGGGACAGGTCACAGTTATTAAAAGGAATTCACACAATCACTGAATGAAACTCACCCAGGACAAATGGCTGGCATGGTAAGTAACCCAATCCCCTGCTGGCAAGCAATCAGCAAAAGACGTCAGAAAATTTTTAGCATCCTACACAGTACATTTAACACCACAAAGACTTGGGATATCAAGTATTACTTTCCCACTTAAACATGTGCTTTAATTCAAATGCAACAAAACAGTAGTCTTAGCAAAGTCTTATGGTAGACGAGCCCAGACTTCGTCAGAGCAGGACATTTCTTTTTTTTTTTTTAATACAATTTTTAAAAAATAAATTATACATCTCTAGCTCATGTTTAGCTGCAAATATGTTCTTGCAGGTCACTCTTCCTCATAAATGATATTCCTGTAAGGCAGATGAACCAATACTATGAACCTGGGCTTTGGTGTACCTGATCCTGGACCAAAGCAACAAAACAATCCCTTTTCCAATAGGAGTATCTGTGTAGAAATCTTGTCTCGATACTGCTAGCCACACTTAAAATAATTAAGAAAAAGAATGGAAGATAAAGAGCCAAGCAATTTCATCACCATTGTCTGCTAGGTCAGTATGAAGACCTGGTACATTCTCATTTGCAGCTGCTATTTCACTTCGGCAGACTGAAACTTAAGAGTTCTATGAGTAGGCTTTAGACAAACAGTAAAAAAATTAACATATTTTTGGTCCAGTCCTGTTTGCTTCTTTCAGAAACCAGCTCTTCCATTACTTCTGTTGCAGTCAATAGTGCTTTTAATAAATTAAATACAAGGGGAGTCAGTTTATGGCATTTAAAGCTGAACACACAGAGGAATGACACTGCAAAATCAGTGTGTTAATACATAGGTAATGTAGACACTATTAAAAAATATATACATTACCACACTGATTTGTTTTCTCCCACATAAAAGATAGAGTGCAAAAGATAGTAAATCAAAATTGCAAAAGCCTCAGGATATAAAGACAGCATGTTGTTTCGTAAGCAGAAGCAGAGAGCCAGAAGAGCACTTACTAAATGGATGCCTGAAAACAGTTTTCCTTTAAAAAAAAAAAAAAAAAAGACAAATTAAAGGTAAGTACTTCACCAGAAATATTATCATGCCTATAATTCCCACATAGTGTTGGAACGTTAAAACGAGAAAGAAAAATAGCTAGTACTTGCACCCCACCCTAAGCCACCTGACAATGATTTCTCTCCTCAGTATCTCCCTGCACCCTGTATTAACCCATCTGCTGTCAGTTGATTTGCAAATCTCAGTGCAAAGTTTTCACCAGCAATAATCTCCTTTTGTCAGTAGCTGGCAAGTTATCTACTTTCTTCCAAACTCCTTAACTATCAAATCACTGATTATCAATGGGTAGATATTAGATAAGAAACTGCAAAACAGCCTGTTATCTGTGGTGAGCTACACAAAGAACAGTCTCTTCCCGTCTAACCTTACCCCATCCCAAATTAAAAATGTTTATGTGGAAAAAAATAATTTAAAAAGTATTTCTTTTCCTTCTAAGCAGGCAACAACCTTTATAAAGGAAGCCAAAGTAGGTACAACAAAAGTCTAAAAGGCAGAAACTGCTTGGCACAGCCATGGGGTGCAAAACAGTAAGCTTTGCCCTTAGAACTCCATGAAAGAGTTATTTAGGGCTACTTTATATCAGCTGACATATATCTGTGGCCTTCAGGAAATAATAAAATCATTTCCTCAAAATAAAACCAAGAGCACTAAGAATTCAAAGAAAGTGTCCTACTCTACCAGCTCCAGAGCTGAGTAACTATGCATCAGCCACCTGCACCAGCCTCAAGGTTACTCTGCCCTCTATGAAGGCAACAGTACCATTTGCAAGAGAACGTACCTGCATTTACTTAAACACACGCCATCATTTACCTCTTTGTCCATACTGCTTTCTATCCTTAGTCTCATGACACACTTGCATTTAATGGCCTTTAAAAAGTTTATCTCAAGGTCACTGCAAAAGAAACAGTGTATTCCTGTTTGTGCAGCCCACAGGACAACTGCACCCTCATAGGCATCTCTGCCACAAATGACACATCCAAGAACAAAATGCTTGCAGCTACATCAATAGCCAGTAATGCACTTCTATGAAAGGAACCAAAACAAATTCTGCTGTTCCACCTAAACTCCACTTCAACCCAACTTTCAAAAGCTATGAAGCGACAGAAAAAATCTTCCGGGTAATTTTTTTAGTGTGGTTTTTAACATATGTTTATTAGTAATGTTTCTAGTCTGTAAACATAATTAATCAATAAGAATTATATATCTCCATTCAAAATTAAACGTAGAATAAGTAAAATGAAACTGGATGAATGATATTAATATGCTCTAAAAGTAGGCATTTTAAATTAAGTTTAATTTGGTCACATTTGTGTACTTTTTAGAAAGACTTTCTGGAATACTTACATCTACCAAGCATGGATGCTCACAGGAATCATGTCCAAACTGTCCAGAAAAACTGCATTTTTGGTTTGCACTTCCAGACATCTGTGTTGGAAGTGCTTGCACAATGATCCAAGTAGAATGCAACTCTCTTACGCAATATACCCAACAGACTACATTCAAGAGTACAATTCAAATCTTTGAATACTGCATAAGTGCAACTAATCCATAAGTGAGGTAAAGACAGTTGGGGAAAGGAGATATAAATAGCTGTTTGCCAGAAAATCTGAAACAAATAAAGATTTAAAGGAAATCACTCTGCATTTACAGACACTGCAGATGAAGACGGTTCAAGTTCATTAAGAACACTATTTACAACAAATTATTCATGTTATTCTACAGATCATTATGGCTGTTTTGTAGAAAAACATAATGTTTATGCATGAACTGGAAATGGAACAATCTCCTCATATTCCATAAGCAGAATGAACAGCATTATCGACTAGGATTGCTAAACATCGTGGGCTCGTTTAAAACAAAACCAGAAAATTTCTTTGGGATATTTCTTAATAGGACAATCCACAACAAACAAAAAAAATCCACCCTCATCTGTTTATCACAGACTTGATGATCTTTCTACTGAAGTCAGCTCAACTTAAAATATGGACTGACTTCACAGTGTCTTAGCACTTGAAGAAGACCACTAATTAAGCATTCATTTATGTCTCTGCCTTTACTGTACCTTCACAGAATTCTACATCCAGGCTTCCACTTTATCTTATTATGACTGTTCTCCTATGTGCATAATACAGTTCTCATGCAATGTCTTTTATTTCAGAAGGTATTACTTCCAAACTTCTCATTTCCTTTCAAATTTTTTCTGAAAGCTGGAATTCTTCCACCACCTACATTTGTTCTATATTACCTACCTGCTAATTTTTAGGTGTGTATCGCACTCATTATTGTCATCGCAATTACAGTTTAACTCTCTAAAGCACACAATACTAAAGACTTCCCAAAATGTAATGTATGGAGTAAACTTATGGTGTATACTGAAAAACACTGCAGTGCTGGAGAATCCAAAACATACACTGCCTGCCCCACTCAGTTTACAAAAGGAATTGTAAGAACCCACCTAAAACACTACATTTGGTCTTCTCACAGAATCATAGATTTTCTAGAGATCAAAAGAATTCCTCTCAAGATGTAAATTCTAACAAGAAGCTTTTTTCCTTTCTTCAACCTCTCTCCTCACCCTAGTTCAGTCCTTCTCACTGTAGCAGAACAAAATGGCATTAGAACAGTGGCAAAAAAAGTAGAAAAGTGCTTAAACAGTGCAAGAACCCTATTTGTGAAATCAGTGCTTCCATAGTTCCTCCTGGCATCTGAAATGTAAGTGTATAGTCATAGAGTCCTACTCATTTGACAGTATGCAAATTTTAACAACTCTTGGGTGAGAAAGCTTACTGTGCCTTACAAAGAAAAACAATAATTCAGAGCCTGCTGCTGTTTCCACAAGTTCATAATAATTGTGCTACTGATTCTGAGGTAAAAGACTAATGGCATGCCCCTACAAAGTCTGCAGAAAGATGCAAGTTAAAAATAATTTTCACTGCATTTAGCAAACAGGAATTTGCTAATTCAAACAATAAACAAAACAAATAAAAAGAGTGAAAGTCATAAAAGGGATAGCTGAACTTTGCAGTTGAGACAAGTTGCAGGGTTAACACTAGTTTACTTCAATCAGTAAAGCAGGCAAACAGTACTTTTGAACAGTCAGATCAAAGGTATATAAAGTTAAGAAAGACCACATCTCTCAAAACTCATAACCATTACTTGATAATCCATTAAATGAAAGTCACTGTGACATAACCTTTCTTGGGAAAATTTCATTCTTAAGACCTCTACTACCTACAGTATTGCTTGCAGTATTTATTTCTATGATTACTAATTCAACATTTAATTCTTCACAGACTATAATGAGGAACAGTATGGATTCACACTGCTTTGAAAGAAACTTTCATAAGGAAAGCAAAGTACATGTATGAAAATAATATTAGGATATATACTGGTTTGTTGTTTGCTTGTGTGTTTAAAAAGGCCACAAGGAAAACTGCAGTGATTTACACCTCTTACAATGATATATTCATCTAGACAGCTAAATGGAAGAAAGCTGTACTCCTTAGATTCTCTCTAGATCCAATACGCTGTGCCAGAAAAAAAATTATAGCAGTATGAATGAAGAGGATATACTTTGTTTAGCCTACTTACCTAAGGAAACCAGGCTCCTGAGATCACATTGACTACCCAACATTCTTTGAATAGAGCTGAAGCTTTCAACCAAATTTGACAGAGACAAATTAAAAAATTAACAAATTTCAGTTTCTGCCAGTGTCATGGAAACAGATGGTTGAGGCTGTAAAGAAACGTCCTGTTTAAGCTCTCACTGAATAAAAGGCTATTAAATTCACTAAGACCCAAATTTAATGATTTCTGTTCTTATATAACTCAACAGCGCACTGTTGAACACCTCACTCATGGCTCATATATAATTAGCATGTTATACACCAAAATAGGTGTAAGCTATATGGATGCAATGCAGAAAAGGGAACCCCTACACTTTTTGTGAAGGTCAAAGTGCCGTGAGTTTCAAGCACAACTCTTTGTACTGGGCTTAAAACAGAATAAAAGGAACATGACAAAATGAATAAGCAACATGAAACTTCCAATGAAGTTTGTCTCAATGTGAATAGAGTTAACTCCCACTTAGAACCAATGCCTTATTGCTTGTAGACAAATTAGCATTTTAGAAATTTCAACTAGGCATTGAATTGGTGCTACGGCAAACAATGATGCTGAAGCCTATACAGTGACTGTCAAATGAAAATAAAAGAAAACCCTCCAAAATGCTGAAGACCTTCACAAGAAATACTTCAGTTCCTCATCTTTGCACTCATTAATAAATATTCACTACAGTCAGCCTGAATTACTGTTAAGAGTTTCAAGGGTGAAATAGGGGTTAATGAGGCCAAAAGAAACACATGAACAGAGATAACTGTGGAATTCTAAAAAAAAAAATACAGCAAGGAATACACAAGAAGCTGGTTTCGTGTAAAATTAGTGGCAAATGGAGAAAAGCCTCTCTTTTACCCAAACCTAAAACACTGCTTCCTGATCAGGTAAGACTGGGGCTTCTCAAGGCACACTGTTTCCATGTGTGTTACTGTAACAGGACACACATCCTTTGCTCATTACTGTAAATTACAATGAAAACCTGCTATAATTAACTGTAAAAGAATGTACCAATGAAACTGAGATAAACCAACCTTTCCCCACACACCCATATATACACACAGAAGTGATTTTTTTACACTGGCAGTTCTGTAAAATAATTTTTTGAGTACATAATCAAGATTATGATGCCTCTTGTATTCTTGCAAGATCATTTAAACAGAGATTCCATGAGGTATTCTGCCAGATGACATCAAGAAGAGGTGCTCCAAATTCAACCTATTACAAAAGCAAACCATCTTGCTACGGTACTCAAATGATACGTTAAATTCATACACTGCATTACTGAAAATAATTTTTGTCCCTCCATCATTCCGACTAACAGCAAAGACCTAAGCCCAACCATTTTTCAGCACCGCCCCGTGTAGCCCCCTTCCAACTGCTCTGCTTAGAGGCCCTAATCCTCTCTTTGTGGCATCAGTCACCCTCAGAAAGCATGACGCACCAGCCCAGAAGGCTGCTCAGGACAAATTCTGCACGTCTGATCAACCAACACTTTCAGTTGTTACCCACAAATTTGAACAGAAGGCTTTTCCCCTGTCAGTTTTGCCCACCCACAGCCAGATGTCACCAGGTCCCACTAATGTCCCAGATACCACAACTGGACCTCTCTGCAGGGACCAGGAGGTTGCTGCTGGTAAACTTTTTTTCAGCTTTTAAGGCGGCAATCAGCAAGAACGTCACAGAGAGAAAGCCAGTGAGAGTTCTACCTACCATTAAGTTCTTCCTCCATTGCACTCTAAGTCTGCTCTGAACTATGAATGAACCCTCACTCCTCCCCAAAATGCCTTCTGATGTCAGTAAAAGCAGATAAGAGTCATTAATATATTTGCTTAATGCCAATGTTTCTGGGAGCAAAGCTTGACCTGCCTATCAGATATAACTTTATAGACTCAATAATTTCTTATTCCAAATAAAAATGATGGATATGAAGATCACTGCAAAATGGACAGGACTTCGCAACACAACTTACACTTTCTTTCTATTCATCATTACATTTTGCCTGATTTTATTTCCCACTCTTCCTCATCCCCTTGCGAAAAAAAAAATTCCAAGACACTACCTCCTAATCTTCCAAGCTTTAAAGTCAAGCTCTAAAGGAATGATTACAACCACTACTTCCTTCATCTGTATGCCACTGCAACCCAAATGCAAAGATACACAATATACTATGGTGAATCAGGCCCTCATACAGCACTGCTTGCCCTCTTCCTAAAATGCTGCAGGTTGCCTGCTTACCCTCCAAAACAAGCAGGATGAGGATGAGCATAATGCCACACACTGTTCATGCCATTCTGCATGCTCCCAAATGCGATTAGCACAGAAAATGCGAGAAGACCAGAAGGCATCTTTCCATATTTAGCCATGTATGTTTAATACTGAGTTAGATTTCACCTCAGTGCATTACTCCATTAATCAAGGGTGGGCATAACAAGAGAGACACAGACTGACATCAGCTACTTTCAAGATCTCTCTTCCTCCTTCCCCCACCTCCAGCTTCTATGACACCATGTATTGTGCATTTCATGTGCATTCATGTGTGCAAACAGCAGCGACTTATCTATAAAGATCAGTTATACGGTAAAACTGCAAAAGGAAACTTTCACCCTTGTCCAGCTGGTTGAATAACTGCAGAGGCCAACAGCAGCAAGCCTCTAAATACATCCTGTTCTTCTCTCTCCACCCCCACGTCTCTAATCACTTAGGAGGAAGATAGGAAGATTAGCAGAGAGGAAAAAAAAATAACCAAAGCTGCAGATAACCCTTTAGGACCACAACGTCAGGCTATAAGAACATGGAGCAAAAGGTTAAAGCAGCTGTATTTTCAGGAATCTCAGGCACAATTGCAGTTAGAGGGGAGGGAGGGGTACTGAGAGAGAGAGAAAAAAGGAAATGGTGATGAAGACAAAAATGAATTTGTCATCTACAGCTGGCTCTTTGATCACCTGGAGTATTCAGGAAGGGATTATCAGCAGAAGTAGGGCAGTTTTATTAACAACACACCACAATTTTTCTTGTAGAATATTTTCATTGCCATCATCAGAACAGATTTTAGTAAGAACACAGCTGCAGAAGACTCACTGGGCTATGCAAAGGATAAAGGTGGTAACCAAAACAGTGACAGAGAACTACCTTTAGCAGCTGATATACTGAAGAGATTTGGAAAAAAAAAAAGAAATATAAATAAAAGTCACTTCCACTAGAAGACAATGTCATCTCCATCCATGTCTCTGAACGGTTGCTATGGGGTTGTGAAGAGGAGGGGAAGGATGGGGGGGAGGTTATAATCAATCATCTCAGAAGAGCATTGCTTCTTACAGAGAAAGATCTGGATTTTGACTGTGTCCCTAAGAAAATTGCGGACTGCAGAGCTGCTGCCACGCAGGGCAGTGAGGAAGCAGGCAGAGCAGAGGCAGCAGCTGGGGATGGAAACGCCTATTAAATCCTTTAGACAACAGATGGGCAAAGCTCGGCTGGGTTATAAAAAAAAAATACACCACAATGCATCATGTTTTATTGTCCCACCATAATGAACAACACTTAACACCCACATGCCCAAAGAAGCCCCCCTATGGCTGATCTTACCCCTTCCCTAAATTATAATCTCAAGTCTCAATCCACTTTCGGAGGGATCCCAACCCAATGAATTTGCCAGATGCCATTGCTTACTGCACCTGTTACTAAAAATAAAAAAAAATTTGAAAAGAAAGACATTTGGGCTTCTTTTTAAGGGTTTTTCTTCCAATTAATACTCCCCTGCCCTTGAAGTGAATATGCTATCCAAGCAAGCAACAGTAAGTCCAGATCTTGAACGCATTTAGGGGATCTAATTATGTCATGTAGGGCAGAAGCACCTGCTCTCTGCTAATTCCCTCCACTCGCTTTCCTCTTTTTAATATTTCTTACCATTGTTCCATTCAGGAAAATCTGCTGGGGGTGAGTTTCATAAACAAGCTTTAAGAAAAATAATTAAATAACCTCCCTTCCCCCCTCCCAACCCCTCCTACAAAAACACAGCATAACCAGAATGAATTCTGCTACCGATCTTCTATTTTTCTTTTATTTCAGACCCTACCCACAAAAACCACCAGCCCATCCATCCATATTTGCTAAATACCCACAGCAGTCAGTGCCAGAGACATACTGTACATATTTCCACCACCCCCCCCAACTGCACCTTAAGGACTACACCCTTTTCAATCATGATGTCATGAAATACTGCTGGTGACTCCCCCACTACCACCACCACCACCTCCTCGGTACTACAGGCTGTGAACCTTTAATTTCAATATAATTTGATTAAAAAGAAAAATGCTCCTAAGTAGGGCACTGAAGAAACGGATGTGAAAATTCACCACCAGCAGATCATCTATTTTTTCCTCTGCATGCACTCTGGCTGTCATCAGAACAACACCCATTAGCAGGAGTAATGAACATAAAGCATCCTGGGCTTTTTTCTTTTTAAGAAAAGGAAAAAAGAAAAAAATGAAGAAAAGAATGAATTAAAATGAAAACTAAAAATAAATAAAGGCCAAAATCCCCTATGAATATTATCTTCACTGAAACAGCAAATGGGAAAACCTAAACCCTCAAACACCCCATCCCCAACACCTCACTGGCTGCTACAGCACCTTCCCTCTAGCACCGGTGCTGCTGCAAAAGAACCAACCTGTCTGTCCTTTTCCTAGGGTTTTCTCCAAACGATAGGGTCCAACATATTGTGCATGTTGAGCTCCGCTGCCTTCTTTCCCTGTTGATGTCATTTCTACCTGGATCTGTAATTCTGCAATGTGTATGTGCTGATGAGCTGGAATTTCTCTCTCTGCAGCTCTTTAAATTCCCACTTTGCAGCTGTGCAAGCAAAGCACTCTTTTTCTTTGCTTTAGTCCCCTTGGTTGCAGATTTTCGTCTTCCTCCTCTTTCTTTCCTCTCTCTCTCACGTGCTGGTTTTCTCGCTGGGTCTGCTTGGGACGCTGAAAGACGAAGGAGTTATTTTAATGTTCAAAGAGGGGGATCTACGATCCAAGCCCAAGGAGCATGATGCTGGTGATCCGAGCTCCGCACGCCTTGTTCTCTCTAGGAGCTGTTCAAGGGAGAGCCAGAGCTGGAGCAGCGGAAGAGCCGGGGCCCGCAGCTGTGAATGACATTAAAAGCAGCCAATCCCTTCGTCTCCTACCTTCTTCTCCCCTCCTCCTTCCACTACCTTTTCTTTTCCATCAGCAGCAGTTGCTGCCTCTGTCTGCTACAGAGCATCATGACCAATGGCAGCAGCAAACACCTAAGTTCATCAGCCTATTGATAAGGCACAATTAAATATAATTTAATGTGTATATTAATTTAAGACCCAAACATACACTTTTTTTTTTTAACCTCTGAATTCTACTCTGCTATGCAGCTGCAGTTCCAGATTATTAAATAAACGGCAAGATTGTGGTAGAAAATAGGAAACGAAAAAAAATTACTTCTAAAAATGAGCTTGGGAAATTATTTGATTCTGTTTGATTCTGGTGGACCTTTATCTCCTGGGGGTTTTACACTTTAAAGAGAACCTTGGGGAAAGAGGGGGGCTGGGGGGGGGAGGGGGGAGAGAAGAGAAGAATAACAGGGACAATCCTGTAACCACTGAACTCAGTGACAGACCTGCTTTTGAATTTGATGGGAGCAAATCAACTTCGGGTCCTTAGATGAACAGATCAAAAACTGAATGGCCACTCTCTTAATTAAAATTGCAATTGAAAATCCAGGGATTAGATGGTAATAGGAACAGATTGCCTGATCCACAAGCACCATACTAGCAGTGTAAGGAAACTTCCACTGTTTTTGTTCAAGCACTTATGGCTGTGTTTAACCTCCAGAGATTAAGGAGCTGGACGAAAGAAGAGATTCTGCAGAGATGCTTCAACTTCAGCAGAAGCCTATATACTTTCTGGATTCAGGACCATAAACAGTTTCAGTCAGACTCCAGGGATATCAATCTGAACCGGCTCCCACGCACAAGTTCCATTTTTACCTTCTCTTCCCTACTTCACTCCAGACAGAAAACTGGTCAAGATATTGCTATTCAGATTCCAACTGAGACACAGAGAGAGCAAGAATTCTTGAGTCAGGGAAGGTAGCCTTGACAAGCCTATAAAAGGGAGAGTAAAGAGAGGGGCAAAGCTTGTACAAGCCTTATCATTATCTGTTGCTCATTGAAAGAAGACTATTTCAGGTTTGTTTATTTGGGGTTTTTTTTTGAAGAGGGAAATTTACCTTTTTTTAATATCTGTATCTACAGACAACAGATGCTCTTGTAAACTGGAATAAAACTAGAAATTGGCTTTTTACCTGTACCACAGACAACATGACTATCCAACAGGTTGCAGAGGAGTTAGTAAGATGAGGAGGTGGGAGGAAATCAGGCCAGTAGACTGAAATCTTAAACAATTGCAAGATTTCCTCAGGAAACAAAATCCTAACACTTGCTTTGGAAAAAAACCCACCTGCTTTGCTCTTTATAGTTCACCTTTACTCACTTCCAGACCGTGTCAGTGCAGCACATCCCCATTCCCCAGCTTCGCCCTCCACACCGCACCCTGTGTGAATACCCACCAAGACTCCTTCCCTGCCAAGGACTGCTTCCGTGTCTGGAATGGCAACCTCTGCCTCCTCCAACACCTACAGGTGTTTACTTTGCCCTCACTACTAACCTCAACTCCAAATTGCCATTTCTCCGAGCTCCCCAGACCTTTCCTTGCGCATTGTTCTCCCACCACACCTTTGCTCCCCTTTCATCCTCGCCGCCTCATGCATTCTCCCCGCAGAGCACCTGTGTATCACCTCACGCACCTGAGCCCGCAGCCCCTCGCCAGGGAGGGAGGGAAGAAAGGTGGGGAAAACAACACCAACACCCAGAGTGGCGCGTCCCCATGCTGTGCTCCACTCCCCTCTGCCCTGCAGCCCCTGGCAGAGCCGCCGGGGCAGAGGAGGGGACCGGAGAGGAGGCAGCGGCACCGCTGGCAGCCACAGTGACATTGCGGCTTTTCCCGCCCAAAGCGGTGAGTGGGTGTCGGGGGCCGGAGGGCAGGGGGACGCCTGTGTGGAGCGTCCCTGTGGAGAGGCGTAGGGTAAATGGGCTGTGTGGCTAATGTGAGGCTGACAGGCCTACGGGACCTACTGTCCCGTGGCTGAGGGCTGAGGCACCGCTTGGCCGTGGTGCAAAGCAAACCTGCCCCAGGTGTGGCACAGGACTCAGACATTGCAGCACTGACAGACCTGAAGGTTCAAACACCCAGCCATGAGGCCCAGAGTCATCAGGATGGATTCAGCTGGACAGTCTGGTCCATCTTGCGACACTATTGAAAAAAATGTGTCTGAAACTCGAGGCACACACCACATCCCTCAGAAGGTCTCCTTTCCCTATGGCTAACGAGCCAGGATGGGGCTGTTCCAGGTGAGGCACCATGGTGGGAGAAGCAGCCCCTGATGGGCTCTTGGCTACAGAAATCAAGTGTTAGGAGTAATCGAAATGTGTCGTGGTTTCAGACGTTTCACTCCTCCCTAAACGTGTGCCCTTCCCGGCCCCCC